>ML677377.1:23948068-24121732 GCA_007922305.1 Dermatemys mawii
TATTATATTATATTATATTATATTATATTATATTATATTATATTATACGTCGAATTAAAACCAAATGCAACTCAGACATTAGGAGCATTGAAAGTAGTGAGCACAAACCAATTGGCTTCAATGGAAAAAAATAGGAGTCTGAGGATTGAAATAGAAGATGCGATAATTGTTTGTATAGAGATAGTGCTATAGTAGGCGGCTGGCGATAGTGTAAATATGTTGTTTAGACATAAGCAGAAAGGGAAAAAAGAGAGAATCAATTTTAAAAAATAATTCCCATGGCTGAAATGCGGGAAAAGAAGGAACTTTTAGAGAAAGAGGTGAAAGAGAAATGGAGCGGGGAGTGAAGCTATAGTGCAGGTAAGAACAAAGAGCATAGTGGCTCACATGGTTGCCACACACGAAAGCATTTTATTATTAATAACCTGGAAGTGAAAGAGGAAAGTCAGCATTGCTTCAAGGTGAACTGAGGCTAATGGTATTAACTCCTAAGTGCTTGCTCGAAGAAGAGGACCGATGGAAGTTGAGAAGCACAGTGACCCAAGAAAGTGAGAAACCGTGTGATCTAGTGGACAGACTACAAATCTGGGGCTTAAGAACTTCTGAGTTCCATTCCTAACTCCGTTCCTGATTTGTTTTTTTAGCAAATAACATAACCTCTCTGTCTCTTGGATCCTTAATAATCCTTGCTTGCTCCTTTCATAGGGGTATAGAAAGGATTGAATATTTAATATTTGTTCAGCACTTTGAAAAACATAAAGTGCTATATAAGTACTACTTATTTATTATTTATTGTTTGATCATATTCCCTAACCTAACCTCTCAGGAGAGTGGACTTTTCTTGATGATGCCTTTCCTATAGAAAAAGGCAAAAATAATATAAAGCAAAGAGAAAAAGAATTGCTTCAGTCAATGTACTGTTCTTTCAGTTAAATATTTTACATGCATGTGCATAAATATTGGTGTTAATACAATCATAGAAAATAATTTAGCTATTTTGCATATGAAATCCCAGATTTTGTCCATTGAATGGGGAAAAACATGCAATAAATTTTGAAAAATTGGCAGGTGGATAATGGATAGATATGTAGTTTATCTTTTGTCCTTTCAATGGAAAAAAGTCTGCACCTGTGCAACCCAATGGAGTTAAAGCCTTGCACAAGCAGAACTCCCTCTTAATATGACCCCAATTAATTAAGTAGTTTTCGCAGGAAAGTTTCTTATTTCAGAATTCCTCTTCGCTTGTGTTGATATTTGTGAAATTAATTAATATCTCTTCATGTGCATACAAGTTGTTCTGAAAGATTCAACTTCTCATTTACTCATAAATCCCTTACAGTAAAGGCAGATTGCATAAAAGCAGTGAAAGATTTGGTCTTCTCAAAGACGTTTTCATTAATGCAGTTGTTTAAAAGAGAGCCTATGTGAATTTTGACAGTTTGCTGCATAAGGAAAAATTAAAAAGAAAGTTATTCCAGAAACAGCTAGACCTATCCTGTGAAATGGAATAGGATTCTTCGGTAACTCAGAGGTCAAGGCTGTTGTGTAAATTCATTCAGTGTTTGAAGCCTGAAAGTGTGATTCTGCTTTCATTTACACTGGTGCACATCAGGAATAACTCTACTTTAAGTCAATGCGGGTATCTGGAATAAACCTGATGTACGTGAGATCAGAACTGGGCCCTGAATTTCATAAATGATATCTTCTAACTTCAAAACAATTCTAGTAATAGAAATGGAGAGGGACTCAAGCAACAAATTTTAGATACAAATCCAGGTCCGTAAAATGGTTCTTTTGGGGGGCCATTTTGAAAGGCTAGCTCTTGAAATCACTAGCAAAACTCCCGTTTCAGTACTCAAACAGTAAACAAGGGACAGGATGGAGTGAATGATCTGGTGGATGTTCGTTCCTAAACCTAGTCATCTTCTCCAGGCCACAATCATCCACAACTTTATTTTAGTTCAATCAGTGGCACCATGCATTCTCCTCCAATCAGCCAATTCTTAGAGTTAGAATTCCTCTAGAGGTCTCTCTCCTCCCTTTCATTTTGTCCTATTACTTCTAGCACACACACTTTAAGGGGCATAGGTGCTGTCATGGGGGATGCTATCAATCATTTTTCCTCAGGGTTTTTTTTTTTTCTCTACTTTCAGAAATATAAACAATACACTAATTGTTCTTAGCCAATTTTTAACTATTTTTAAGTGTAAGGCAAATCGAACTGTTCTAGACTGTCTACTATGTCACTCTCCTCAGTCCATGATGTGACAGGAAGGCATAAATGCGGTGTGCCAACTCAGACTGAACTAAAATGTTAGTACGGGGTATCTATGGCTCTGAGAGTAGCCTTGCTTGATTTCTTTTTCTACAGTGACATTTTTATCATGTTTCCAAATGGTGTCCATAGTCCCTATTGCTGATGTCACACATATATATTCAACATGCCAGGATTCATAATTCTTCATGGATGGTAACTCATTCTACACAGCCTAAGAGTGAAAATCAATGCATATAAGAAATAAAATAAAATTGCATTTGCTCTACCTGTGATTCTCCTCCTCTACATAAGATATTGCAAACATTTGGTTGGCATTCCACACCCATTTATACCTTACTCTAGTGAAGTCAGACCCTGTTTTAAACTGCTGTTTATGAGTGTGAAATTTGCCCCTCCATTTTATGTGGTTATATAAAAGTTAATCTCCATGATCACATTTGAAATACCCTGCCTTTTATGCATCTGTTCAAATCCCATCTGCAAATCAGATTTTGCCTATGAATTTTTGATATTAAAAGATCAGAATAATGTGTAGAGTACATACTTATTCTAACACAAAGATCCACTGAGAACCAAAGGATATGTATGCATAAATACAAATGACAGAATAAAATGCTTAGCTCTGTGTTTTCAAAGACTTTCACCAGGACTTAATCACACAGCTCTCAGTAACTTTGGTGAAAATCACATGGTTAAAATCCCAAAGAAGTATGAGAAATGGCAGCTTAGAGTGCATAATGTTATGCTATAATATGCTTTTCATGCATATGACATGAAATTTTCAATGTGCCAGGGAAAGGGAAATCTGACAAGGAGTCAGGATGTGGGGAGAAAACTGGAACTAGCTGGGCAAAGAGGATGGGACAAGGAGCTGGAGGGATTAGGGAGATACTAATATTGGTCAAGGAGCACAGGGAGGGAGACTAGGACTTGGGAGCCAGTGGGAATATGTAAGGGGAAGGTTGGCTGGAGGCTGTGGAGGAGACCAAATACTGAATGAGAATCCCACATGGTGGAAACAAGGATTGGCTGGGCAAGAGGACTGGAAGCAGGGAGAAGACTGAGGCTGGGAATGGTTGGGAGATTTGAGCTGGGACAAATCTAGAGGCGTGAAACTAGGAGTAATTGAGCAAGGTGACTGTGACTGGGATGAGAAATCTGAGGAGTGAAAATTTGGATCAGCTAAAGGAGATGAATGAAACTGTGATGAGGAACCAGAGATGGTGGGGAAGGCAGAGGCAGGACTGGGACAGGGGCAAGTTGGCGTGGGAAAGGCAAAAGAGTTCAAGCCTGTGATAAAGGAATATAAGAATCTGTGCCCAGTAAGCATACTCCCTTCTAGAACCTGGGGTGAACCCAAGATTCCTGAATGAGTTTCACTGTTCCTCTGCTAGTAACAAATGTCTGTGAAATCCACTGGCAAAGTATGGGATCACTGTCTTGTGTTGGTCCACATAGAGGACATCCTACTACTACTATCAGTTATTCTGTTAAATGAAGTGACAGAATTCCGTGTGGTAGAGCAAAAAGTTCCAACCCTGCTAATAACTCATGCGGGTGTCAGTATGAGGGCACATGATAGAATTTTGTTTTTTCAGTTTGTTTTTTAAAAAAATCAAGGAAATTACACACACAAAAACTACATTAGAAGAACACTAAGGTTGCGGAGTGAAGCATTCAAAAGTTAGGAAATACCAACATTAAGGTTGCCTGTACAACCTTAGTCCAGCCCCCTTGTGCATATGTATTAGGATACCATCTTTAATTACATGAGCACATGCTATTTTTTCAACAGGACCTCTGCTTTATTCACTGCAGAGGCTGTGTAGTGAAGGTGACTGTTGTCTGGAAGATCCTTGCTTCATTTGTTGAAGAAGCTGGGAGGCATGTAGAGAAAGAAGCAGTTCCCCTGTCCCAGCCTCATGGTTTAGGTAGTTAAATACTGTCCTAGTGAATTAGAATTTTTCATTGCCTATGCCACAGACCTCTTATGTAATGCTAGTCAAAAACCAAACTTTTTACAGGAGGATAACTAATAGTGTGTTCCTCATTTTCTGAGTGCCCAACTTGAGAACCTGGGTTCTCACTAGCAGAAGTGCTCAGTGCTGAAGTCAGTGTGCGCTGTGCTTTGAACATATTAAGTGCTATATAATGCTAAGTACTCAGAGTGTAGGTGTTTTAAATTTGGTACCAAATGCTGTTGGATACTTTTGACCTTAATCTCTCTGTTTCTCAGTCCTCCAACTTTTACATGAATCCATGAATACTTGTGAAAGACTCTGATATTATAGATGACAATGCCGTAGAAAAGCCCCTGATAAAATAAGTTATGTCTTCAGAGCAGAGTTTGAAGAGTATTCACTAAAAGTTTAGCCAATTGTTTGACTACGCTCCCAGTTCATTCTTAAAAATATTCAAGAGCCCAGCTAACCAAACTTAGCCAAGTTTATAGTCTAAAGACAAAACAGTAGTGTGTGAAAAGGAAACATACATACCCTCTTTCAGGGAAGCAATTCTTCTCTCTCAGCGTTTTCACCTTACACAGAAGGCGTCCTTCAAAGATCCACCCTCAAACCCATTTCTATTTATATTGTGGTTGTTTACAAGCAAAAACTCCCTTATATGTCACTTAGTTTAAAGTTTAACCCATTATCTTTGTCTAAAGAGTCTATCAAAGTACACTAAGAGGCCAAACTAAGACTATTCAGGCAGCATTAACTCTGGCATTTCCTAACTTTTGACCGCTTGACTTTGTGACCTTAATAATGTTCTATTAACATAGTTTGTGTGTGTATAATTATTATATTGCTTAAACCAGAGTATTACTGTATTTCTTGGAAAATACCCTATATATTGTGTTTTTATATACAGATCAGTATAAATCAGATAATAGAGATATGTTAATATTATAAACATGCTCTTAAATATTCTGGCCCTGATCCTGGTATGTGCTGTGATGACTTTATGTTGCATTGCCAGTGAAGAGTGGCTCACACCTCAGCATTCCTGGCTACAGTAGGATAACCTATTGTAGTGGGGTCCAGTGCTGTATTGGTTCTATACTACTGCCTATTGGTAGCCAGTATAGGGAAGTGGCTGGAACTTCCCTGCATGTTGGTAATTCCCAGCTGTCTTACTGGGCTACTGATAGCCTGTATCTATGGAGGGCCTCTCACATTGCTTTGATTTCACCCAACATCCTGGCCTAATTCAGAGATAGCCCAGGATCAAGGGAGCTTAAAGACATTATGATATCTTCCTCCCAACCCCGCAAATTGTGCCATGCACTCCTCAGATAGTTCCAAGGATCTGGGCCCACTTACACAACACATCTACCATTAGGTACATGAACAAAGGTATGATTATACATTTATAATTATCAGGGATGTGTTGTTGCCTGACAACATGACACATTTGCTTAATTATATAAATGTCAAGTTTTATTCATCCATGTAGATGGATTTTTTTGAGAGAGCGCACAAATAAAATTCTGGAGGAGAAAAAAATACATCAAAACAAGATAGCATCCTTGAATTTTCTTTAGCTATCAAGAGCTGTATCTTTGCTTGTTGGATTCAAAATATATATCTAAAATAAGAGAATAACAGCAACAGCTAAAATATTTTAGAGTGCTATAGATAATAACTCCTAACTGAAACAGAACATATGATATATAGATGATATTGGCTAATAAATGTGACTAATAAAAGATTTTTAATTACATGACTGCAATACTAAAAAGTTGTTTTGACACATTATGTATCTGAATTGATGGAGAGTTTCCATTGTCATGGATTTGCTTATGGGAATTGACGGGGGACAAACTTGGGTGGAACTTCCTCTTGGGGATTAAAAGGAAGATGGGTATATGACCTCCTTGATGCTATCATCCTTTTTCTGTAGTCTTAGAGAAGCCTTGAGGTGGGTGCTCTGCATGGCAGTCCCAGAGGTATTCTGGTGAGAGGCAGAGTTAATTCAATCAGTGCTGCCAAACCTGCAGCCAGATCCTGTGTGAGAGCCACATCCACTAGGGACAGGTTGACATAATTGGATTTTTTACTGCTCATGTATCCTGTACTGTCTCAAGCGGGTACACAAGCTGCCTGATGCTGGCTGAAAGCGCTGGAGATAACCTGAGCCCTCTGGGGAAATTATGCACAGCAGTCTTATTCTGGATACATTTGCTATTAGTGCCCATTCTGTGGAACTGAGACCTCCCTCCCTCATCTGGCATGGCAGAGCAATTGAAGAAGACTCATTGAGAGAAGGCCACATCCCAAATCTTGGACTTTGCAAATGGAAATCCAGGCTAATGATTTTGTGTGTGGCTCCACATTTATTTGAACCAACCCTGGTGGTGAGGGAAGGGGAGCTGCAACTTGGCAACTCCCATGACACATTTCTCTGCTCAACCTAGGGATTTCCATGTAGAAACCATGTCATGAGTCAATGCCACTTGCAGCAACATTAACTCCTTCATCATTCTCTCTACTGCTGTTACTGAGCACCTGTAAGACAAGAGCAGCTTGTTTCCAGGGGAGCTGGCAGAGGCAAGCAGGACTGCTCTTCCTGTAGAATGATAGACTCGTAGAACTGGGAGGGACCTCGAGAGGTCATATAGTCCTGTCCCTTGGTGGCTTTCTTTGATCTGAATCCCCTGGATCTCTGGGGTTGGGAGCTTTTACACCCTATCAACTAGTGGAAGAGACTCTTCCAAGAAAACTCTGCAGTGGAAATCCCCTTGGCACTTTCTTGCAGTGTTTTCTGCAGGAGGTGTCAATCTTGCCCAGGGTGACATGCTGTTGAACCAATAAATCATTTGATTTATTTGAATAATATCAACAATTTTATTAAGCTTTTGAATTATCACCTCTAGAAAAAAGCAATAAAACTTGTCTTCCCCGAGAAACATATTGTTCTTGTTCTAAAGGCATGAACTATAAAAAGCATTTTATCCTTGTTCTCAAGACAAGGATTGTTTTCTTGGGTTTTTTTAAAGTCTTTTTATCCCCTCTCATCCAGAAGTATAATAGAAACTCACTGGCAATTCTGTATTTCTGATTGGATTCCAGAGAAGACACAGTCATGATTTTAAAACTCAACACAGGCCCAACCCCAGTCATCTTTGAACAATGAAGGGTTAGAAATCTAGATGCAAAACTTGTAGTTTTGAACCATTTCTATGGTGGTTTACTGGCGTGCACCATATTCCCTAGGACAACAGACTTTGATATATAATCCTGTAATAGGGTGGCCTGCCACATTAAGGGCCAGATGCCTCTGGCCAGCAACTCTCATCAATTGTCAGACACAGCTGGGAGGAAAATAAGTTATTATAAAAGCCAGCTAATTATTCAAATAGTGACAGTTTCCTGCAGTAGTCCCTGAGGAAGAAAGATTCCAGGTGAGAAGCCCTGGATATTTTGGATGGGTAGAAAGCCCCATCTAGGGTTTTCTGTTTATGGCTTACTGCTCATTTGGGCATTAATGGAGCCCAGAACCAAGGGTCAAAGGCCATTTTGCTGATAATTCCACAGGCTGGTGAGAAAGCCATTGTCTCACAATTCCTGGGGTAGTACATTCTTGAAAACGGTGAATTAGTAATGGTTTAATAGGGTGATGGGCCAGATTCTGTGCACCTTAGTCATGTGAGAATTTTTTGCTGGGAAGCTTCCCGTGAGGAATTCAAGCGTAACTTCAAAGGAATTTGCCTCATAACTCCAAAAGTAAAAATATGTTCCTTTTGGGTTCAAGCAGAGGTGCATGATATTCTCACAGCTTCTTCAGTCAGCATCATGTGCCACATGGTTTTTTCTTCAGTTAAAATGACTGTTCAAGGTTTCAAGCTATTGATTTACACATGATTTTTTGATTGACGCAATTGTTGCTTCCCTCCATTTCCTTAAGCAAGTTTAATTTTCTTGTTTGACCTAGTCACTGTTCTATCTACACTGGGTTTTTTTATCTGAGTAATAGAGGGAGGCTTTCCAAGTGGTTACAGTGCTAGTCTAGGACATGGGAGACGTGGGTTCAAGTGCCACTGTGGCTGACACAGAGGGAGAGCAATTGTGCGAGGTCCTCAAGCTTGGGGCAGGGCAAAATGTCTGTAACTGGGGTGAAATTGGAGTGAACTTAGAAGAGTGGGGGCTCAGGAAAAGATGTATTAGGGCCCCAGATTTTTCTCAAGGGGCTTGTCTGCTACAGACATGTATTACCTTAGCCAAGCCACATGGCAATACTTAGCCTCAGTTTCCCATATGAAAAACAGGGGTAATACTTCCTTATCTCACAGGTGCACAGATGCCTGTAATACCTGTAAATAATTGTGGCCCAAATTCTGCCCTTATTTGAATTGTATGCATTCCCATTCAAGGTAATGAGCATGAATGGGATGTATTTGAGGTCAGAATCTGGCCCTGGAATATATAGGCATACAAGCTGAAAACTGTAAGCAATCAATACAGTCTGTTTTACCCCTGTCAGTAATAATATAGGGCTTGATTCTGATCTTACCAGTGTAAATTAGGAGTAACTTCACTGATCTCAATGGAGTTACAGTGAGTCAAACGAGAACAAAATTGAGCCGCAAAGTGTTTCCTATGACAACTAGAAAAATATTTTATTTACCATCATTTGTGTCAGAATCATGTTTGTTTCTTATATTAAAACAGCAAAACAAAACAAACCTCTTTCCATTTAATTATATGTAACTGAACAGAAGTGCATAATTTTCTACCCTTACTGTAGGCTGGAATTTACAATTTTAATCTTTTAGGTTTTCTTGGGTCAGTGGTTATGCCTGTCTGATAGAAACAGAGTGTCAAGTTCTATTTTAGATTGTCATGCTAAATATTTGAAAGAAAAAATGTATTTACCAAAGAACCTTGCTTGGTTCAAACTTATAATTCTGATATTTGACAGATGTATATAAAATATATATTTCTTCCCTGAAGGAAATATTGGGCCTAAGTTATAACTGGGTTTCAAACACATAATTCAGGGCCATCACTTTTTTTTTCTTACAGTAACACTGTCAGTTTTGAGTGAGATTTTCACAAGTACTCTGAACTGTTTTCCCACTAGTATGTCAGTGGAAGAAGAGTAAGGCCAACACTGAATGCTTTTGAAAATTCCACTGTCCTACCAGTGAACAGAATTCTAGTCTGTACTTTTTACCATTGATAAAAATCTCACTGGAATTATTCGTGCATTGAAGAGGCCCTGTTTTTTCTACTAATACATTTCCAGATTCAACTTCTTTTTGCTTTTTTGACCTGACTGTTGATGACTTGTGACTTTACCTGCTATGCAGAGAGAGCTGTTTTCACTCCTGTCAATACACTGATTTTTGTAAGAGCCTTCAGAGTTAGAGCTCAATACTTCTACGTAACTTGAAAATTCTGTATATCTTGAATTTTTTTCTTACAAAACACAAAACCCAGAAATAAAATATTAATTTTCTTGGTTAAAGTCCTGTATCATGTTGACATGCCCAGGTATCTTTTTATCTATATGGAAACCAAACTTCCTTCCATCAATCCTCATTAAAGTTACCTCTCTACTGGCTCTTGTATACATGTCTAACTCACTTTTTCTAGAGTGTAGTGGGCCTGTGTTCATGTGTAACAGATCCCGCTCACCTAGTGGAGTTTAACCCATTGGGTAGCTAAAACTGAAATTCTTCATACCTTACCAGCTGCTCTTGTGCACACCAAGGACTGCCTGCCAGAATCTGAAGTATTATATATATGGTATTTTTAGCCTAAACTCATAAGAGGGACAATAGGTGGATATTCTGTTTGTAGAATTTAAACAAATAAATGGCATTCTTTAGGAAGTACAATTGTACAGTTAAACATTTAAACTAGAGAAAGTGAACAGGGATGCTATTGCTTGCTTACATTCCTACTAGAAAATATTCCTTCTAGAAAAATCAGTTATTCCTTTCATGACTCTTACACTGTTCCTTAAAATAGGCTTTTATATTATGCTCAGAGTAGGATACTGCGATGTGGTGCACTCCTCACCATCTCTGTTGTGCTCTCTGTTACAACAACTTAGTTGTATGTAATTATCCTGAGAAAATGGGTCACTTTACACATCCAAAGACCAGAAGTCAATTTCACACACTTCCCTATTTGAAATTCAGTAGAGTACTGTCCATAACAAAAGAATGGATAGTTATAAGGAAGATGATGATTGTAAGGAACAAGATATCCTGTAGGTTTGTGCTCAAGTTCTTGACTTTAAATTCTGTTTCTGCCTTTTGAACTCTGTATGTATAGCTAAAGTTCTTGGCCCCAATTCTCTGCTACTTCATTCATCTGTGGGGGGATACAGAAAGGTGTCTTAAAACAGTCTTTATGTTCTTTGTGTTCTCAGACAGTCAAGGCATCTACACGGATTTAGGGTGCTCTAATTTATGCTCTGGCTGCAATGGCCCTGCTACTGCTATATGTCAGCGGAGAATAGTCTTAGTGCAGTGCACACCAGCCATGCCGTCTCCATTCTCTGCACCAGCTGAGGAAACCTCTTACATGGGATTATTCCCTGGAGGCCAATTCTGTACCCTTAGTAGTCCCTTTATGCCACAAATATGTTACAAGAGCGATTTGGACCTCTTAACTTTAGGTCTCATTGCTTCTTTTGAGAGGAGGAGAGTCCTGTCTGTCTCTCTCTTGGCATGATCTGGCATCCAGCTGTTGACTTGCACTTCTATTACCTCTAAATAAAGCTGCTTGATTTATGTGGTACATTAACCTGAGCACGGATGTTTACGCTGTAGGATGTGCCTTTGTGTGCTACTACTTTGTACTGATGTGTGATTAATCTATATTAGTTCCCTCTGCTAGTTCCCTTTAGTGGAATTCATTTGTGATTTCATCAGATACATGCAAGTATGATCCAGATTTGCCTGTAACAATAATACTTTCTTAGTTTGTCTTGCAAAACATTAAAGAAATACCAAGGACACATTGAGTCCATCATTACTGGTGATTTCAACAAGCACTCAATTATAAAATGACATTAAATATATACTATACTAAGGAATAAAACCCATTAAATCCCAAGATCACAAACATAATTTTATTATTTGCAGGGTCCCTCGAGAGATGCCACTGACTTCCTGAAGATGTTCTGAATGATTGTAAATCATCTTTAAGTGAAGAGAAGTTTCTGAATCAAATACATTGAGGTACCTTTATAGTCACCTTTACATACTGTAGAGTGGGGTTTTAAACCTTTTCATGTAAGGGACACCTTCCCATCTATCCCAGACCCCCATCGCATTTAGCAATATGGGAAGTGCAGGGTGATCCTGACCCCCATGAGGGTCACAAACCTTATGTTGAGATTTCTCGCTATAGAGTAATTGATTTTCAAATTGAAACATATTATATTCGTTGACTTTAATGTATAGCTTAGTTGGATCCAAGAAAGATATAGATATAGGAATAATGCCATCTTGTTGAATGTAATAATGCAAGTAACTCCCTTTCATTTCAGTGGGAATTATGTATGAAAATCTGTATGAATCAGAATAAGTATATACCTTTTGTACTTGAACTAAGCCTTGACAATGATCCTTGGAGCGGGATAGGGAGAAGTAATATAGTAGCTGATATAATAATTTGCACTGAATCTTTTCTTGAATTTTACTATTTTGGGTATGAAAATTAAACATTTTGGGGCAAATTATTCCTCATTTACACAGTGTATAAACCCCACTGACACAAAGAGAGTGGAAAATATGACACATGTGTTGATTGGATCTGTAAGGATACATATTTAACTAAATGCCCAGAGGAAAAAAGGCTTTTTTTCCTGTAACTATCAGGTCTCAAATGGTATGTAGAGGACTTGCATTATCAAGAGCTAAACTCTGTTGTAGAGCACGGAATGTAAAAATTGTAAAAAATGGTAAAAACTTCATTGGACATGCCCCAAACTTTGACTGTAGTTTTTTGCTTCTGGTGTGATTTGCCCAACACATGTTGAAGTCAGTTACTGATGAGTCATGCAGGCATATACTTTCAAAAAATGGAGGAGGTTTTAAAAAATAAAAAAAAATTACTGAATAGCCAGAAGGAAGTGCAGTCATACTTTCTCTTAGTCCTCCAAAGAGGTAAGGACTGCAAACCTGAGGAGATAAGGCTGCAAACCAAGTGCTGTTAGTCACTCTATTTGTTACCCATTCATTTATACATATAGACCAATGAAGCTGTCTGGTCATAGGACAGAAGTCAGACATGATTTCTAAGAATGTGTTCTTACATTTATTAAGTGAGTTTTTATCTTTTCCTGCAACAAAGCATTCCATTTAACATGAACCAGCATAACAAATACTGTATTTTAGTAATGCAACTTCATGTTCCTTAAAAAAATTAATTGTTTCCTGGCACACCTGTTGGGAAATAATTAACTTCGTTGGATAACTGCATGGTCTTATTACTGTTACCCTTGTCCAGTCCAGCCCATTACCTCCTGTTATTTGCAATCATCACTTCTTCTATCTAGACTTCAATTGGATTGTAAAGTCTTTGGGATCAGGACCCATGCCTACCTATGTTTATGTACAATTCCCAGCACAATGAGATCCCAGTCATGATTGTGGTCCCTAGAAGTTATCTTAATATGAAAGATTAATAATAATATAATTATATATTGAAATTTAGATTTAAATGTATGAACATATTCTTTATAGAAAGGATGATATACCACTATAATGTGGATTCACAGGGAAAGTGGTTTTGTTCTGGGGGTTTCTTTTAATCCTAATGAACCATGGAACTTCAGAGTAACTCTTCAAATCACCTTTTAATTTAGTTGGCTCTCAAACCCCAGATATGTATATTTTTGTTTTATCACTGAAATCATTAAATATCTAGTACTCACATGTCTGAGTTTTGGCCTGCATTAAAAAAAATTAACCAAGTTTTTTAACAAATAATTTGCACACTACATTAGATTCGTAAATTAGAAAAGCTTTTAACCTTTATCTTCACTTTTTTCCCATACACAAATATTTGTATGAATGATTTCATGATAAGATACTGTTACTCTTCCTACTGAAAAGAGAGGGCAACATGTGTGGTTTCCATTATTTCAAAGAAACTAACCATAATGGGGAGAGAAAAAATATATATAAACTGCCCTGGTTTCTTTTTACTGATGAAATGTCTCCCTTTGTGTTCATAACACTAAGATAGCCATATTGCATTGCATTTAGCTAGTTGACAGGCAACAATGCAGCATGATGCTGGGGGGAAAATGGAGAAAAACAATGAAAATGATTTTTTTTAAAAGAAAGATTTAGCCTAACATGCAAATATATAAAGACCATTTCTCCCCTATCTTCATAGTGTGTCTGTCAAACTTACTAGCTGTGTGGCTTGACTTTCTGAGGGCCAAATGAATTTTGGAAATAGGTAAGTTTTGCAGCAGATCATAAACATGTGAGTTAAATCATGTAAGGTTTAAGAACAGCAATTCAGACTAAAACAGATATTTAAGGAAACATCCAGAAGCAGATGTGCCAATGATCAGTTGTTGCTGAAAGTATGCATTAACCTCAACAAACAATAAGCAATTTGTTTTTCCATGTACAGTACTCAGTGTTAAAAAGGTGTAACTTACCAGCATGTTCATGAGGATATACTGGAGTTTTGACACTCATAAGTATTAAGAATAAAGTTAGTTAAAGTACTGGGCAGGGATGAATTACATCTATAGTTCATATAGGATATTAAGAATAAAACAGTTGTGCCATATTTTAACACACCTTTTGATGCAAGAGTTCCAAGTAGCTGGAAATCAGTTAATTTAGTTACAATTGTTAAAAAGCAAGGTTTTAAGAAAGAGGTTAAAAATTAGGCCTGTAAATATATTTTGCAGTATGTTAGCAAAAAAAAAAGAGAGAAATTATATTTATGGATGACAAAAGGATGCTTTTGGAAAATTACAACTTAAAAGGTATGAGTCAGCAAGGATATGTGAAAGAGGAAATCATGCCATGAAAATGTGATTACTTGTAAAATAAAATAAAATTCAGTCTTCATAAAGGAAAAATTTGAGATTTAATGTATCCAGATTTTAACAAAGTTTTTGCTAAAGTTTCACACAACAGATTCTTATAGAAGTGCTTTGTTCTTTGGAATCCGATGAGTAGTAGAGTCCTTTAGTTTTCTGTACTGGAACCATTACTCTTTAACATTTTAATTATTGATTTAGGTAAAGTTACAACATGTAGGATAATAAATATTGCAGAAGATACTCAACTAGGGAGAGTGGTTAACCTACAGAAGGATGTAGGGGTTTTACAGTTTAATCTTGATAGACTGGGTGCATGGGCTGAGAAGTAGAATATGAAATGTAATGGATAGAAGTGTTAAGCTATGCTCTTGAGTAGGAATACCCCACAAATTAAGCATTGTTTTAAATAAAAAAATTGAATTAGTTAATAAGGAAGAGAAAGCAGAGCAGTGTATATTTATTGTTAGAATCAGCATTAAAATTCCCAGTCTAGCATGTAGCAGCAGTAAAGAAGACTAAATTATCCAGATGGACAGCTAATATAAGTACAAACCTATTGTATCATCACTGTACAAAGTAACTATTATGCCAGATTTCCCTGTTTTGGTCATATAATTTGAAAGCAAATATCTAAATGATTGGGAATACATTTAAACTGATGAAGTAGAATGGAATAGCTTACAGCAAGAGAGGCTGCTAAAGCCGGTAATACCGGGTCTCTAAAGAAGACCATCGAGAAATGTATATCAAGGTGAAGAGTCACACTCTGGTCTATAATGAAAACGTGGCTAAGCCCAGCTCAGGTATTCTGTGGAAAACATTACTGCTTGAGAGACAGAGGGATGAGAAAGTCAGGGAGACTGTTGGGGAGTCTTTCTATTTATTGTCTGGTCATTTATTTGATGTTTTTATTGTAATGTCCCCCTGAAATCCTCAAAAATGAATCTTGGGGAAGATAGCTTGTTGGTTAAGGCTCTCATCCTACAAATAATTAAGCACATGCTCAACTTTATGTATATGAGTTGTCCCACTAAACTCAGCGACACAACTCATCTCTAAAGTTAATGTCACGCATAAATGTATGCAGGATCAGATTCCATTGATCATTTTTGTGTTGGAAATAGCTGATAACTCTTTAGGAGGCTCAGGAGGGAATTTCCTCTGCTTTTTCTATAGTTTGGATATGGGAGGTGGAGGTGAATGGGAGACAGAAGGGGCAGTGGTTAGTCTGTTTCTATAGAAGTGTTTTTATCCTCTTCTAGCAGTTTTTTTTAACTTACAAACTTGCCCGGGGATGGCAGAGTTACCATCAAACTACAGTGGAGCCCCACTATAACACAACAAATGGGATCCAAGAAATCCCATCATGCTAAATGTGGGATCGCATTATAGCGGGGTCTCAGTCCCCGGCAGGCAGGGGCTGCAGCTTCTCTCCCTGCTGCCCAGCAGGGGAGAGAAGCTGCGGCCCCGTGCTTGCCGGGGACAGAGAACTCCAGGGCTGCAGACTGCAGCCACGGAGTTCTCTGTGGAAGCTGCCGCCCCCGCGCCTGCCAGGGGCAGAGGACACCGGTGCCTGCAGCCCCAGAGTCCCCTGTCCTGGCAGGCTCAGGGCCGCAGCTTCTCTCCCCTGCTGGGAAGAGAGAAGCCGTGGCCCAGCGCCTGCAGTCCGGAGTTCTCTGTGCCTCGCAGGTGCGGCTGCAGCTTTTCTCCATGCGGGGAGAGAAGCTGTGGCCCCCGCGCCTGCTGGGGACAGAGAACAAGGAAGCCAAGGTATAATCGCGCTATATGCGGATTCGCGTTATACCAGGGTGCGTTATACCGGGGCTCCACTGTATTTCACTCATATCGGTGTTTATAGACATGTAGGCAGATGGGATTATTTTGCCCACCTAATCTAGCTCTAAAAGTCTGACCTAAATTCATTTGGGTGGAACAGATGTATAGTGGGCAAAATACTTATGGGCAGGTAGGCCAAGTGTCTTGGTCCCAGGCAAAGTATAGTGACATTTACTTTGGTATACCACATTTGGTATTTCTAATTATAGGCATTCAGTAGAGTTTCAGGTATCGTTCTTGTTGAAATATGTATTCCCCACTAAACTATGTGAATAGATAATCTCTGAATTTCTTTAGAAAATATACCTGAAAGTTTTGTTTAACTATTCATCTCGGTTGTCTCATTCTTGCAAAGGAACAGTCAATGTTCTTTCAATAGATGCCCAGGGCACCAGAGCTGGAGAATTTTTCTTTGCAATACCTGTAAGGGAGCAGCACTCATGTCTTGTGATCATAGCTTCTCTCTAGGCTATATGAGGCAGCATCATCCCAACGCCCTCAGTTTTTTCTTACCATCCGTGGCTGGAGTCATAGCTCTGTGTGGTTCTTAACCTCACAATTCCTAAAACTCCTCTAACATTGTTCTAGTTGTATATAGTTAGTCAAATACACTTAATATTAGTATTAGTTAGCTTAGCTAAGTGTTTTTTCCTGGGGATGCCCTCACCAGGGTTCAAACATTGTCTGTTATATGGAATATGGAGGGGGATATCCCAACAATAACCTTCACATGTGGTGCTTACTCTTCTTAGCTGAGGCCCACATCAAAGACCAATGTTTGATTTGTAAATCATTCACAGAACAGACTAAGGTGGCTAAAGACCTTTGCCTGAAGCAGCCCTTGCTCAAACAGGCCCAGAAGTACTGAGGCCTACGTCGAATTGGAGCTCACCCAACCTCACTGAGTGGTGCAGGCTCATGCAATGGAGCCCCCGCCACCTCTCTGAAGAGACGTAGAAGGTGCTTTCTTTTGAGTGTGCCAAACAAAAGTTCTCATAAGACCAATCATAACCACTCCAGGACTCGTGGAGACTCTTCCTTTTCAAGAAAATGTGTGGCTGCTGCCATCACATGGAATGGAGCAGGTCCTTCCAGCTGCTGCTCAGTACCTCATAGGGATGCCGAGAGACCCCCTACTATCGACTCCTGCTCTTGCCCTGGGGTATCTGTTGAGTCCAGTGCTGACAAGGGCAATCTGGCACTGACTGTGTCCAGATCAGCAGCACATGAGGCAGTAACGGACCTCCTCTGCCTCTCCACACAAGATCTGATTTGATTCAGGTCTTTGCCAGGATTATGGCATTGACAGCCTCACTGCCTGGAGAGGCCGATGAACCTTGAGTCTATTGGCACCACATTCTGATGTTCCCTTTCCAGAGACTGTGGAAGTGAGCCCAGTGCTAGGACTGGCACAAAGGATCTCCTCAGTAGTGGGAAACTCTTTGGTACTGCTGCCTTCTATACCACCGATGTGACTGTGGCAGCACTCCCCATTCTCCACCTCAGCACCAGTGGCAGCTTTGATACCACTGCTGACTTTGGTACCAACAGAGCATTGAAGTAAGGGGTACTTGGTGCAGGCTGCAACACTTTCTCCCAAAATTTGTGTGTAAAGTGGTCTCTCAGTTTCATTTCAATCAGGCAGGGTATTTGCATATGTTTTTTTCCTAAACTGCTTTCACACACACACCCTGGAGGAGCAGTGTTTTCACACATTAAACATTGGATGATGTCTGACCTTCTACTTGGACAGGACTAAGTCCTTTTGGGACTCGCTTCATCTGTGTTTACCATTGCAGATCATATGAAGGGACAGGCAATCTTCTCACAGACTCTCTCTAAGTGGTTAATTTTCTGCATCAAAGCTACATACAAAACAACTTCACCTATGCCCCCTCGATAGGTGTGAGTCCATTGTATGAGAGAACAAGCTGCAACAAATGATGTCTCAATATTGGACATGTGCAGGGCTGCCACGTGGTTGTTGATACATATGATTATGAACCATTGTACTATTACCAAGGTGTCCAGAACAAATGCAAACTTTGGGAAGGTGGTCCTGCAGTCCTTATTTAGATAGTCTGAGTTGCACCTTGTATCAGTAATGCTTGAGAGTCACCTAAGCAGCTGCATCTACCTGAGGAAGAAGAAATGGTTACTTACTTTAACTGGTTCTTCAAGATGTGTTGCAGATGTGTATTCTGTGACCCAACTTCCATCCCCTCTGCATTGGAGTCTAGTTTCAAGGCAATCAATGCGAAGGAATTGATGAGGGTCAGGGCAGCACTGCTTCATACAGCTGCGGGGTTGGACTATGGCCATGCGGTCCAAACCACCAGCCCCCACCCTCCCACACCGACATGGAATACACATCTGCATCACATCTCGAAGTACCACAGTTACAGTAAATAACTGTTTCTTTTCTATGGAACACTGTATTCTGGACTTGCATATAAGGTAGCTCTCCTGTTAATCCAAGTGACCATTCTCAAGAAACAATCAAAATTCTTATAGCACACTGACAGCCTGGGTGTTTTGCCATGTAAAGGTCCACTCACTTTATAGAAAGAAAAGAAAAAAATAGACTTTGTGTTTTGTAACTGGTCATAAATATATATATTGAATATGCAGACCTGCAGTCGGTAGCTAGGATTAGGTCCAAAGAGTGGGAATGCCCCCATCAAATTCCCTTCTGGCTGTGGCTTTGCACTTTTATGTTATATGTAAACCAAGCCAGATTTTTGCCCCTTGTATCACGTGTACATTATACAAGCATTGAGCTGTAAGCAAAGGGTACATGTGAACACGGGTAAATACTGAGGGCATGTTTTTCAGAGACGCAGAAGAACTACAAGTCCATTTGAAGTTAACAGGAGCTGTGGATGCTCAGCGCATCTGAAAATCAGCCCCTTAATAGCCATTTCCACCTATACTAGTCTGAGGGCATGTTTATAGTGTTACATGGAAATTTGTGCAGTAAAAGGAGACTAGGGCCATATAACAGCTTGCAAGCTTGTGCTAAACTCTTGGCAGTGCCAAAGGGAATTCTGTGTGTAGGGCTAGTTTGTCTTATTCAGGCGCCTATCCTATGGTCTTTACTGTTGTATCAGCCAAGTAATGTATATACCCATTAGTGTGCAATGCCCTGTGGTAGTTGCAGAATAGCAACAAAAGAATGTCATAAAGTAAACATATTAACACCTTCCAAAAACATATGTTCCTCAGAGAATCAGAGAATCTAAGGGTTGGAAGGGACCTCAGGAGATCATCTACTCCAATCCCCTGCTCAAAGCAGGACCCAACTCCTCTGTCAAACATATGTTTTTTAAATAAGTTCCCCTAACATTTGTTTACACCACACATGGCAAAAAAGGAGTGAGGTGTTATATGTGGGGGGAAATTAATATTTTAAAACCAAAATCATTGGCTTAAATAAAATAACAATGCTTCCTTTTAAGTGTTTGTTTATGGACATGATTTTGCTTTGCGCAGTTGTAGGAATGGCATAACTATGCATCATGTTGACAGATTGTTTCTTGATGAGGGTATCTTAGAGATGGCAGAAGCACAACAGGGAGTGTGGCACATTACAAGGGGAATCGTTTAAAAATATATAGCTGTATTTATTTATTTCCTAATGAATGGTAAATGCAGTAATCATGTAAACCTGTTGTCTTTCCTTGAGTTTCAACAATGTTTTACTGTCCACTAACATATAAACAAGTAAACTGCAGCCTGCCATGTCTTTATTGTATCACTCTTCAGTAACTTTTATATACTGTTTCCTTTCATAATTTGAGACATAATGATTTTTGTTACAAATTTCTTCATAAATATTCTTACTGATGGCTGATGCATTTATTTAAGCATCTGTGGGCAAATAAAGTTATCCACGGGTGACTAACAACCTTGAATAAATACCATTTCACTCAGCAGCTATCCATAGTACCTTTGCAATGCAATTATATGCGGGGACCTATTATCCCAATTAATGGACTGTTTTATATTCACTGTACTTGCACTATACTTGCAACACTTTAAAGGCCTGGCCTTCATATAGCCACAGGCAAAGAAGAAATTTATAACAAATAAGCAAGAAAAGGCTTTCACTTACTTTCCAAGATATGTAGCATGTAATTATACTTTAAGCATAACTAGGCAGGCCTCAGAAATGCCCTTTGATTTAAGTCATAATAAAACTATATATTAATACCATGATAAATATAGCTTTCTAAATTCCCAAGCTATTGTGGGTAACTACAGAAGTAGATACTTTGCTATCAGCTCTCTGCATCATCTTTTCTGTAATTATTTTGCCAAAGGTTAACCTTGATAAATATAATAAATAACCATATCGCTTTCCAGTTTCTAAAACCTATAAAGTGAATGAGCTCCAATTCATGGGGGGTCTTGCATTTTGCTGGATGGATGAACAAATAAGGCAGTCTGCTAAGTAGTACTCAACACCTTGTTGTGTTGCTCCTTTGTAAAATGTCAGCCCTGGGCTATGTTTTACAGCTATGGAATTTGACCACTAGAGTTTAGCTTTACTCCCTCTGGTGGTTTCCAAAGCTATAAAATAAAACACAGTTGTAATTCTTCTCCTTATTGTAAGAAGCATTGATCGCCTCTGATTGTATATTATAGCAAAGGGGCAGTCTATTACATAAATTTATTGCATTTTCTTCCTGATAATTACTGGAAGTTATTGAACAAGGCAGGGAGTTATGACCAGTAAGTTTCCTGCTATAGCTGAGGAAGCAAATCCACAGATATTCAGCGGATCTAAACAGCTGTAAACAACAATCCTGTTTACAATGTACTAGGAATTTACAACTTACAGTACATTTGAGGTTTTTTTAGGAATCGCTTTGACAAATTCAGAGTTGAAACGTGAACTGCAGTAAAATGCCATGCTATGTTGTATCATCTAGGTGCCCTTTGTCAAGCAATTTGACAGTAGTAAAAATGTCAGATTAAACACTGGATTCATCATTTCTCTTATTCAAAAATAATATTACTGTTTCATGACCTCTCTCTTAGGAAGCCTCATCAAAGCTACGTTTGTATTTTGATATCTGCTAGCTCTTTCTGAATTTCTAATTGTAAATTACCAATGGCAAAAATCAATAACATGTACATTTAGTAAATTCCCCAACGTGTCTGTGGGTGCCAATAAAATACAAGAGACCGAGTCCTCTTTAGGAAAGCAAGCAGTTGCTCATCACTCAAAACCTATTTCTGCCAATTTGTGCCAGTGTAGTTGTATTTGTGCCAGTGTAGTTGTATTTGTGCCAATCATGTTATAAGTTAAAACATACCTGATGCACGTAACTGTGTGAATCTTTAGCGTTTCTGTTGTTGTATTCTAACCTGAAGTGGAAATGAGCCTGATCTACAAAATTTGGATTGGATCCAGATACTCCAGCTCAGAGATGTTTGAAATCCAGTGCTTTGATGAAGCTGAATATTGGGATAAGAGAGAACTGGGTAATTCACATTGGTGTCTAGATCCAAGTCCAAATTTGGAACCCTCCAAATTTCATGGATGTTTTGACACAGCGCTTTGGCTAGAACCAAACACTAGTCTGAAATGGAATTATACATTATGCCACACATACCATATTTGAACAAAGTTTTAGTGAGTATTTTTCCATAAATAAGTGTATAGAAAATCTTTGTGCTGTTTTCAAAAATATCTTTGCAAGTAATAATTACATTATACCAGAGACAGTCACAACAAAGTGGGAAGTGGAGTTTTATTCATATATAAAATCCATTGTTGCAAATGCTAATACATTTGCATCTCTCCAATTGCCTAACATTCCCACTGGTGCAATACTGTAGCTGTAATCCCATTGTGCTATTTTTTTTTCCAGAAGTTACTTATTTAAAGAAAAGAGATAAAATGTAAAGTGGATTAGAAGCAAAACCGGTAAGTATATGACTGCTTAGCCCCCAGTCCTAACTATTGTGACAAAGCTCCAGGTTTGTACTTGTGGGTCCTGCATTTCCTGGCAGATTTAGGGGCCTCAGAAACTCATCTAGGCCCCAGAGTGACCTCCCTTTCTCAGTATAATTGGCAAGAGTCACCGCCTAGTGAGTTACCTTCATCACAGGCCAGTAAGAAAGATGGAAAAAGGGGGGGAGCCTGGGCCCGCCCTCTACTCCGGGCTCCAGCCCAGGAACCCTAATAGTATCAGCTAAGATGGCTGACCTTTTATCCACAAAACACAATACAATTCCCTGGGCTACTTCCCCACAGCAGTCCCTGCTTCTTCAAACTCCACTTCACCCTTACCTCAGGGCCTCCTTCCTTCTGGATGATATGTTGTCCAACACTCAGTCTCACCAACAGCACAACCTCCTTCCACAGCTCCTGACAACCACAGCCCACCTGACTAATTGGGAGGTTTTTATCTGGTTTCAGCCAGTCCCTGATTGGCTTCAGGTGTCCCAATTAGGCTAGCAGTTTCTACTCCTTTCTAGAAGGTTCTTAATTGGCCCCAGGTGTCTTGACTGGCCTGGAGTAGCCTTTGTTTGGCTATCCAGGGAACAGGGACCTGCACATCCTGAGACTAATATACCTGCCTTCCAGCACTCTCCTATATCCTTCTCGTCTGACTCCGTCACACTATACAAAGTAAATTGTGCAATAGAAATAAGAAGTTAGGGATTATTTTAAATAAACTTGTACATAGAAGAGTTTGATAAATGCTACCTTAATAAAAATGTAAGTGATCTTCACGTAACTCTTTATTTTATTGACTCCTCCATGCTATTTTGAAGAAGATTCATCTTCCACAGAAGACTTTTATTACTATAATATTTCACAAGTGACTAGCCAATTTCTTCCATTATCTTAATATTCACAGCCAAAATGAAGAACTAAAGTTATCCCTAATGGGTATCCATGTCAGATGTGAAGACAGTGAAGGAGGAAATCCCTGTTCTAGGGAGAAAATTTCATACCATCATTCATTGTCTCATTTTGATTGCAAATGCAATATTAGAACTGGGATAAGAAAGGTTCATAATCATAATTATTTTCTTCTTATCTCTTTTTCCCTTTCTCTCTCAAACTATATTTTCTTGTTTGATTCACAGAAGGTAAAAGCTGGCCTGTCTTGAATCTCGATAGGCCTAAAATGACCCTTGCTTGTGAAAACATTAGGTAGGGTATCTTATTTTAGTGGAAGCAAAACATTTCGCAAAGGTAAAACTTCATCTCAATTTTATAGGTCAGTGCAGGCATAGCAGTTAAATGACTTACACAAAGTCATATAGTGAGCCAGTGGAGAAATTGGATTACAACCCACATCTTCTAGTCCTGTGCTCTAACCACTAGTCTGGGACAAAGTAGGGAGGAACAGAGGATAATGCTATCAAATTTATATACTACTTGTCTGCCTTAAGTACTTGCCTCTTTCAGAATAAGTAAAGGGAAGGATTGAAACTTTAATATTTACAATCCATGCGTAGTCACAACTGCTGACTTCATCTGTAAACACTACAGCATCATTCAGTTTTATAACCATGTAGGTTGTCTCTCAGTGATTAGTGGATTTTTATTTTTGTTATGATTGGCCAGAGAAAGCACATGCCAGCTTCTGTTCTCCGATGACAAGTGGTCAGGCACTAATGACATGACATTTCTTTGATTAAATCTAGTTTCTTTAATTTAACATCTTGTTTTCCACAGGTAACATGCCTACACACCAGACACTCAGATTAACTTTTGGTGAACATTTGTGCTGATAAAACTCGATCACTTGAGTATTCATGCAAACTGAACCCCAAAAAGAGTTGCAAACAGTGTTAGCATCTTTCAGGCAGTTTTATGTTCAAGTTCTCCAACTAATGAGAAGTGTAACAAATATATAAATTTTGTCTTGATGATAAAAATCTTTATGGGCCTTTAAATAAAGGTTCACAATTTTTGCAAAGTTACTAGTAAAGGAGCAGTATATAAATGTCCCACTGGAATTTTTACTAGAAGTTTTAAAAGCAATGATTGAATTTTGGTCACACCCTAGTGGTGTAGGATGATCTTGGTCAGTACCTAAAAGTACACTGTATAAGCAGAGAGCATTATTACACTAATGCTGAGCATTATTACTTTAAACAGATAAACTGCAATGAGCTTATATGGAATGAGTTCAAGTTTGATGGTGTAGTTGCTGTATTTCAGACTACCAGGAAGGTAGGATATTTTACTTTTGAATCATGCAAAAGAGTCTTAGTTTGTGGATGAACACAGCTTTTATCAAACAAAATTAACTTCATGCCATTTCATTATCACAACAAGACACTTCCAAGCATGTGGTGCTGTAAGATAGTACTTTTCTTGGATCATTTAAGGCCACTGGGGCATTCATTATCTCACTTTAACACACACGTTGTGTCTTTTTATTTAAGTAAAAGATGGATGCTTCCAATCTACCAGCTTCTTTTGTTTACAGAGCAAACTAAAATAGGTGAATAATGTGACCATGGGAATCTTTTAATTTAAAAAGACATGTTTCTTAATTAGAGATAATCTTAGAGCTTGGCAGGAATTCTCATAGTATGAGCAAAACCCACCAGCTGCTGTGCTGCTATATAGGGTGTGCACTAATTTTATCTAATTTGTTACTTTGGCTGGTGAGTACAATATCTGCTCTAGTTCTGCCTTTTATTATTATTATTTATTTGTACTGTGGTGGTGCCTAGAAACACATTTCTGCAACTATGACATTTTCCAGGATAAACAGGGCTGTGAGTCACCTTGTTGCCCCCTACCTCCAGTGGGAGGGGGTTTGCCCATACCAGTGAGTGTTAGCTCCCTAACACAGTCAGCCTGTCAGACAGTCAAGCACTCCCTTCTGGACTACACAGGCCTCGCTGGTTGGCCATAGATTCACCCCAGCCCCCAACTCCCTTCAAAGTGTCCCCGTGTGGAATCCGGCCCCTGGTTACTAGATACCCAGAGGAATCTTGGATCCTCTGTCCCTAAAAGAACAGTGTATTCCTGTTTACCAGTTTTACCTTAGACCACTACTCTGATATCTCACACAGCACTCAAATTCAGTTGAAGCAAAACAAACACATTTATTTAAGAAAGAATAGAAATTCAAACAGAAATCAGTGAGAGTGATGGAAACAAATGGTTATGCACAAAACAAAATCATAAAATGGGCCTATATTTATCAATAGTTACCTTTCCTACCTAGTAAAGTAGATTCTTACCCTAAAGTTTAGTCTTTTGCATTGTTTGCTAGCCCCACGGAGTCAGGATCCAATCTTTCATAAAACACCCTACTCATCAAGGTAATTCCTCAGTGTATGGATGCAGTGTCTTTCTCCACCTTGTGATCTAGTGAATCAGAATAGCCCCTTTGCTGTCATATCATGGTTTACCATCGATGTTTTGCATTGTTACAGTGGTGGACAGGTGAGCAATACATATAATCGGCTAGCCAAGGTGGTGTGAAACACTTTCCTCCTTCAGTGGGCCATCACCAGGACACATGATCCCTGGCAAGTCACTTTCTCTCCAAGATTCAAGGACATAATTTGCAATATACACTATACTCCCATGCATCTAAAACCCTCTTATCCAAACCTCCACCATTATTCAAATCCCTTCCTTGTCCCCCAACTTGAGATACGTGCTGTATCTCAGGCTGGGGTACAAGGAAGAGATTGGATAACAGTGGAGGTTCAGATAATAGAGCAGACCCCTGGCCAGAATTCATAGAGGAGTAGGAGAGGGACAACAAGGCCTCCACTTCACTGCTGAATGGTTCATGTGGCAGCGCAAGAAGCCATCTGCAGCTCTACTGTCGTGAAAGTGAGTGAGTAGGGCAGTGTGAGCAGAGCTGCAGAGGTTTTCTTGCCCTGCCCCAGGGCTGGCAATACTCAATCCCTGCAGGCCCAAGGTGAGGCAGTGGGGAGAGGGGACACTGCAGTCCTGGTGGGGCAGAGTAGGTACCAGAACTTCAACCTCCCTTGGCATCTTGTACCTACAAGGATCAGGTGTCACCTTCTGCAGTCTCACTGTCATGGGATGACACTATGATTTAGTACTGATAGATTACAAGCTCTCATTGAATGCTATTCTTTATGGATAAATACCTTGAAAGTGTTGTGTTAGGTGTAGTGAGTTTGTCAGGTCTGTGGGGGGTTGCTTTTAAAGAACAATGTGCCCTTTGCCAGTTGGTCCCAATGGGCCTCTGTATTTCAGCCACACACATAGAGACAAAAAAGAGTCCATATCCCGAGACAGTGTTTTTTAAAAAAGATTACACATAAAAACATTGAGAGATATCCTGATAAGGAGGTAGCACAGTCTAGTAATTGCATGATGGACCAAGACTAGGGCTCAGGATACCTGAGTTCTATTCTTAGCTTGTTCTGTGACCTTCAGCAAGTCACTTAACCTCTGTGAACAGTTGTCCCCTGCAATAAAATGGTGTGGTTAATACATTTTCAGCTTTGCAAAACACTTCAAGAGCCCCACTTGAAAGGCTCTGTATCAGAACAAAGTACTGTTATTGTGCAATGGGTCTCCATTATCAAGATGGGGAAACAGACTCTTTAAAACAAAAGGCTTGTGTAGGGTTTGCATTGGTGATTATTAATAAGCAGGATGACTCCCCACTGCATGCTAACTGTGGGTAGGAAAAAATGGCTAACTTTTTCTTTCTAAGGAGCTCTTGAAATTGTTATTGCAAACTGTTGATAGTAATGAATGGTTAGGCATTTTTCCTCTCTCAGGAAGAAAAGCAGAGTGCACTATAGTTTCTATTGATTCTAATATGTTGCTGTAGAGCTCCCAAGTGCTGTTTGTGAAGAGCTTACATTGGCTTCCTTTAGTGTTTGTGTCTGGTGTAATGAAAACATCAAAAACGTCCAAACTAATTATTTCATTTCTCTGTTGGAAATAACTCAACCTCCCTTTCTGATCCAAGTACAACCTTGAAGAGTGACATAGCATCTTACGTCTCGATTACAGCAACATCATTTTCTCTGGCCTCTACAAGTGCAATTTTGCCCCACTTGTGTCCGTACAGAATGCTGCTGCAGATTATTTCCCTAGCCCATCTCTTGGACCCTGTCACCCATCTCTTGAATCCCTCCCTTGGCTCCCACTTCTCTTATGTATCTAACAGAAGCTACTTGTCTTCACTATCAGGGCCCAGCCTATCATCCCTCATTTGCTACTGAGTTGTCAGCTTCCGCCTCTGATCAGCCCATGATGCCGTCCTCCATCACCTACTTACTAAATTTTCAAACAAGCACTTTCATGCTTTCTGCCATGCTGCCCTGTAAAAATCCACAAAACTGACTTCTCCTCTTTCAAATCCCTCCTTAAAACTCTTCTTTGCCGTGCAAAAAACTGACCAATACTCTCTCATTGTTTCCTTGTACTCTCATGTCCATCTCTCTTCTATTATATTAATATTGTAAGGTCTTTGGGGCAGGGCCTATCCTTTTGGTTTGTGCTTTTACAGCACAATATGGTCCTGGTCTGTGACTAGAGCTCCAGGAATGCTATGGTAATACAAACAATAAATAATAATAATAATTCTCCTTTCCTCACCATCGTGAGACTATGAACTTTTTGTCAGGTTTATGAAGTGTAATGTATATCAAATGAACACTCACACATACAGTGAAAGTCAGACAATAAAAGCCCTTCAGAGCAACTAATGAGGTCAGTCCCTTTCTTTACAACACCTGACATATGTCTATTGATTTTGGTACAGTGCATTTTGCATTCTGGGGGGATGGCTTTGAAAGGGGGAGGGGAATGGGTGATGAGAAAATTACTAAAAGGAAATGTGGACCGAGGAAGGGGTATTCTTGCCTGCTAAAATTTCCACACAAAATACTCAGGTCGTAAATATTAGACAACCTTGGACATTGTCTTGAAGAGATTACCTCCAATTTGTCATGTCATAGCTATCAATCTGTTGTCAAGCTTCAGAATAAATAATCATGAGCATAAAAAGAATGAAGATATGATGATGACAGTATTAACAAAAGATGCTAATGCCCTATTTGGGGAGACTAATCCTAGGGAAAATGTAGAAATATTATAAAGATACAGTGGGTCAAAATCTTTAGTCTGAGGCAAGATGCATTCATTTCAAGGAATAAACAATGAGGCAGAAATACATATAAAATTTACCAGCAGTGGAAAATATAGGTCTTAAGTAAGATCCTGTAATTAATTAACAGTTTTGCCCAGCATTGGGGGGAAATTGCTGTTTATTATCGGAATTGCCTACTATTGAGTACTTACCTACATCGAATAGTTTGTGCTGAATAAAGGCATGCTACTGAAAGAGGGAAAAAGTCACCTGGTGCAAGAAATCATACATGCCTTATAAAATCACTACCAAGTATAATTGCATCATAATCTTTAAAATATTCTTTCAGGGACTGGGAAGATAATGAACAGAAGAAAGTGATTCACACTGCTGTTATTTATTGATTGTTAGGGCTACAATATTGCAGCTCATGGTATGCCATGTTAGTATGTTGGGTAACCTATTACTGTGCCTGGCTAATTATTCGTATAGTGTAAACTGGAAGGAGGCAGTCTTCAAAGTCAGCGGCTTATAAAGGCAACAAAACTAGATCCAAACCCCTCAAGCTCTTAGTTGTAATTGTTGACATTCATGCTGAAATATCATTTTTCTGCTAACAGCATAAGTAGTTTCTGCCAAGTAGAAACATGCATGGAGTGAAGGCTGCATGTGATTTTAAAATGCTACAAGATTAGGGGTTATTCATATTCTTACACTGCCCCCATTGCCATAGTACCTGAGCATCACACAAATATTAATAAATGTATCTTTACCTCATTCCACTGAATTAGAAAAAAAACTATGCCCAGTTTTCAGCTAGGAAACTGAGGCACAGAGATATTTAGAGTCTTGCTCAAGGTCGCTCTGTAACTCTGTGACAGACAAGGTGATTCCAGATCACTTGAGTTCCATTCATAACCACATGATAATCTTGTATCCCATTCATCTTTATTTGTTACAATGTGTTTTTGGAAGTAGGAGGAATTGGGATAATGAACATTGACCAATGGCTTCTGTCAAGTTATTAGGAGGAATAGGAAATTTCCCACTTGTATAGTGACCCTACAACTTTTCTGAGTGTACCTGAGACATTTTTAGGGAGGACTCACATTTTCTATAAAACAGAACGCATAGTAGAGAACAGTGGTCATGCTTAATTTGTGTCACTTGCCTTAAATACTACTACACTACTTCAGTCTTTGTAGTTTTCTTTATACCAGTATTTTCAAACTTTGAAATGCTGCACTTCCCATTGTTCCCGTTTGTTCTATGATGTGGTGTTAAATACACTGAAATAACTAACAATATTACCATTTAAACATCACTGACACTAAGTTAACTCCATTAAAATGAATAGTGCAGTTCACATCTGAAAACTATTGTTTCAGGCTCTCTGCAAACTCAGGCAGACATTGTTGCATCAGTTAGGTCACAATTTCAAAGTATTTTTCACAATCATGACAGTTAGACTTACTTTCTTATAGAGGCAAAAGAGACTCTGGAGAACTATTGACTGGTCCAGTCTGTGCCCCTCAAGTTAGACCCATGGGTATTGCCTCACATTTTAGAAAACACTGTCCTATACTAAATATAGGGACCACTCTACTGAAAATACTTTATTTATCAAAGACAAAAATACTTTATTTATCAAAGACAAAATTTGACCATTGCATATGTATTTTATACCAAACCATACAGAATAACTTGTCAGATTTTTGTGAGTATTATAGGTTGCTAAAACATTTTAACATTAGTTGTGCTAATTTTATAGAGTATGGTATTATCTGTCTGTCTGGTTTATTCTTTTTTGATTACTATTTGTACAAAGTGTTCCATGGGGAAAAAAAACGTAGATGACCAGAAAAGCACATTGTGCAACTATCTCTGGCATTAATGAATGAGCTTGAATCCAAGGAGCTATTATTTTAGCCACATTTAAATCCTGATTGCATTTTATTCTTCTGTGTTAGCATTACTCACAATGTGATGTTTATTACAATGTATTTTAAGCTTTCACATGGTGGCATGTCACTTATTTGTCTTTTGAACTGCAAACTGTAAATCATGTGGAAGTTACATTGAGGTAAAATCCCAGTTTCATAAATGCTGACTTTTGTTTCCATTTTGAGAACCTCCAAATATAGAAAAGGATCAGACTATAAGTAAAATCAAACTGAGGCAAGCTAACATCAAGGTGTTTCAGCGAAGGTGAAACTGGCTTCTGAGACCTAGTGTCAAGTCATAACAGCCAAAAATCCTAGTGTTAACATCAATGCATTTTTTAACACAATTGACCTCAATGGAATTATACCAAGGATGCATTTGGCTACATATTGTGTTATTTCCAAAGGGCACATTTTACTCTAGAGAATGAAACTCTTTTATGATCTCACTCTCTGCCATTCATTGTCTGCAGCTGCTAATAATGTGGGACACCAATGGGGAAGAGTCTTTTATCCATGGTGGAAATCAGGCTAAATTAAAATGTGATGCTTTGAAGGTGGAGTGACTGGTATGCTTGAGGAGTTACAAGTGTAGAAATGTTTGTCTTTTTAGAGGTCAAGAGTGATTGGCCACATGTCAAAATAAAAATAGCTAGAAGCAAACTAAGGCCTGGTGTACACTACACAGTTAGGCCAATGTTAGAACATCTTACGTCAACCTAATTATGTCAGTATACACTCTGCAGCCTTGTCCTGCCAATATAAGTGCCCACCTACACCAACAAAATAACTCCACCTCCACGAGAGGCGTAGTGCTTATGTTGGTGTAGTTATGGCGAGGCAGTTGGCTGTCTTGTCAATTTCATGGCTCCATGGTTCCCCACTCCCAGCTGGGCTGCTGCCATGGAGCCCAGGAGGCTACCCCCCTGCTTCTGGCTGGGAGCAGGGAGGCAAGAAGGCTGGGTGGGTCCCCACTGTTCCAGGGGGAAATAGGTAGGCTGAGGGTTGTAGTGTACACATGCCCTAAATCTCATGAACAGCAGATTGATTTGCTAGAGGTGAATTTGCTGCATCTGTCCAGATGTTCTTTTCAGTTTGCTGCTGGCAAACAGCCTAACTAGTCTAAGCCTCATTTAATATAAAATAACTTGTGGCAGGTGTAAATAAAAGATAAATATATATTTTTAAATCCTTTAGGACTCTCTTCATAATTATAATCATGGCATTTTAAATGACATTAATGCTATATTTAAAAAAAATTGCATGATTGGACAGAAAATCTGTCACATATATGTAACTTCCCAGAGTCACTTATTTACAAATTCTAAAAGTACTACATGTAAATTTCCCAGTTTTAATTTTGTGCTTCAGCAGAACAGGAAAGGACACATTAGGAATCTGCCTATTCAAAAAATATGCTCTACAATTCATTACTCCCCCTCCTCCTATCAATTTAGGTGTAGCATCTTCTGAACAATTCACTTTTGAGCATGTTTTCCCGGGGCTCATATTTGGTGGTGAGAGGGTGAGACCTGGTGGGACCTACAGTCCCACAGTAGCTGGGTGTTTTTGCTGGGGTGTTTATCATTGTTGATTTTATAGGGTTAAATGGCCCATTATAGTAGCAGAGACACCTCTCAAATGACCAAATGTTGAAATGCCTGTGCAAAGAGCAACTGCTATGCTGTGGTTTTTAGCTAGAGCCTTGCAGTGGGCACAGTGCAGACCAATACTATTTCAGCAGGAACACTGAGAGGCCCTGTGATATTTAGGGATCCTCCCTCTTCTACATAAGGAGCACAATATCCACTGCCTTGGTTGGTTGGGCCAGCCAGTTTCGTTGTGTGGCATGCTCTCTTCCACAGGCACACCTGCTTTGAGCCCGTGAGTGTGCAGGGATTGTAACTGTGGCTGGCCTGGTCTCCTTGTCTTGCACACTTGAGCAGGCTAGGGCCCATAATGTATATTTTAGCAATTCTCATTGTCTTAGATCATGATACAAAATAATCATGCAATATATAGTTCAAATATTGGGTTAGCCATTTTTAATGTTCTCGACTAGTGTAGGAACATCTGATAAGGTGATTTTTGAACAAATTAACATTTTTGGTTCTATAGTTAAATGAGTTAGCTAGAAGCTGATATAAAGGGGGATCAATAAAACAGGCTTCTTATAAGATAATATAGATTGCCACAGCAGATCAGCACACACTGGTGAATCTATTGGCATCTAGTAGTAGGTAGTACACTGATACTTCAGAGAACTTTACCACCTCCTCTAATGCTCTTAGCCAAATTGATAATACTGGGCAGGACAAAAATGCATTTTATAAAGAACAAATATCAGAACTGATCCCTTGTCTAGAAATGGATCCAATTTGACTCTCTTGAAGGAGCAGTGAGTGCTTCCAAAATAATAGTAAGAGCAGGCTCTGGTGAGAAAATATTCTTTATAATAAGATTTTTGCTTCTCTTCCTCCTCCTGGGAGAAAATAGTTCTGGCAAAAGTACAGCAGTTATATCAAATTCTTCTAAGAGAGACAGGATATCAGACATGTACTGTTGCTCTGTTTGCCTTTATATTATATTACATTTAATTTAGTTTCTTCAATATATTAAATATTTTATCTGTGAAACAAATAGTAAACAGTGGTGAATTCCAAATATAGAAACAATCTTTTGTTTAAAAATCTTTCCCGTACTATCTTACTTTCAGTGTTACCAATAAGCATAATGTTATGGCATGTGTGTATTTTCATATGTATAATGAAGAAGAATATTTAGCATTTATATAGAATTTTACAAAGGTGGACTCATTTGCAGCCCCCTTTGTAGTAATCATGTAGTCATTATCTCCTTTCACATGAGAAAAATGGAGCCAGATATTGAATAACTTGTCTAAGGTTGCATAGCCAGTTAGAACTCAGGACTATGTAGCTTCTAAATCCTGTGATCATTCCACTAGACCATACTGCCTTTAATTCCTTGGCATGCTAGGTAGCTACTCCAGAGAGTTTTGAAATGTCCTCAGTGGTGTTAGTAGTAATTCACTCATAACCCAGATGCCTACAAAAAGTAATAATCCAAATATATAACTGTTTATCTTTTTTTCAGAATCTGCCTTATTTCTGTTGAGCCATAGCTCAGTGATACGCTTGTGTGTATCTGGATTAAAAGTAATATTCATAAAATACATTACTGTCCATGTTTTATAACACACAATTTTGTTTAGAACACAAAAGGATGCAAACTCTCTGTTACCATCTATGATCTGTGGAGTTAACATGGTAGAGAACCTTGTGTTTCAGTAGTCCACTAGCAGCATTTTCAGAAGATGTATCCATTGCTCCTTCTATGCAAATCAAATACACAGTGAAGTTATTTTTTAAAGTAGAGCAGTTTGGTACTCTGTGTGCTATATTAAGCCTAAATCTTGTTTTGGTCATGATTGCTCATATTAACATATGGGGATTTGCTCGTATTCTTGTTACACTGAAATCTGTTTCCATAATTTTGACTACTCATCATATGCTTTTAAGACTTGACTATTTTTCCCAGCTAAGTTTATTGCCTTTCTTTTCATAAAAAAATAATTTACAAGCTGAGACATAACATTAGAAATGAAAAACAAACAAAAAAGAACAGATAGTTCTTTTCCAAAATTGCTTCCCCTTACCCAGTTTCTTGATGGTGAGTCCTAGAAATTGTTGATGAAGCAGTAATGCTGACTCTTATTGGGGAGCATTGTTAATGCAGATGACTAATTACAAAGCTGTCATGGCCAGGTATGGCTATCATCCATGGAGCAAGCTGCCCATATCTTAGAGACAATCAGACAATCTGTCTATGTGTACTTGGACTTGGCTATGATTCTTTTGTGTTGCACTGCCAAGAAGCTAGAAGGAGGTCTAGGAGGTTCTGGAGCCAGTGCAGAGGCACAGGAAATACAGGTCTATGGTCCTTTACATTCAGCAGATCCCTGATCTGAGCTTGAAGATCAGACCTGCTGTTGCTTCTTTGCTAGGAAATAAAGTGTACACCCTATCTCTCATAGAAGCATCTGAAGGAAACTCTGCAAAGAGAAACTTCACAACAGTTTTCTCTCTCGCAACCTTGGCTACTTAGGAGATCATGATCTAAGCCATTATTCACTTCTACTTTGATCCTTTTAACATTACTGGGTTAGATACATCAAGACTATTTATTAGGAAGGAATTAGGGTGAAAATTCATTTTGTTCCTTGACTCTCATCATCTATGTTACCAACCAGAATTATAGTAATATATAGCTTTTTAGCTTTCTATGCCATTCCATAGCACAATGTAGTCTCCAATTATTTTTCCAAACTGAGACTAACTTAATTGAGACTTCAATGTAGGCTGTATTTGGCATAATAGTTTTTCAATAGTATATTGTTGCTTTAATGTATCACTGTTGTTCAATGAATATGGTTCATGTTGGGAGAGGACGTCTGTTTGGAAGAGCCTTCCTATGTGGGAGTATTGTAATGCTTAATTCCCTTTGCAATTCAATGAGCTCAGTTAGATTGAAAATAAGTCTGTCAAAACAAAACTGAAGACTGGAAGACAAAGGAAACAAATATAAAGATACAAATTCCCAGTCGATACTGAAATGAATGCATTATGGACACAAAACTGCCAGCAGTGCTACTCCACCACTGTTACATTAACAGTGTGATACAACTTTTCTCTGCCTCCCTTCATGGGCACAGTATAATCGCAGCAGGAAAAAATACATATAAACAAATAATAGAATTAAAGAGGAAGCTGCCCTTTTAAGGAGGGTGCAAAATGGAATGGAAGGGTTAAATCTGATTAAAAATAGGGAGATAAAAGGGCTGCATCATCCCTTCCATCCATGGGGAGAGAATTCTCAGATCCAGTGGGTGCTGTATAGAAGCTTTGAATGCTTTGACTTCATCCAGGCCCTGGCAGAGTGTATTTATAAGGCTGGAGGTCTCTGTCTGAAGAGATGCAAAAGGCATTTGGTTCCCTGCCTACGTTAATACTATTTTTATAATAAGCAGAATGAATATGTGTACCTCCCTCATCCAGGCTATAGAAACCCAGGGTTTCTGTAAAACCAGCTGAGAAGGAGCCGCCACCCCACCCCATTTTGTTGGAACTGTGTTGTGGAACCTTCAAGAATCTTGAGGGATCCACCAACTTCGGCGAATAAAGCCAGCCTGCTCACTCTGTAGGGGCAAAACCCTCCAAGGGAGACCACTGAGAAGATTTCAGTTTCCAGCATGGGTTATTCCCATAGGGATGGGACAATGTAGCCCAAAGTTAGTTATGAGTAAGGCAACAGTTTAGTCATGGAGGTCACGGAATCTGTGACAAAGACCACTGTGACTTTAGCCCTGGTGGCTGGAAGCTGGAGGAGCAGGTAGGAAGCTGTGACTTTAGCCCTGGTGGCTAGGAGCTGCAGGAAGCAGGTAGGTGGCATACCCGCCACCTAAGGTAGCAGTGCCCCCAAACTCCCAGCTGCTGTGTAGAGGGAGTACCCCGCAGCTCCCCAGGCACCACGAGCAGCAGGGGGGACCCTCATGGCTCGCCAGCCTCAGGGGGCTCCCCATGGCTTTCTGGCCACCAACAGCAGCAGAGGGCTCCCCGCCTGCCAACACTGGTCGCAGTGAGAATTCTGCGGCTCCCTGTGCTGCACAGGACAGGGGGACCCTGCAGCTCCCAGCCGCAGGTGGGGATGGGACTGGAGCTCCCAGCCACCCCACATTTTTATCATGGATATTTTTAGTAAAAGCCAGGGACAGGTTATGGGCTTCTGTGACTTTTTCTTTATTGCCTGTGATCTGTCCATGAATTTTACTAAAAATATCCATTACAAAATCTTAGCCTTAATTATGAGAAGTGTGTGTACATGTATTATTCTTGAAAAAGCCTGAGAGTAGGAATGTTGCTAATTGCATTTTCTTTTTTCCTGATTTTATTTAAAATAATTGTTTGCTTTTAGACAAATGTAGAAGCACAGGTGTGCTTTGCAGGCAGTGATTTAAAAACAAAGACCTTTAAGTGTTCTTGACAAGTGTCCCCCACCTGTTGTGCACTGCAGCCCTAATATACAATCAACCAACTTCACTGCCACAGATATGACATGAAAAACATTTGAGGGCTGTTGACCACTGTGAATTTTTACAACGCATCACAATTGCAGAAACATCTGTGCACATAATGCATATTAAAAAATCTCTGACAAGACCATAAATCATTGAAATGCTGAAGACTAAAATATCGGTTTTGCAGTCAGTCATTAAACCAAACTCATAATCTATGAAATTATACATTCCAATGTAAAATGAAATATTTCACTTCACATTTAGAAAACTAGATGATCACTGTTCCTTTCTTTCACCAAAAACAAAGCACATCAACAAAGATATTTCTGCCAGGGTAAATAAAGTGGCTCTATCCATCATTCTCTTGTCAGAAACAGATAAATTCCAAGTTAAACCTTATTTTTCTTATACAGATTGCCAAATCTAAGGGGCATAGTCTGCACTTGTTCTACCTGTATAAGTTCTAGAGAGATCACTGGTAATTGTGCATGTAGACAAAATGTAGATTGTTCCCCTGAAGATGGTCTTAGTATGGCTTATGACTACTGTGCACATTTAAAATTGTGTCTATGTAAAACACCTCAGAAACATTTAATGACATTCCATGTATCTTTTGTTTGTATTTTCATGAAATACACAATTACTAGCTGACAAGACATTTTATTAATAAAAACATATTGTGACTGTATCTTGTATTTCAAAAACTTCTTAGCTACCTAATAGTGACAAAAGAAAGCTTAACTAGAACACACAGTCTTGAGGAAAATGGTTAACTAGACTGAATTGGTAGTAAAGTGTAACTTCATTTTGCTGCTGTGATCTAAAATCTTAGGGATGACTCAATTTCAAATTAAAAAATAAATGATCCATTTAAACACAAATGCTCATGTTATCATTAGTAACATTTTGCTATTTTAAAAAACAGATACTGGGTATGGAATAGGTGACAGAAAATTTTCTTTTGCAAACAAGAAGCCCAAGTCAACATATTTGAATAGATAACCTGCAGACTAGCACTCTGGCCTATGATCTCATCTAATCTCACAAGTTAAGCATACTTGGATTTAGTTGGTGGTAAGTGATCCAAAGAAAACCCAACATAATACACAAACTAGGATTTATGACACAGGGTGGGATGAGTCTTTAAGAGAATTGAGCTTACCTCCCACTCTCCCCCCCTCTGTGACTGATCAGCAGCCTCCAGGTGATTTTGTGAGGCCAGTGATCAGAAAATAGCTTGATGATCAGTTGTGTTTCATAAAAACCAGCAAGTAGCTCAGTTGCCCCAGACTGCTTCAGGGAGTAAGAAAGACTCTTTCAGGAATCAGTGGAAAGTACTCAGTTCATATGGGAGTCAAAATAGATGGCCTGTGTCATCAGATGTTTGGCTGTATGTCTGTGTGTTCACCCTGTATGCTGATCCAGCTCTGCACAGATAGTGGAGACAGCAGACTTTGACTGAACTGCCCAATAGATCCTTGGTTCATAGCAAAGGCACTTTGTCAGGTTTATTGTCAACAAAGCATGGTCCTAATGCCTTGGCTCAATGGTTACAGGTACACTAACCATGTATGCCTGTTGCAATGGACTAGCTCAGTTAGTAGTGGGACTTTCCAATGTCCCCTAGGCCAGCCAAAGACACTCCCTCTGACACTTCATTTTATACCAACAATACAAAAAAGTTACATATTGTCCCTCTGATCTAGTTAGTTTCTGCCCCCATCATGGATTGTTACCACCTATTACTTTGTACGTGTTGGTTCAATCAAAACATCTCTATCCATCATCCTGTCATCCTGAACCTATCGTTAGGATGGGCAGCGTATTCTTATTATCTTTAGGGAATGTGTTAGTATCGAGGTATTCTGGTACCATCCTTCTGTGTTTGTTTGAGTATTCTGTGTGTAGCACCTCTTAGGAACAGTGTTTTTGCAATATCAACCCTGTTGTTGCCAGATTCTATGAGCAGGGCCTTCCTCCTGCTCACAGCCTGACCTTGCTTTATATCAGCAAAGATTTGGCCACTACTTTATCTCAGGCCTCATACCAGGCCTATGATATGTGGGCTTATGTTTCAGGCCCTCTTCCTACTACGGTGTGGTCAATAAAGATCCCTTTGAAACCTCTATCAAGAAAAGAGATTTTAAACTAGGTATGTTTGCCAAATTGCAATATGTGTGACCCCATTCTGCCTGACCAAGTTCCATCTGCATTTTCCATCTTAGATAGAAGAATGGCCTTCTACCTTAGATAGATAGAATGGCCTTAGATAGAAGATATGGCCTTCTATCTTAGATAGAATGGCCTTCCATCTTAGATAGAAGAATGGCCCTTTCTGGTACACTTTCTTCACCAATGGAGAGTGCTTTAGCCCACATAATTTCCTTAATAAAGGTCTGGCTGCTTATAAGTCAGTGAACCCTAATTTGCCAGCTATTAGCCCTTTTCCCATAATAATTTATTTAGGCTGCACTCTCCCATTAGGAGAGGAGAGTGAGAGTGACTCTGGCCATTGGGTCATGCTGCCATAGAGACACAATATAGAGAGACTCTGGCTATTAGGCTACACTCTCCCATTAGGGGAGGAGAGCTAGAGAGAGAGACTTTGGCCATCGGGCCACACTGTTATAGGAGCCTAGGGAATGGACTCTGCCCGCTAGGCCATACTCTCCCACCAGGGGAGGAGGATTTAGGAGTGATTTCCGCCAGTGGGCCACATTGCTATAGGTGCTGTGGACAAAGACTATGGCCGCTAGGCTGTGCTCCCCCACAAAGAGAAGAAGGTTTATAAGGATGCTGGCCATTAGGCCCCACAGATCTGATTACTGAAAGGGTAGTAGGATTGAGGGAGGTGTAGAATAGGTGGGGTTATCTCTCGCCCCCCAGACTCAAAGGGGACTGACGAGGTACAGCAGGGTTCCTGTCCTTAACCTATTAACGATTTACCAGTCATGGCTGTCTCACTCAGACCACGAGTCAGAGAGTTCTCAATTCCCATAGAGACAATTAGCCTATCAGCCTCTAAGAGTTGGGTATGTATTCCTAAAGTTTGGTTGCATGGAATAATCCTTCATCTGTCAAATTACCAATATGAGACACATAGATTATGTTTTCCCAGTTGAAGTCTGATACTGGATTGGATTTTTATTATGGTGCCATGCTAAAATTACCATTGGATATTTTTGTTTGCATTAGTAGTTCCTGCCCTATTTTTTTAAAATCTAATTTATAGTTTGAGGTTGAGATTTTCAAAGCAGCCTAGGAGTTTGTACACGTCCGCCAATAATATTAATGGATAACCTGCCTAAAATCCATAGAGAACTTTAAAAATGTCAACCTACATATATAAACATTGCCAATATGAGAGAGTAGACAAACCGCCCACAGTTTCCTGCCATCATATTACAATAACCCAGCAGAGAAAGCAGTGCAAATATCAAACAAATTACACTTATCAGAAGAAGCATTAAATTTTTTTCAATCCTATCAAATAAAACAGTGCTCCAGCTCGTGGGTTTGCAGGTGGGAATAGTCTCCTAGCAGGAGCAGGCAGGAGGCTCCTTTACATAAAGGGCCTAAGCGTGGGCCTGTTCTTTAACAAGGTTAGTAAATAGTAGGCAAATAGGGAAAGCAGTTCCATTATCCACTGCAAATCAGCAAGTTTTGACTAGGTATCTGGCTAGGAATCCTGGGAAATTATCCCTGACTACTTATAAGTGTAAAGGGCACTAGCTGGGGTGGGAGTTCTAACAGGGCTGCAGGGTCTTAATGATTTAGAAATAATGATTATAATCAAATAGTTTAAGTATCTAATTGAATTTCTGTACATTTTTTTCCAAGCAGGCTTAACCCTGAAAATCTCTACACAAATTATCTGCTCTTTCATTCTACAGTTGTGCAGTCCTAAGTATTCATAATTAATGAAGTCCTTTCATATTTCAGAGTATGTAAACCGGTCCAACTAACCTCGGTGGGGGGAAGAAGCTACCTGAATTTATTCAAGGATGTGAATTGAAAGAAAAGCTGGTCTATCACTGTCTATTAACACATTCTTTCAGTTCCACGATTGATCCATTCCCTTCTCTAAAAAGAAAAGGGGTCAAATTAGTCTATTAGTTACACATATATGCCAATGTTTTAAAGTTTTAAACACCCACAGTCCCCACTGGCTTCAGTTTGCAAATGTGGGACTTAATACCTGGCTTTATGTATTTTCATTAAAAAGGTGATAATTTTTCATATATTAAGTATTGGGTACAACTAGTTATGTATACATTAAAAGCCAAAATCACCTTATTACTCTATTTGTATGTGCTGCCTCATATTTTCTGCCATAAATTCAACCAAGGAAAATTTATAGTGAGATACAATACTAGATAAAATATAATCTTGTCCTTTAACATCTATTGCAACATTTCTGTTGGAAAACTGCCCTAAGGTGGGGTGTGCTTCAATGAAAGCAGGTAGGAAATAGGAAAAAAAATCATACTATCATATCCCAAACTGAATAATTTCATACTTAGTTAGGATTATATAAGAAAGACCAGGCACACAGATGTCTCTCAAAAATGAAAAAGGATATTCTTTTAGAAAGTGCAAAACTGAGCACTCTTGGAGAAGACAGAAAATTACTCAAAACTGGAATTACACTCAGACGCTTCATAGAAAAATCAAGTTATCTGATTTTGTGGACAGAATCAAAGGGTTAGAAGTGACCACAAGGCTCATCTAATCTAACCCCCTGCCATGATGTAAGATTTGTTGTGTCTAACCATAGCTCTCCACGCTTCATTTAAAAACCTCCAGTGAAGGAGCTTCCACAACCTCCTTAGGCAGTCTGTTCCATTGTCCTTCTGTTCTTACAGTTAGAAACTTTTTCTGAGATTTAATCTAAATTTTCTGTGCTTTAGTTTGAACCCACTGCCTCTTTTCCTGCAATCTGTGGCAAAAGAGAATAACTTTTCTCCATTTTTTTTATGGCAGCCTTTCAAGTAGCTGAAGACTGCTATCATGTCTCTCCTCAGTCTCCTGTTTTTCCAAACTAAACGTACCCAGTTCCTTTAGCCTTTTCTCATATGACTTCCATGCTCCTTGTTTTTTGCCCCTTATATACCAAAGACCTGATCCTGAAAACAGTATGCATGTGCTTAGCTGTACGCATGGGACTGACTATTCGAGTATATGCTTACCACTAAGCAAGTGCATAAGTGTTTTCAGGATTGGGGTTTTATTATCCCACTTAAAATTCAGTACATGACATTAAAACCACACCATCATATCTGGATAGGAGGGGCCAGATCATGCAAATTCTCTGTCCCATGAGTTGTCCTCACTCACATATTTAGGCCTGTTGACTTCACTGGACTTCCCTAAAGCTGGTCAAAGACTCATGGTTAGTAGTCCCTAGTATTGGGACTGTTGACACGACTTTTCAGCAAATGCTACATATGTACTCCATAGTACAAAAAAACAAAGGGGCAGGAGAGCTTTTCTAACTGTGCCCAGACATGACCATATTAAATGCAAACTTAACTTTCTATAGTTGTAAGGGCTCTACTCTCTATGACGTTAATACCATGAAGTGAATATGTGGCACTAAGTACCAGAAAACACAAAATAAATAATTCTTGAAATTGCTTAATAAGGAAGCATGAGATGTTGCTGAAGCATACTGTGATGAACTAGAAAATGTGTACGCACACCATTGCCCTTTTGGACAGAAGCAAAATTGCTCATGTGTATGACCAGCGTTCTGCTGTTAACAGCTAATAGACCTTGCTTAAGCACTAGAGGCCTGTACTTTTGAATGAGGAGAATCTGCTATGAAGCATAGCAACAACTGTGAATTCCCAAGAGGGCCTGGATTTGCTACAAAATGTAAAAGATATTTGCAGGGGAAGTCTTTACAGATCACCAATAAAGTACTAGAACAGGGGATTGACCCATAATACAGCAAGAAACAAACAATAACATAGGAGCAATCCACGGCATGTGGTGATGCTCAAGACTATATTTCCTCACAGAAAAGAAGTCATTCAGTTAACTGAATTGTGTCATAGGTTGGACATTCATTGGGCTTTATAATATAATTCACAGTTTATTCATGGTGTAAAGTAAAGCACTTCACTGTTCTGAATACCTGTGTCAGCACAGTTACTGAAGAGTAGCAAATGTGGAGGTTTAAATGACACCCACTATACTTGTCAGCATGTGAATTCTAACTGCTGCTGGGTAAAATTCATACACTTTGCTTTTAAATAGTGATCCTCTGTTATGCTCTCATTTGTTTTTAATTTGATTTTGTTGATGTGAATAAATATTTTAGTAAAACTGAGTCTAACTTAATAATTAAAGAAAGTAATTAATACTTAGTGTTTTACGTGGTGTGTCGAGGATGGAGGGTGGAATCTTTTCATTTAGACTGGCTTGTTGATAATATAAACTAACTCTAATTCAAAGACTAAGCAGTATGACTTCTGAACACTTTAAATTAAGCCTAGCCTAAATAGGGATCTCATTAAGAGATGTAGAAAAGTTTCAGGTAATGTATTTTCTCGGCTTTTCACTTGAATTTGGCACAGTTTCTTAGGTTTTAATTTCAGAAGAATTTTTTGGAAAGAATTTTAATGTATTGACTTGCAGTTAAAGTTTCTATAGTAAATACAACCCCTATCCAAAACATATTACAAGAAAACTGAACTTAAAAACAAACAAACCAACCTAAGGCTTATAGGTATGAAAGTAACCAATTAAGAGAATTTAAATAACTGTTCCATAAAGTTTATGGTTCACATATTCAGTTACAGGTATGAAAAAATGTCCCTGTGCACATTCTAATAACAGCCTTAATTCTGACTTGCAAGACATACTTAAACTCTTTAACCATATAGGAAATAATTATATAATCTCAATACTCAAACATATGCATATAATATGATGCATATATTGGAAAGGTTTGTTACTCTGTCCTCTGGTTAGAGATAAGGTTGCACTCCCTAAACAATCAGTTGCAATTGTGGCTCTGTGTAGGAGCACAAAGGGAAGTGGAAAATTTTTCTCTTGTATTCTTTTATATCTGTTATCTTGCCTAAGGAATGAATTGCAGGATTAAAAAAAAAAAAGTTGACATACCAGAAGACTTTCTGTTCAGGCAGCATACATGTAAATTAGGAAGAAGTGACTAGATCTAGCATATAAAGTGCTTTGATCCTTAAAGTGCTTTTGGTAATAAAAATATTACCTTAATTCTGAAGTATACTTTCAGTAATGTATATTTTTTACTTTTTAAATTACATTGAACACTGGGAATACCATACTGAAGGCCACAGGCTATGCGGAAAAGGATTTTAGTAAAGAAGTAGTAATAATAACTCCATTTATACCTTAATTATTTTTTTCTTAACTTTTCTTTTTACTGTCTTCTCATCCTGGAGTGCCCTTTAAATCAGGACACCAATGACACTTTGTTTCCAATTAACAGTAAAAACCTTCTTTGATTCTTTGACTTCTTTATGAGATGAATTTATATTTTCTAGACTAACATGCATGACAACATAATTCTCTACGCTCATTGATATTCAACTTCTTTGCTTTAATGAGGAAAAGGAAGAAGAATATAATGTCATTTGCTTATCTAAAGCAGCAAGGACTTTGCTAATATTCACAGACAAGAAAGTATGTTTAAATAATCTTAAAGCTATGACACCGTTGGCCAAAAGCAGGTCATTCAGAATTAAGCCTGACACTCACAGCTGAATAGGCCTATAGGGTTTTCCAGCACAGCAGGTAGGTAAAATCTATGCGGTTGGACTCACTGACTTGCTTACTCAATCCTTTTAGGGATAAGATATGTGGAAGGACATGAGAATTTGGCCCTTGAAAACCAGAAATCCCCAGGGATCTGCTGGTGCCTATGTGACAATGCGCTACTGTGCTTCAGTACTGCCTCTTATCTTCTGTGAGTCCAGTGGCAAAAACTCCATAGGCCAAATTTTCAGCTGGTGTAAATCAGCAGAACTCCATTAATTTTATACCTGCTCTGGAGCTGGCCCCATATCTCTCTGCAGTTGAAACCTCAGCAGGATCAGGAGACTTTGGATTCCATTTTGTCCCAATTAACCATTGTCTTATTGCAACAAATTTCATCCAAGTTTTACTTAATATGTGTCTCCATTTCCCAGCAGCTCAATTCAACTACAGTATACATGTACTTTTATGTCCCTTTGATACTAGCATAAAATTATCCATTTGCAATTTATAACTGATTTAAAATATTATAAAAGTAAATATGAAAGTAAAATAGAATGCCTGCTTGGTCACCCTTTGGGTGAGGCACACAAAGAACAAAAATCACACCCAATTTATGATCTTAATGGCAACATTAGCACCAGAATTATTGATGTGGCAATTAGGTCTTAAAAACTCCAAATATAGATGCTTGAACAAATAAGATCTTTCTGTTAAAGTTATAGAACATTCATTCAATGTAATAGGAATAAAATTTCCCTAAAGCTTGTCCCATTAATGCTGCTATCCAATCCCATTTAAATGCCTTGCACTATACATACACAACAATAATAAACTTAGCCAATTATAGAATGACTATCTCAAGTTAGGAATCCAGATTTATACTTTTTGTGCAAACTTTCACTGCATGGAATATCATGAAGCTCTACAAATGAACAGAGACCTGTACCAGAAATACATTGTACTGCACAATGAACAATTTTAGGTCAGCAACGTTACAAATAAAACACAATATACTGCACAAAACAGAACAATTCTCCATTAACAGCAAGCTTGAAAGACTGGAAACAGTCATGACCCTATTATTGTATAGATGGAGTTAAAAGGAATATATAAACCTTGCAGTCAGCTAAGGATGAAATAAGAATAATGTTGAGATGTAATTGAATAAAGAATCACAAAGTTAGGTCACCCTGGCCTGAGATATTGTTAGCATGATGAATTCATAAAATAAGGTTTAAAAAAAGTCTATGTCAGAACAATATATAGGAAAGAAGCAATTATTCCTTTTTTGGGAAATAATTCTTTTCAACAGTGTACTTCGCAACTTGTTCTATGACATCACATGCTAAGAAGAGGTCTCATCCTAGCCAGAGATGTCCTAATAGCATCAAAATTTGACAAACTAAAGGAGACCAGAAAAGTTATAGCAATTCAAATTAAAGACTAATAGGCCAAGTAGCATTCTTAAAAGGCTGAAGGAGCAGCTATGTAAGCTCATGTTTCCCCTTTCTATTTGTTTTCCTATCATCACATCTTCTCATTTATCTGAAATTGCAGAATAGCAAATGTGCCTTTTACGAAGTTGTGAAGTTTTGTCACTGGAGTTGGTGACAAAAATCCCATTGCTTAAATAGGAGAGAGTTTGTCTTGCATACAACTGGTTGAATTATTCATTGTGAATATCATCAGTTGTGAATTTACACCTAACCAACGTTTTTCTCTGTTTGCAAACTGTGAATGAACCAAGCCTGATTGTTATGCATATAGTCCCTGTTTGCCAAGTAGCTTGTGAAAGCATCACAGCCTGTGGGTTCATTTTGATTATTCATTATCTGTGTTACTTGCCACCTAAGTCACATGACTTTCTTTCTGTTTACTGGTTGGATGGCAAAAGAACCTTTTACAATAGGACAGCGATTATGAAAAATTATTGATTCCTTAAGTGTTACTGAGCCCCGGCACCTCTAGGCTTTGTAGTTCATAGCCATTGCACCTCTGGGCTTGCCATGTCAGTTCTGAAAGTAAAAATATTCCTTGAGCCCCAGCACTTATTTCATTACAAATTAAGCACCAGCTCATCTCTACTTTCTTTGACAGAGGCAATGCCAGTTTAAAATATATAATGAAATCCAGTCATCATTTTAAAATCTTATTGTAAAAACTAAAAAAATGCAGTGGAAAATCATATATTTTTTTAAATAAAACCATGCTAATACCCTGCTGCAAAACAGCTTTTTCAGTGAGTTTTCCCTTCATCACTCAGGGTTGCAGTACTCTATCTGTCATGCAGATGTGGAGTTCATGGGAAGAGCAATAGATATAACAAAACAGATGTTGTCAAAAAGCAGTGAAGACTGGAACATGGTATGGGCAGAAGATTGTAAGATCTGAATTCTTAGGTACTAAAAGAATAAACTGAGAAATAGGGAATTATATTTATTCCCCAGTATTCATTGGCAGCATATCAGGTTAGAAGACTATATTTATAGATGTAGGCATATTTCACACAATATGGATTTTTTTAAAAATGAGTTGTAGTGCTTCTGAAAGGTGCTAGATTTGCCAGCACTGGAAACCATGGTTTCCACAGAGAAGGTGCAGCATACATATAGCAGCAGTGCAATGTTCCCCATACTACTACCCTGACAATATGTTCAACCTTGAGCGGCAGGAGCCCTTACTAAGGCTAGGATATATCTCCAGCTCATCCTTTTTTAATCCCTAGCCGCTTTTTAAGGCTAACAACAGGGGTGTCATTTAATAAAATTGTTATGGTGTTTGTGATATGGACAGCCTAACCCCACTCAGGTTCATTTAATATACATCTGCTACAGTCAGCAGTGTGTGATTTTGGTGAGACTGGGGACGATCCATATTTTTGTATGCAAATCTCAACAAAAGGTATTTTATTTGCTGTACTGTTATTCTTGCACTATGGAGCATAAGGTGAAATGTAAATACAGCACATGAAAAATTCATAAATGAGAGCCACAAAGGCTGTGTTAAATTTTCTGGTGTAACTGCTGGCAATTGAACTGGTGGGATACCACTGGTGTAAGTACCAGTGATTCATTTTGAGCAAGCTAGCCCTATTGTGTTAGCTGCAGTTTTGTACTGTGTCTGCATTGTACTGTACCTTTATGGGTATGCAGCTCTTGGTCCCCAGCACAACTGCCTGAGACAATGCCTTCTGGTAACCCAGGGGATTTGTACAAGAAATGTGCTCATACTTGTACAAATACTTGGGGGATTCTCACACTTCCCAGGTACTGCTGTCAGTTCCTAGTCCTTTTCTCAAAATGGAGGTCAGGATGAATGTTCAGCTTTCACGCCTTGCTGCACAAGAAATGTTTATGCAGGAGTATCTGAAGAGTGTTTCAAGACCTTTCAGATAGCTTTGGTGAGGTAGTGGTAGAGGTTATTCTAATAGACCTACTAGAGGCTGAGACTGCAGTTGACAGAGTCGTTACTGTAACATCGTGTATAGCCCCTGGACCAGAAATAGCAGTACTTGAAGGTGATGTTCACCAGGTAAAACATTGCTTTTGGGCCTGCATCACAACTGTAGACTGGGTGGAACCAAGTTGATTTCAATACCTGGGACGAGCAGCAGCAACTGCTAAGCTTCAGGAGGAAGAAAGACATTGATTTGCACCTATGGAAGGAGGCCATTGGCCCTTTACTGAAAGTTTGTGGGGGTTTTCAGCTGGCCATCTCCCAGGACCAAAAGAAAAGGGAAGGGCCTTTGAGAAATCCAGACCCTGAGATTACAGTATCCAGGGCCAATGGGGAGAGGCCAATGCTCCAAGTCAGCTGGATTGAGAAGGTAGGCAGGCCAATGAGGGAGCCAGGATGCCAGGGGTTCCGTCCTCCATGTGAGCTGGAGCCGCCTGCACCAGAGCCTGCTGAACTAAGAGAGGGAACAAGAGCCTGAGCTGAGCTGGGGAGCAGAGCCACGTGAGCCAGAGAGAACCAAAGAAGCAGCCTGAGGTAAGCAAAGCTGCAGTAGCAGCCAAAACCCAGAGGAGCAGCCCAAGGAGCTGAGTTGGAGGCAGAGCAGCAGCAGCACTTTAAGCAGGTGGAACTGGGGCTGGAGCTGAGATTGGAGCAGTGGAGATCTGAGAGCAGTGAGCAGCTGGGAAGAGTGAGGGGGTTCCTGGGCAGAGAGCCCAGCCCAGGGAGAGGCCGTTGCGATGGGTTGGCCTCTCCTTTCGCGGTGCCACCAGATGTGTTGGGGTCCCACTGAGCTCGCCTGTCCCAGCAGGCTGGGTTTCCCTTACTCTGTGTTGCTGTGACAGGTTCTCAAGCCCCTTTCCAGCACAGACAGAGACAGGGACATGCCCAGCTGTAGAATCACACACAGCCTGTGATCAGCTCTCTGTGGGAGGACTCAGCTAGGGGATTGCCTAGCACTCACGTGCTCACCTCCTTTGGAGTGTACAACCAAAATAATACTGTCTTGCACTGTATAGAGAGATCTGAACAGCGCAGGCTCATAAAAATTGTCTCCTCCCTCAATATAGAGGGAGATATGCACAGTTTGTTCAGCATTTATTGTATTTCTCATGCCCTCTCTGTACCATGGTATTTAAGATACAGGTTTTCTCTTCTCTTTAGTAAAGCTTCTTAGTTCATGTATGTCTTTGGGGTTTTGGCAATGAAAGGGTATACTGAAACCTTACATGTTACTCACCCACCCCCTGTGGAGCTGCATTTCCTCTCAGGGTTAAGCCCAGGTGAAGAATCCACACACCCCTCCTGGGATTCCTTTGTGTTGCTCACTCCCATTACACAGTGTCCTATGCTTAGCTGCTGGGAGAGATTTACCAGCTCTGTCTCCTTGGCTGGCTCCTTCCCTTTGTCTGTTTTTACTTTTTTACCTGTTTTTTCACTGATACCAGAGCTATTGGAAAAACTCTCATCCTGCCTTAAAGAGACAGAGTTAGTTTTCACAAGTACATCAGGAATAACGTTTTGCAAAAGTGGGGCCTGAATTGGGGTACCCGCTGTCAACCCTCTCTCTGTTCCCAAGAGGACAGCTGAATGGCTGCTCCCAACCCGGAGGACAGCTACACAGTTCCCTCTTAAAACCTGAGTCACAGGTTCAGTGCCTGAGAGCCCAGATCCCACTCCAGCAAAATTCTCCTGGGTAAACCTTTCCCTGTAATTAGTGGGGAGACATTCCTGTACTCCCCCACATTCCTTCCTAACTTCCGTCCCTGACCTCCCTCCAAGGCACATACCTCTGTGCTATCTAGAGCAGGATCTATACCCTGTTCAGCTGTGGGCTTACAGCTAATATCCAGAACAGACTTTGCATTGGTAAGCTCTGTACCCTCCTTCCTCTTTGAATTGGAGTTGCCTCCAGTTACAGAGCCCATGGAATCTGCACCCACCGCAGTGGTCTCTAGGATTGACTTCCCTCCAGGACACATTTCCCTGTGCATTCTAGAGCAAGATTTGTGGTCACTGAGGAATTTCAATAATTGGATTTTTCACTCCATTCAGGAACTATTGATGAACCTACATGCCCATTCTGTCCACAGTTATATGCACAGAAATGAACACTACTCAATGGTAATGCAGCCTTAGTGGATCATGACATGTAGTTTCTGGATATGTGCATAGATTGGCAGGTAAAGTGCATGTTGTCAGAATTTTCAAAAACTTTAGGCTATTCAGGAGCTGGCAAAGGAATACTCTTTTCCACTGAACAACATTGACACTGATGTTAGTTTATCCACACAGAAATTGTGGGTGCTCTTTCTGTCACAGACCGTAGTGATCCTAGGTTTGCTGTGAAGGGAATCCAAAGCTCTGTGCTTTGGATTCCCTGGGGTGTTTCAAGCTCCTGGAGTCTGAATGGATCCAGCCACTATTCTCAATGGCAGCGTCCTTAGGCACAGAGTGCACGGCTTCTATTTGGCATGCCTCTTGGAGCATTGTAATCCACTTGCCAGATGCTTAGTCCAAGATCCCTCAGATATGCCATGAGCCACTTGAAGGACATGCCCAATAGAAGTACTCTGCCAAGAACTCTCCTGTCCTCCACTACCAGTGTAAACTCCTCTGGGGACTCTGTGGATAAATTAACAGCCTCAGGCTGCATGCAGATCCTCCCTCCTCACTCATTCTCCACATGTGGATCCCAGAGCCTACAGAGAGTCACGCATGATAACTAGGGAAGAATTGGTGGAAGATTATGCCAGGAAATGACTCCTGATATACAGGTAAAGATCTGTGTGTAGAGAAAATTATACCTAGTATTTTTGTCAGGAATTGCTTTCAAAGGCATTTAGTCATCTGTCTGTACCTTTGGTGGCTTTCCAGCTTTCATATCTCTATGTTAATAAGGAAATAAAATTTAAGTTGAAAATTTTCTGGTTTTACTTTTTTACCTGTTTTAGTATGTTGCAACGGTCATTCTGACTTGCCATCTCTTCACATTGTCTTTTACAACATCCTTTATTTTTATAGACTTTATTGTAGCCATTTTTACTTCTAATAACTCTACATACTGTTTGCATTATCATTTGTCTCTCAGCTCTTTTGTGTGATGGGGTGAAGTGAAAAGCAAGGGTTGAGGGACTTGCCCATACTTTGCCTCTTCTGTTGTTCTGCTCATTACACAAAAAATGATGTAAAAAATGGATCTGACCCATCTCTACCCTAAAGTGCATATTGGGATTACATCTCTGCAATATAGACAAAATACAGTTACCATTGAAATAATTTCCATTTAAACCATATAGATTCTTCCCTGTCAGCCTTGTCAACTCTACAAAGCTTTTCTGAATAGCTTCACATAACTTGCTTGGGCAATCTGGGACAGAAGAATATTTTGCACCAGGGACTGAAGAAAGATACCTCTAGTATGAAGTATAAGCCTATAAAGAATTTAGCACACTAGTGGTTTCCAATGAGATTTTTGAATTGCCTGCCTTCAGTGCAAAATTGGAGTTCAGTCATTTTACTGCAAGGCTTTCATATTTATTTATACGTTTTAAATGTAGAAAATGCATGTATCACATGTCTCAAAGCAGGCACAATACATTCTAGATTATAGATTTCAAAATGCATATTAACAAAATCAGCCACTATTAATTAAAGAATGTGGTAAAAATCTCACCCAAAAAAAGCAAAACAAAATAAAAACCACAACAAAAAAACTTTCCTGCCCAACATCATCAGACAAAAGCCAGAGCTTTGCACTGGGGCCTGAAAATATATTGTGCTGGCATGTTTTGAAACTTCAGACACTGAGGATGAGCAAAATAAGTATATCTTTCTGTGTAAATCTCTGGCAACTCTGGACTGTAAGGTATGTCTACACTGCAATAAAAGACCTGAGGCATGGCTGTGGCTGGCCCAGGTCAGCTGACTCAGGTTTGCTGTGCTCAGGCTTTGGAACTAAAAATTGCAGTGTAGATGTTCACGCTCGGGCTGGAACCTCGGCGCTGAAACTTGGCGATAGGGACCAGGCTCCATACCCAGCCCTAGCTCAAGCCAGAGCATCTACACTGCAATTTTTAGTCTCAGAGCCCGAGCCCTGTGAGCCCAAGCCAATTGACCCGGTTTCTCAGATTTGGTGCTGGGAAGGGGCAGGTGTAATTATTACAGTGTAGATAGACACATATACCTGAGGAGAGGAAAGATGGTTTTGTGATTAGTGTCCTGGGCTGGGTTGTGGGAAACCTGGGTTCAGATCCAGGTCCACTACTAACATCCTGGGCAAGTCACTTGGTATTTCCATGTTTCAGTTCCCCATCTATAAGTGAGGATAACAGTGCTTCCCTATCTCATAGGGGTGTCATGAGGATAAATGCACTGAAGATGGTAAGGTACTCAGATATGGTGATGGGGTGGGGGACATAAATACTTAGGAAATGAGAAGAAAGGATCTTGCAACTATATGGCTTGTGGCATCTATGTTCTTATGTCAGTGAAGAAAGAGGATAGCTGGGAAAACAGAATCTGACAGAGACATTGTTATATTTGTCTAATTTCTACAACTGTAAATTCTTCTGAAGAGATTTTCGAGGACACAAGCAGAGATCACTATACTGTTAATATGAAAATTACTCATTCGGTTATGTTTCAATCAACACTAAGTTAAATATTTCCCCGTGTGTTAAATGAATTAGTAAAAGGAACCAGAAAGAAAGAAGTAAATGAAACTCTACTCTGTGCAAAGCAAAAACTCTTGATGAAACGACAAATTAAATCCCTGTCTCAGAATGACTAGCTGAACAGAAGAAGCACTTCAATAAGATTAAAAGAATACCCCAGGCAGAACAGCAAAAATGTCCACTGGAAAGCACATACTCCCCAAAGAAGAAAACTCTTCAGAAATCAAGAATGAAGATGAGCACAAATAATCAAAGTATATATTAAGGATATTAAAATCAACTAACTGAACATAAATCCTAATCCATAAATAAGCACACTTGTCACTTATCAAAGTATTCTACAAATAAAACATATTCCTCAATGGAAACATTAGCACTTCAAGAGGACATACATACAGCAGATAGGCATATACCAATTCCTCATGAAAATGTCACATTTTCAGTTAGAGAACACAGGCAAAACACAAAATGGCCCTCCAATCATTTTTCACAAATGGCAATTTTGAGTAAAATATTGATATGCCTTAGAAAAGCCTCCATATAGCAATCACAGATAAAGTTCTAATTTTTTCTTTAAATATTTTCACTAAAATCCATTCAAATCCTGTGAAACTATTAATTTAAGAACAGAGGCTAGTCAGGACCTTTTAAAAGGACAGGTAAATTATACAGATGTACTTTTACCCACATACAGCAAATGCACTTTCATTTCCATTCCATTAATACCTCCATAACTTTCTAGCACACTTCCTACTGTCAATTTTAAAGGAATGTTTTCAACATAAAAATCATATGTTGCAAACATATTTCTTTACCCATTATTAATACCTGAAATTACTCTAAATATCCAGATCCACCCCTACCTTACTCTGATTTGAATCCCAGGTAACTCCAGTGAAGTCAATGGAATCAGAGCATTGTAAAACCAAAGTAATGCAGACATGACAAAATTATAACATAATTTCAGAACTTTTTGTTTATTGTCTTCAATATTTGATGTATTTTTACGTTACAAAACTCTCATTTCCCGCCATGGCATCAGGACTGAACCCTGATAAGCTTGACTTTAAAGGTTTTGTCATTTTCAAGAGAAAATAAAATATATTAAATACATAATGTAGTGAGTCAAATTCATCCTTGTTGTAACTCTGACACTGATCTCTCTCCATTAATTCCTAGTCTATCTAGCTGCATATAGAATAGGTACTAATTATTTTTAATTGAAGCCCAATCCTCCAAGTGTTGTGTCTCCTGTGAGTTGTAGCTGTTCTTAGCTCCCAACACAATGCAAGTACAAGAGGCACTCAGCACTTTCTAGAATCAGGGCCTGGAAAAGCAAACTTTAACTTTTATTCAGTAAGTAAAATTGTAGTTTAGAAACGTACTCATTTTTTACCTGAAGAAAAGGAATCTGATGAAAGTGTACAAGGTGGTAACGTGCCTTAGAAATTGCTCTACTGAAATTAATTACTTTGTGACTGAGTAACTTCAGAAGGTATGCGCATTGGTTTAGTTTATAACATTTTGTGAATTTGGAAAGGAAAATTGACAAGCTCTCTGTGCAAAACAGAAGCATTACTCCCTCACTACCTGATAAGCTTTGAAATATACATCTCTTTATTTAAAGATGAGTGAAGGGCCAGATAATTTCCAAGCGTTCCCTTTTTAAAGGGATCAATCATACTGAAAACCATGGAATTACAGAGATATTACGTGTAAAAGGAAAGGATATAGTTGAGTTTGGCATTCACTGTAACAAATATTTCGTGACACATTAGGACTAGTTCTTTGGCAGATCATTTTTACTAGGTGTCCTCTGCAGGAGATTGTTTAACTCAGCCCATTTAACAACCCCATTCCTTGCCTTTACTTCTGAAAGAGCATTGACATTTGCCCTTCTTATTTCTGTAAGCAGCCACACAAATCCAATAGACTGGGTCCAACTATGGAAAACAGCAGTGTCATAAAGCTTAATTTCAATAACAAGCTTCAGCAGCTCAGAAAATGCATAGCCTTCATTCCTCTTACAATGGAAAGTAGTATCACTTAGCCTCTAACAATGAAAGGGGTAATGAGGTAAAGATTTAGTGTTCGTGTTTATAGGAGGCTTGTGTGAGATTAACCAATGCAGTGAGATTAACCAATGCAGTGAGACCTAAAAGAAGGAAAAAATAAAAAATATTTCCAGCCACATTTTGAAGTTAAAAGATGTTTATTTGAAAAAACTTAATTCTAATGTACTTTTTTAAAAGAATGCGTAAATTAATAACTATACTGATTCAATTAATTCTCCCAGCAAAGATTACAGAAATTTTATAAAAGTAACTAAATATCTGAAAGTAAAAACTGTAAAAAATGGTTATTCTGTTATTTTGTTCACCTGTTATACCTCAGATATTATAAAACCTTATATTGTGCTCTTATAGTGCACTTTTCATTAGTATGCCACAAAACACTTTTACCAAGGAGGTAAGTATCATCCCCATTTTACAGATGGCAAAACTAAGGCACAGAAAGATGACGTGACATGTCCCAAATGAACTAGGCAGACCAGTGGCAGTGCTGTGAATACAATCAAGTTCTCCTGACTCCCACTTCAGTAGATCCATTAGGATCCACTACCTCCTTTGACAGAGCTGCCAAGACTTGGCTAATTGACATTTGACTAGATAAAATAAATAACTGCCCCCTTGTGTCCCTTCACACTTGGTTCTTGTCCAAGATCATTAGGCATTCTGAGGCCCTCTTCCTTGAGTGCAGCACTTATTATGGCAGAGGAGCTCTTAGTTTGTGTACTACTGACCGATAATCCCACATGCGGGAGGTCCTAGGAATCCTTTCTCTTCTGAGAGTTGGAAGATCTTTATCAGCTGTCTAGGACAGAATGTGTGAAATTCTCAAAAAATTTAGGACTCTGATAAGATTATAGTAAAATAAGATTTATTAAGAGTGAAAATTTGTAAAAAAACTACAGAAATGGTGCTACACATATAGTCTTAAACGCTCAAAAACTTCTCTAGGTATATACAATTTAGGGTAATTACAGTGCAAAATGCATTTCCAAAGGAGGTATTCTCTTTTCTCCTTTGCCCTGGGCTGGGTAATGGGTCTCTTGTTATACTTCCATCAACTCCTAATATTGCTAAACGTATCTAGTAATTTGATTAATTGTCTCATACTAGAAAAACCTCACTAAGGTGTATTCCCAAGTGTTTCTACAGAGAAATGTTACTCTGTCTCAAATAGTAAACAGGTTTAAATTCTTGTAAAGTGAGCTTTTTTGGTACCTCTTTTCTTTCAAAAAAGCATCTCCCGTTCTTAGAGGTATAGTGCTTTATTCTAACATAATGACCAGGCCTTTGTAAGTAAATACTCCTGAATCCAGCTCCCTCGGCTTGCCTTGAACCTGAGTTAAGAGACAGCTTTCATATAGACTTATAACTCTCTCAATATTAATTGTACTTGTATCAAAAATGAATTAGTGACAGACTATACAGTTGATCTGTCACAGTCACAGCTGAGCATTTTAGGACATCCTGGAGAAGAAAATGCAATCTTGCAGCCTGCACAAGAAGGCTCTGGGAGGGCCCAGCCTGTTGTTTGGGAAGATAAAAACAAACCAAAACAAAAACTGCATACTGAAACTATGCTTCTTAGAGAAATATAGTTATGCAGTGGAAGAGAGCATATATAACTAACTACGGTCTTCAAACAAAAAAATTGCCCCTCATACCTCCTTTTCCCCCCACGCACTCCCATGAGCCTGATTATGCAGTACAAGTACCAAAGGGTGCACCCTCACTGAATATGAAATTGTCACAAAGCAACTCTGAGTTGAATAGAACAGCAGTTATTTGTGTATTTTCTGTCAGACATCTGAGAATTTTATGCTGAATTACGTTAGGCATAATACTACATATACTATATAACTGGAGGTTTTGTTTGTTTTTTGGAATTTTTAAAAATAAAAATGCTTGAATATTGAGCTCTGTTTTGCTATTGCTTCCAAGTACAAGGAAACAAAATGGTTTCACTTTCAATGGTATATTTTTTTTGGAACAGTGATAATTGAAAATATTGCACGTTACAGATGGTTTCTTTTTTCACCCTTCATACCTGCTGTGTTATTCAGCAGCTAATTGTTTAATGTAGTATACTTCATTGGTGAAACTGAAGTAATGTATAAACTACAGTGAGACCAAAAGGAGTTGGAACTCTAACTTTCACAGTGTATGAAAGGTTAGATTAATACTCTCATGAATAATATGAATAACAAATATGAATAATAAGAAATTACTAGTTTTACTTATTTGCAGTGGTAGTGTAGCCCTGTTGGTCCCAGGATATTCGAGAGGAAAGGTGTGTGAGATTATTTTATTGGACCAACTTCTGTTGGTGAAAGAGACCAGCTTTAGAGCTACACAGAGATCTTCTTTGGGTTATACAGTTGAGTAGATTCAACTGCTTTGAATCTCTGGCAGCTTGATCTAGGCCTTGTCTACACTACCGGCAGGTTCGATGCGTGAAGATCAATCTGTTGGGGATTGATTTATCGCATCTTGTCAGGACGCGATAAATCGGTCCCCAAAGTCAACTCCGGAACTGCAGCTCGCCAAAAGGTGCAAGTTGAAGTTGACGAGAGAGCCTGTCGCCGACTGCTGCTGCTGTGAGGACAGCAGGTAAGTCGACCTAAGACGCATCAACTTCAGCTACGTTATTCTCGTAGCTGAAGTTGCATATCTTAGGTCGACCCTCCTTGCTGGTTTAGACCAGGCCCTAGTTTTGGCAGTTCAAATTCTAGACTGCTAGCAAGCTTTCTTAATATATGTATATAAACTAAGGTTGTAGCCCATAGAATGTCAACTATTAGTTCTGCAGTACACTGCAGCTGTCCATTTTATAAAATTATATAAAATCTCAAAAATCTGTATTGAACTGGTGACCTGAGTTTATAAACATTCCTCCCAATGACAGTTCATTATCTCTTACATTGCACACTATGGGCCTGATTCTCATTTACACTAAGGCCTCTTCACACTCCTCTAACACCCACTTCCTTTACACTAACAGAATGGTATAAGGCAATGTGAAGGAGCCTGAGGGGGAAAAAAGAATCAGTTCTAGAACTAGAGGGCATATAAATATAAAATACACATGTGAATATTATTGCAGCATTTGTCCACTTCTGCCTTGGAAAACATTTGAATCAACAAGAATTTGAGTTTGGAGGGGAAAAATGCCAAACCAGTTTATAAATTACCTTAGCTAACCCAAAATTTAAAGTTTAATGTAGTACCCATATCATTACCCATTACTTTTTCAGATTCATGCACTTATCACATTTCCCCAGAGGCTATTGCAGGTTTAGGTGGTGGTTGTCTTTGTGGTAGTAATTGCTTGTATACAAGCAAAGTACTGCTGATAAAAAAGTATACCTCAAACAAATTAGATGTATGTCAGAAACCTATAAATAATTAATTAAATACTGGAATACTCATAAATATTACAGAAAAGAGTAATAGGTTCCAAAAGAGTAATTCCCTTACTACTTCTTATTTAAGCCACCAGGGGCATGTTGCTGTTTAGAGTCTGAATTATATATTTCTGGGTATATAATTAGTCCAACTAATAATCTTTGCTCTACTTTTTGTCTTTGGTGATATGCAGTGCTCTAAATCTGATCATGGATTACCCTTGCTGAAATCATTATGGTTTTAAATGAATGCCACATACATATTTTATAATTATTTTTATTAATTTACACAAGGCCTGATTCTCCGTTGCTTTGCGTCTTGTGTAGGAATCGATAGCTGTGCAAGGTGAATGTAAAACTTTATCAAATCAGCACTTTCTCATTGATCATGTTTTATATACATTCTGCACAGATGTAAATGAGTGCACAAGCGGTGAGGTCATAGACAGTCCAGCTTTGACTGTCATAAACTGTAGGCACACTTACAGCAACTAATTCTTACAACAAAACTATAATATCTTCATTATGGGGCAAGTATGACCTAGCAACACAAATAAGCACACAACAGCAACCAGAAGCAAAAGAAGGGGATGCAGCCCCTATGTTGGCTCTTCTGTAAGATCCTAGGGTCTAATTCTGCTTTCATGAATACTGATGATATAGCACTGTAATTCCATTGGCTTGGATCATGCCTTCCACAATTCCACTAATAGAGGAGACCTCCTGTGCATTGATCTCCAGATTCTCCAGGTGGAGGTGGAACAACCACCTGCATGGCACCATTTCCATGCTCTCCTCTGAACATCATAGGTCCAGGACTGACATTTGGGGAAGTGTGAGTGTGGATGAAGATGCACTTGTTGTTCCACCTGCTGCTCTGTGGACATTCTCCAGAAAAGATAATACAGCCCAGATTTGGGATGAGGAAAATTGCCAGGGCCTGTGTGAAAGCAGAAGAATTTGCAAGGTGTAAGGAAGGCCTTTGAAGTTTGTTTAGTGAGAGGACCATGTTTGTTTTCACCACAACTCCTCCAGAAAAAATAAGGGAGCTACTCATCAAGGCAGTCCTCTTAAACTGCACACTCATAGGTTTTTACCATGGGACAGGATTAGGGCCAGGGGCTTCCAAATATAAGACAAGAAACAATAGATGGATACAGACGGAAAGTGAAGTACAAGGAAACAATGAGACAGTATTGGTCAACCTGACAGGCAGTGATCTCAGCACACCAGCAGCTTAACCATTGTCAAGTTTTTTGTAGGCATTATGACAGAGGAAAGTTTTGAGGCGGGATCTGAAGGTGAATAATGAGGTTGTTTTGTAGATCTTTATGGCAGGCACTTCTGAAGCATGTGGGGCAGCATGGGAGAAAGCACAAAGATATTTGTATGACAATTTAACAAGTAGGCTGTTGAGGCTGGTATCAGGGGCCAAACTGGGGCAAGCACTGACAGCATAGTGGTGAGATGAGATATAAGGTAGGCAATGACTTCACAGTCCCTGAAAGTTAAACAGACAGCCTATGTTTGATGTGATGGAATAAGAGGGAGCCAGAGAAGGGATTCAGAAAGAGAGATTGCATGGTCAGAGTGACAGGCTAGGAAAATGATCTTAGCAGGAGCACTTTTATGGATGTACGCAGCTCTGGCTCCAGTCTGGTTTCTACTCTCAGACCCCTGCACAGATTATTTCTATTATTAGAAAAAATAAGTTATGTGCAGAAGCCTCTGCATATGGTTGATGACAATCAGCAAATGGGTCCACATCAATGCTACATTGTAAAACTGCATCCTTTCAGAAAAGCCTGCCAGAACATGGCCCAATCTGTACAATTAAAGTAGCTGCATGTGCAGTTGTAATTTGCAATCCATTCAAAAGCAAATAGAGAGAATTATACAGCAGTTCAAAAGAATTTTTTATTTAAAAGACAAATGTAGTGGTATAAGTGAACAGTTTAAAAACTGCTCACAAACAAGTCCAATTCTAAAATATTTCTATATTAAAGATATTTTAGTTCATCACTGTGCTAGCCTCATTTTTAATTTTAGTACTTTGGCTTTGTCTGTAGGTATTTCAAAAGTCTAAACTGACTACATATTTAACTGTTAGGGCTGTCAATTAATCACAGCTAACTCAAGTGATTAACTCAAAACAAACTAACTCAGTTTAAAACATTAATTGTGATTAATCGCAGTTTTAATTGCACTGTTAAACAATAATAGAATACCAATTGCAATTTATTATAAATATTTTTTATTTCTTCTACATTTTCAAATATGCGGATGTCAGTTACAACACAGAATACAAAGTATACGGTGTTCACATTATTTTTATTACAAATATTTGCACTGTAAAAAAAAAAAGCAAAAGAGACAGCATTTGTCAGTTCACCTCATACAAGTACTGTAGTACAATCTCTATGGTGAAAGCACAATTTACGAATGATTGTTTTTGTTACATAAATGCACTCAAAAACAAAACAATGTAAAACTTTAGAGCCTACAAGTCTGCTCAGTCCTACTTCTTTTTCAGCTAATCACTAAGACAAACAAGTTTGTTTACATTTTCAGAAAATAATGCTGCCCACTTCTTATTTAAAATGTCATCTAAAAGTAAGAATAGGTGTTTGCATGCCACTTTTGTAGCCAGCTTTGCAAGGTATTTATGTGCCAGATACGCTTAACATTCATATGCCTCTTCATGCTTCGGTCTCCATTCCACTCCATTTTTATCACAATATATTTTCTATATTTTTATGTGTTCACATTGTTGAAGAGAAATATTTCACTATTTACTTCAGTTGATTCTCTGCTGCCCTCTTCTCAGCCAATCGTTATTGCTGGTAATCAAGTGAAAATAAGATCTTAAGAGTTAGAAGGATATGTATAAGGATTACCTGCCGAGTGTACAAATTCTTTGAAGAAATTACTAACTTTTACTAAATATAAAAACTCACAGTTCCTTTTGATACACGGAACGATTAAACTTAATTACTAAATCTAGTTATTATCTAGCTCTGCATCCTTCAAGAAACATTCCATTTTAAACATTTGATGGCAGTAATTAAGGATATGCTATTGTTAAATCTTTCTTATGGCCTAAATATATATTAATTTCAGAAACACATAAAACCTTTTTTATTTAAATATAAATGGATACCTCTGAATGAATAACATGGCAAAATCACTCAAAGGGTTATGGTGATACCATAAACAGAAAGTTTTGAAGTTCAAGTAATTGTTAAATGCCAGAAATAGTTGTTTCCTATCCAGGAGTATAATCACATTGGGAACATAGGTTGGAGTTAGAAAAAAAGGAAAAATCTATCCATCAGTCTTATAGAGTATAGGATTCTGTTATTGTTAAATTTTCATTTCTCATCCTAAATCATTAAATCAAAATGGAACAATGTAAACAAAACACCTGCTTCCAAAATCTGCCATAACAGCTATAGTCGTAACAAGCTGTAACACAAAAGATTTTTTTTTTCCATTTTAAATCTCTCTAAAGCAAATAATTTGTATAGACAGTGTTTTAAACTATGGGTAAAAAAACCAGAAAGCCCCCTCCATAAATTTCAGAGAACTAAATATGTAAGATTTTACCATAATTTGCAATAATGATTTTAATGGTCATCTAAATATTTTTAATTTATATTAGAAATTATGGAGAATTCAGGTAATAGCGCCCAAAAGAGTATATTACACTGTTTCACTGGATACTGTTGCTGTTAGACTTTTTGAAGGGTGGGTCTTGGTAGTTTCTGATGCAGAACAGAAAACTCCAAATAAAAATAGAAAACCATTGCATGTATTTACAACTAGAATATCTGACAAGCTGATCTGTCATCTGCTCTTAAGTACCAAATTCTTTGCCAGCTTGACTCCATTGGACCTGTTTAGGATTTCGACCTAATATTTTAGGAAAGTGCTTTAGGGCATCCAGAACTGAGGATCAAGATACTCTCACATTTCTACTGAGCTGTAAGCAAAAGACTGAAGGAGCTCAAGCTGTTTAAATTATCAAAGAGGATGTTAAGAGGTGGCTAACCTTGATGACAATCTATGACTACCTACACGGGAAATATGAATTTGATAACAGAAGGCTCTTCAGTCTAACAGACAAATGAGTAACAAGATCCAATGGTTAGAGTTTGAAGCTAGATAAAAATATGCAGCTAATTTTGAGTCTAAATTTAACAGTGAGGGTTAATGACAATGTGTTGTGGTTTATTCTTCCTCAAAGCAAATCTTGAAATCAAGACTTGATTTCTTAAAGCGTGTATCTACACTACTGCTGGAAGCATGCTTCCCACTTGAATAGACAGATGTGCTAGCTTGGATTGAGCTATCATGCTAAAAATACCAGTGTAGCCAGGGGTAACATGGGTGATAGCTTGGGCTAGCCACTGGAGTGCAAACTCATCCAGACTCCCTGAGTACATACTCAGGTGGTTAACTCAAGCCACTGCCCACACTAGCTTCAGCTACACTGCTATTTTTAGCATGATAGCTCAATCAGAGCTAGTATAAGTCTCTCTACTAGAGCTGGGGAGCATGCTCCATGTTGCAGTATAGATGGACCCTAAAAGATACACTCTAGTTGAAACAGGAATTAATTTAGGTAAGTCCTATGGCTGTGTTAGGCAAGAAGTCAGACAAGATAATCAGTGGTCCCTTCTCATTTTGTAATCTAGTAATCTGAACAGATTAAGGGGTTTGGATCTTGTGTCTATATACTTGCAAAGGTTGGAGAAATAGATGTGTGAAAAGAAAAGAAAGAATTGAAACTGAGGCAATAAGGAAGAAAAGGAGCAGAAACACAGGAAAGGAGAATATGAAATAATAAGAGGAAAAAAGAAGCAAGTTGGACACATGGTCCTTCCTAAAGAATATTCACCACCTAATGTCATAATGTCACTGTCACATGAATTTTTTTTGAGCAGTACATGATATTGTGGTAATATTTTAATAAAGGAAAGGAGAGAAATACAGAAGAAATGGAGGAAGAGGCACCAATTTTTTAAGAATAAAATGTTGACATTATACTTGTAAAAGAAAAGCTAAATGATCTTCATAATTGACCTGTTCTCTGTGAGAGAAATTATTTTTCTAGACTAAAAATGTGTGACCAAATGATGGATCCAAAATACCCTTCAAATTACTGCTTCATTCTTCTCTTCATTCTTCATTGTAGTGCTTCATTCTCCTCATGGTCGCTTCCCAAGTGGAGGATACAAAGAACAGCCTTTTCAAGTTCCAGTTTCAGAATTTAATTTATAAAATTAAAAAATAATTCAGGTATTTAGAAGTTTGATCTCCCTTTAAAAACTCCTTTCCTTTACCCACCTGACCTATAGAAAGGTGTATAGACAGCAAACTCTTATCTTCTGCAGCTGTTCAACATACAGCTCAAATATTCAAGAATAAAATTTAGAGTCAATATTTTTTTTAATAATGATTTTTAAAAGCTACATTATTCACTTTTCTCAGCAGAAAGTTTTTTTAGTCCTCTACACTGCTTAGTCTAGATATGCCTCTCTCTAGTGCCAAGTAATCTTCCCCCTGAGGAAAGGGAAGTGAGTGAACTGATGTTTTCCTCTCTTCCCATCCACAGCTTTCCCTTATAATCAGAGAGAGCATTGTGTGCTTCACATTTTTACTGTAAGTGATTTTAAACATCTTACTCTGTGGGAACTGAAAAACATTAAAAAGCTCTTTCTGCTGGTCATAATCATCTTTTCTTTTTTGCCATACACTCAGTTGGATCATGCCAACTTGCAACCAATCCAGTGGTGTGTTTGGAACTTTGGTAAATGTGAGCTACTAAGGCAAAAGGCGACAACTGGGAGCTGCTGGCCAGTATTTTGAACAACAGCCTTCTGGAATTATTGGAATTAGTGCTGGACCATGTGCATGCTCCACTCCTTCCTATGTCACCCACTCTGGCAGCCTTTGTCCTGCTGCCTGTATTCACACTGTCACTTTGGTTGCTTCATGGAAAATCTTTAGCAGTCTTTCATACTCATACTCCTGCACCATCCACCCTCAAATACACGCCACATTACGTCAGTATTAATCCCTCCCAAATGCAGAAGAGTCAACATGTATGTTATTTTTCCACAGTCTGTGCACAAGACTCATCTGCCAGCTATCCTTTCTGGATGTAGGAAAGGCTTCTGCTTCTTTACATGCAGCTGTCTTTCACAGTGGAAGAAAATGCACCACTGCCAGATTTTACACCCAGATACAAATTATGACATTATATTAATATCAGTTTTTTTCTTTATTTAAAAAAAACCCTGCAACTTGTCTTCAGTCCTTGACTTTGGGGATTCAGTTTCTGAAGAATGACAGGTAACTGTGCCAGATTTTGCAAATCCTCATTTGTCCCCAGCACTGATCTATGGGATACAGTTTCTGATGGAAAGTCTAAGTCAAAAAGTGCTAGTCCTGGCTCAGAGCTCTGATTAACCTGGTGATACAATTTCTTATATAGTTTGTCATCCATCAGATGTTAGACTATATGTCCCTGATCTGTCTCCATCCTAGTTTTAAGGAAATAGTTTGTGATCAATGAAAGGGAAACACCTTAGAAATGGCTTCTCCCACCTACTCTCTGCCCTTGTCTGATAGGTAACAATTTTTGCCAGGTGTTCCCCCAAAAAGTTCAAACCCTTCTTAAGCAACGGTGAGTTTTAAACCAACAATTTAGTTTTAACAGTTATAAGAATATAATAATCTTCATTTAGTTTTAGTAAACATTATCCTTTACTTAGAATATATCATAGACTCTAAATATATTTGGAATATCTTTTAAATTGATATGTAAAATGGTGTAATTTATCAACATTCTGTTTGGGAAGGATGCCAGAATCAGAGCTATATAAACATACACACCGTAATCCTGATTCTCCACTACTTTTCACCTTGTGTAGCTGTTTATGCCTCTTCAAAGTGAGTGGGAGTGCACAGCAGCCGTAAAATGCTGCTATTCTGTTTTGGTAATGTTTTACATCTACTTGTCATTTACACCTATGCAAAGTGGATGTAAAACATAAAAAAGTAGTATTTATACTCACTTTGCACACAGAGGTGTGAATGACTGCACATGGTACAGAATAATGGAGATTCAAAATCATTAGTTTTATGAAATGCAAAGAAATGAATATTTTGTCACAACATGCCATCCTTAACTCTGACCCATGGTTGGTTGATTTGCCAAATGCATTTTGAAATCTTATTTTCTTACAAGGGATACTAGCATATGATAAATATACGTCTATATGGCAATTGAAATAGAATTTCAGGTAATACGGGTATTACTGTTTTAAATGTTGTATATGTATTTTAATAGGAAGCATTTATAGGAAATATACTATTTATGACTTACGGTACATGTAAATATCTATGTGGAATAGTTTTTGAAGAGTTCAGTGAATTGATGGATAATTTTGGGGTTTTTTTTTCAGAAAGTGTTTTGTAATATGTTCATGAGAATAATATTTATTTTGAGTCAGAGTTAAAGTGACTGTGCTGTGGAATATGCATGTTTGTGCTCTTGACAGGAATAACATATCCAGTATTATTTAGTCTGATTTTCAGAGGTCCTGACCACTTACGATGCTTTTTGTCTTTAATGCCTGCTCTATGCCAGTTGGGAATTTTCCATGCTTGTTAGCTGGACTCCTTGGGTAGCTGGATGAGCTGGGTTTCCAGATGTTTTGTGCTGAGCAGCACAAAACAGCACAAGGGAGGCAAGGATTTGGCACATAGTTTTGTAACGGTTAAATAAACTAAATTGATTGCAACAATTGTGACTTCAGCGTGCCCAGGATTTCACCTGTCTTTTCATAGGGTTGCATAGCAGTTAGCACAATGAAGCTAACTAATGACTGGAAAGCAACATGAATATTGGCCTAGCAAGTTTAAAATTGTTGTGGAATTAATTTGTCAGCAAAACAAAACTGTTTACAAGTAACAGGTGATCCCTGTTTTTTACTGTTGTAGAAAGCTCGAGTCCATGAAAGTGCACTGTATTGCACAATGAACTGTCTCGCTATCTTTGCTTTGGCCATTTAAATAATTCAGCAACAACCAAGCAATATTCTCCATCCAATTTTTTAGTTTTCCCCATAAGTTTAAATGACATAACAATGTGTAAAATGTTAAAGTTGCAATTTCTTAAAGATGGCTGGAAGAGGAAAATTGAGGTTGTGCCCATGTTTGCTGTTGCTTCAACAGAGAAGGGTTCAAAGGTTGTTTGGGTTTTTCTTTATTTCTTTCAGATTATACTTTACTTGAAAAATATCAGGAATGTTAAGTTGTGCCTTTCATGTTTTTTGCTGGAGGACTGTATAGATGACTCAAGTGGGCATTGGGAGCCTTCTCATCTTTTAACTGAAGAGGGGATGTTGATTCTTGAAGCATCAGATCTTTCCTTACAAGTGTTTTGAGGTAAATAAGTGTCACAAAACCAAAACGGTTTAAACTGTCTGAATAAAATCACTTCTGTGAATCAAGTGCTTAATTGCAAAGGTAAGGACTTATGCCACAATCCTTCAAACACACATACACTTACTTAATTTTAAGCACACAAGTAGCCTCACTGAAATCAGTAAGCTCTTACTGAGGGCACTAGCTCCGTGTACACGTTGGGGAGACACGTTGAATGTGCACATATACTGTAAAAAGGATGTTTTTCATGAAGAAGGGCAGTTTTCTTGTTTAATTTTGATTGTTGCTTCCTAAAAACTGATAACACTGTTACGAAATTCTTTTCCAACATCAAAACCACTTCGGAAAGTGTTTCATGTTCTCAAATGTTTGGGAAGACACGTTGAATCAAATGCCAGTGGGCACTTTTCTATTTTACTAGCAGAGCAGATACTGATGTGGGTTACGTGGGCATCATGTGTACTTCATGTTTGAGTGAATGAGTAATATGACGGGAAGGTGAGGAGGCTAGTTTTGGTTCAACCTTGAAGATTAGGAATTTACCCCAACATGTAATTTACAGACACTCATGAAAACAAAAAGAGCAGTCTGCTTGAGATACATGCTAACAGCAAGAAGGTTAGATTAAAGGCTGGTCCACACACACATTTGCACTGAAATAAAAATGGAATTAAAACTTTGTTATTTGGTGCAAGTCTTATTTTAAAATAAAGTGACCAAAATGTATGTGTTTTTTGAAAAGAGTATCCCACACATATTCTTGCACTGAAAGGTTTTTGGAAAGTGATTGATTTATAAATCAATGCAACGTTGAGTGTAAACTAGGTCAATGATCGCCAGAACCACCAGAAATATCAGCTCCAGGAAGCAAGTCATTTCCAGCTCTTCTCATTCCTCTGGGCAAAAACAATCCTAAGGGTAATTGCTGGTGCTTAGTTTAAACGACCCCTGCAAAAGCTGTTTTGGAATCCCCATTATCTGTGTACTTCTTCTCAAGATTGCTGAATCCTGAAAATTACAGAGGAGCTCATCTGAAGATTAATGGAACCACAGTCTCTGGACAGAGGGCTTGAAGTGATGAAGCATGCGTCAGCCCTCAGGTAGTGACATTTCCTACAAGGAGTAGTAGCGCCCTTTAGGATTTTCAGTCTTCAGGGACTTATTTGATTAAACTAAGCGTTAAGAAAGGGACTCGCTTTGGGGTTTCCCCCACAACCTACTCCCTCCTTAATACTGTCCTGAAATTCAACTTTTTCATGTAATCCCAATCTAGGGTGACAAGATGTCACGATTTTATAGGGACCGTCCAATTGGGGGGGGGGGGGGGTGTTTCTTATATAGGCACCTATCCCCCCCGATTTTTTACACTTGCTATCTGGTCACTCCATCCAACTCTGTAGCTGGCAAGGGGAAGGGGTGGTGAGGTGGCCGCTACCCTCAGGGACTCCGTGACTGAGCCGCAAGGGTTTGAACATCCAGCTCGGTGGCTCTCTAAAAAGCGTTGGTTGATTTCGCGCGCTCCTGTGCCCTGCAGTACATTGGGGAGCGGGGCTGCTTCCCCTTCTCCGCACCTGCGGGCTGTGCGGGAGCGTTCACCCAGCCCAGCCGAGCAACGCGCGCTGGGAGCCGGAACGGCTCATGGGGGGAGCAGACGGTGCCCCCCCCACCCCGCGGCCTTCAGCAGTTGGGGGGGGGAAGGAGAAGGGCCCGTGGGACGGGGGCGATCTCTGGGGTGGGGAGAATTGAGGACAAAGCCCGCGAGCTGCTCTGCCTGGCAGGGATGCTCAACGCTACCCCGCGGAGGGGGCCTTCCCCTGCCCTCGGCTCTGAGTCCCTCTCCCTGGTCGCTGCCGCCTGCCCCGCGGAGAGCCCGCTGGAGCCCAACCGCCGCCGTCCCCGCGGCCTCGCCCCGGTCGGGGCTCGCGCTGAGGGCGGCGGTTGGGCGGCGGTGAACGCGCATGCTCGGAGCGCTCGGGCATGCTCGTTAACAGCCGGGGAAGCAAAATGTAACGGCGCGGAGCGAGCGGCTTCTCCGGCACTCGCCCAGCAGAGAGGAGCGGCACTGGCACCTGCACCTGCGGCGGGGCTGAGCGCCGAGGCGCCGCCGCCCTCTCGCCCCCTGACGCGCCGCCGCGGCCGGTCCCTAGCGAGCGGGGATGCGGGGCGGCAGCAGCAATGTGGATTTATAGCCGCCGGGAGAGAGACGCCAGGGCACCAGCCCTAGAGACCATGGCCAGCGGCTCCCGCCGGGCGGAGCCGGGGCGCCGCTGAAAGTTCCTGCCCAACCCCTCCGGCGAGGTAAGTTCGCCTGGGAGGCTGGGACCCGAGCCGAACTTTGCCTCTGCTGCCGGGGCCGGGGCGCGGATGCCGCTGCGGGGGCGCCTCGTGCCTCCAGCCGGGCTCGCCCAGCCTTTGACCGCCGCACGCCTCCGCCGGGGGGTGGGGTGGGGGGCAGCTGTGGGCTTTTCAGGGCGAGAGAGGAAACCCCTCAGCACCCAACAGCTGCGTGCGGAGCCGGGAGCCGGCCAGGGGCGTGTGGGCGCATCTGTCAGCGAGTGTGTCCTGTGCCCCTGTATATTACGAGCGGGGGAACGCGTATTCTATCCTGTGTGTGTGTGTAGAGTCTGTGTGTAGAGTCTACCTCCCGCACATCACATGCACGGTGCGTGTGTTCAGCTCTGTGGAGGAAGGAGGGACGGACTCCTGGTTTTGCCTATAGGGGGTCTCCTCTGCTCACGGTTGCTGTGCTGCCAGAGCGCTGCGCTCTAACAAGTGGACTGGGTGGCTTGGCAGCGTGGCGGGGCTCGCGCGCTCTCCTGCCCGGGCTCCTCGCGCCCCGGAACGATGCTGCCCTGGCCCCTCGGTAGGAATGAGGCTGCTGCTTAATCGGAATGCATCCGTGCCCGACGAGGGGGTTCCTGTGTGTGTGGCTTCCCCTAACCGTTCTGGGAGCTTGGTAAACTTAGCAGAGCTACAGTAAGTCTGCAGGATTTCTTCTCGTGTTTAAAACTGGGGGGGGGGGGGAGGGAGTTGGCAGTACTGTAGGTAGAGCTCAGAAGGGAAGTTTTGCTTGAGACACTGGAATTCCAGTTGTATTATTGGTAGTAGTGCTGTTTATTTAGAGGGTGATGTTGGTACATTTTTATATCAAGACCCAAATCCTTGGTGAAGTCAGAGGCTGAGAGAATTTAAATAGCTTTCTTTCTGGGTCAGCAACATCATGATCTCTCTCTCTCCCTCCCTTAGTGAATAGGGGATGTCTTATTTTTGATCCTTAGAGATAATCACAATTAAGAATATATTTAAACATTACTGTCCATTACTCTTAGGTGCTCTGGTCATCGGACATTGCAGAGGCAATAGATACAAGTAAGAGTTGTAGTGCTCTCTGCTCCTAATGCTTTCAGCTATTTGTGGTTTTGTTTATTTTTTCTTTTGTTTTAATGGCTTTCAGCTACAGTTTAAAGTCAAACACTTTAGGCTTGGAAGATGAATGCTGACACTGTCATTATAATTATATGTAGCGAGAAAGCTGTTTCTAATTGTACGCCACTACAGTGTTATATGTTAGCCTATGTCAATTTTTGTTAGTACAGATTAGTAAGTATGTTTTGCTCTGATCAAATACAGAAATTTTCATCTTTATCTTTGGTTTAAATTAAACGTACCCATTCACATTGTCAGATCTAAGTATCTATGGGTTAATGTTTCATTGATCATGTTCATAGTAACCAAAGCTTGTAGATACCCATCTAGACTGTGCTGTTTCTCCCTAGTTGTAATTAACAAGTCAGATGTAGTGTATTGTGGAAACAAACAGCAACAACCAATGTTGTGCAGACACATCACAAATGTCTCCTTTATCTCCAAATGTTTTCGTATTAACAATTCTGAACTGTATTTGTGTATTCATGTTCTTTTAGCTATTAATTGCCATGCTTAACTACAAAATCTAAATGATTTCATATTTAGAGCACAAAAATTCCCTTGTACTGTCAAAAAGAGCAGTTTATGAATCATAATTAGTGAGGTACACTGTAAGAAGAAGAGCTATACATCAAAATGTGAGGCACATCCTTAACTTACCTATTTTCTTTCTGCCCTGTATGTGGTTTCTTTCTCTTTACAGCCTGTTTTGTGTCTAATTTGCAGTGTTCTGGATTACTTTATAAATGGAAGACTTTTTCCCTCAATGAAATATAGGAATAAAAATATAACGACCATTTTTCCTACTTGAGCCGTATCTCTAATACTAAACTTTTATAACATATTGAAGTATTTGTAATCTTTGTGGTGGTTTTAAACTAAGAGCTCTTAAAGTTCTTGAGCATTGAGAGCTCTTAAAACAAAGTAGTGTAGGAATCTTTCAGTGTTCTTGAATATCACAGATGCATTTTAAATATCATTCATCTTCTCCCTAAAATTAGTATATATTAAGCAGTAGTTACAAGTTTTCAAGTTGATCTCAGAAGGATTTTTTTTTTACATAAAAGGTTTTCCTTGAACATACTTTGTCAAAGAAATAACTGAATGCCTTTTAAAAAGAAAAGATAAAACATACTCACATTTCATTTTCCAATTTTGGATTAGGTAAACTTATCATAAAATAAACTAGAAATTAGTACAGTGATGTTCAGAAGTAAATGAATTATATGGAAAACAAATTACCAGCCTGGAACTTCCAGTGATAAGATGGGGATGGGAAAGTGTTCAAAGTTGGCCTACATAATCAGAGTGGCCTACATAAAAATAGCATCTAAATATACAAATGTAAAGATGTTCTGTTATAGATATATGTAGAAGCTGTAATACATCAAGCCATGGTTATTCGTTTGAACAGTTGCTGTGCTTTTTATTGTAACAAAAGCTTGTGCCAGGAACTGATGAACACACACACAAGCATAATTTGCTTTAATGTATTATTTTAAAAAATAGACTGTATAACCTTCTCTTTAAGTTCATGATACTGCTTCCATTGGAAGTTGGGATTCTGAGTATTGGCATTGACATTAACTGGAATTGTCAGTATATGATCCTATGTGTGGTTCATGATGTTTAAATACTAGGAGTTTAAATTTTACAAAATAATTTTAAACTGAAAGAACTGTAAAATGTTTATGGAATAATAATACTCTTTATGGTGCATTAATTAACATTGGTACAGTACTCTGATCACTCTGTTAGAGGCGGTGCAATCCCCATTTTACAGATGGGAAGAATGAGGCACAGATATTTAGGGTCCCAGTCTAGCAACTCTGAAGTTCATGGCCAACTTTCAGTGATTTTAGTGGGAGGAGGATTGAACACTAACTTCCCAAAGATCTAGTGAATCAGTGACAGCCATGATTAAAATATAAAAGTCCTTGACTCGTAAACTGGTACTTGTATATGTAGATGCACCTGTGTTTAAAGTCCATATCCATCATTCAACAAAATAAATATTTATAGTTGGATGACTAAAGGTGAAATATAGAAACTAACAAGTTTCTAATCACTTGGCACTAGATGGGGAAGCTTGCCATTGGTTTGTATTTAATTTCCCGGTATTTTAAGTTGCTGTTCAGATAATACAATTCTAAACTGAAAAAAAAATGAATATTTTCTAAAAGAGAGAAATGAGACGGAAACAGTTCAAATCTCTTTTCAATTTAGTATGTTTTTGAGCAAACTTGCTTCTTACGAGTGTCAGACTAAAATCAATGACAGGCTAAGTGCTAGCTTGTTGCGTTGGAAGCTTTCATTGAGCACTACTAATTTCTTTAGTCCTAATCAGCAATAGCTCTGTTTTCTATTTCATGGCCTCTTATTTATAGATACTTCTACTTATCCCAGGGGGTTTGTTTGTAGACTGTATTTTCTAGGGACTACAAAGACACTATAAAGCTTACATTTTTGGACCTAACATTTTGATTCAGCCACCTTACCCTTTTTTCCACTCTTTGGCCAATATTTATGATGCAAAGTTTTGTTCATGTGAATGTGCATGGAGCAAATTTTAGACAAGTAGCTGTTGTTTGTTTTATTAAGGGGCAGAATTTTTGGGGGGATGAAAAGAAATTTATTTCATATAGGAGTACATAATGGAGCGTCATCCAATAGTGGAAAAGGAAAAATGTCATGTGAATTACAGGACAGTTCACATAATGATTTACAAATATCAAATATGGGAATACTGACTACAAACAGGCTAAAAATAACAAGTGTTGTCAAATAACTGTGAACAATAAAAAATACATAAAAACATTGATCTAATGGTAGACAATCTGAAGAGGAAAAAGGGTTATGGGCCAGATCTGTAACTAGTTTAAATGAGCGTAGGTGGACTGATTAAATAAATCATTAGAAATGATAGATTTGACCTGGTCTATTAAGAACATTGCATCCAAACACTTCAAATTTGGGGGGAAAAAAATTAAAAAAAATTAACTGAAGTATTACAAACTAGGATCCTTCTTACAGAAATGGAAATTTGTAGAGCTCCAACTGTCCTCTATTTTCTTCAGTTTCCGTGGTAACTGATAGCGAACAGTTGAGATTAAGATGAAGACTCCACAAAAATGATTTAAAAACTTCCTTTTACCATATTTTCTCCTATCAGGTCTCTGTTTCCATGGAAATAGTACTGAAAGGCAGTAGGCAGCCAGCATCTGAGTCAGAAGTCACACTTAATAGTTTCAGATGCTTGCTGGGAAGTGAGACTGCAAGGTGGCAAAAGTCTGTAGTCCTTTAAATTTGGTATAAAGGTAGATTTGCAAAAGTAGTATGGAAAAATGCTGGCCCCTTCTGCTTCTTTTGATAGCTACAGTCTGCGTTCACTTTAATAATTTTTCTGAGTTCACAATACCCATTTTACCACAGTCAATTACTTCATTGATCATACATACTCTCTGTAGTTTAAATATGCAGGGACAATGTCAGAACATTGAGTTTTTGTGGGAAAGACCCATGAACAGGAGCCATTTGCTTGAATGAGGCAATGAGAGGGGAGGTTCTCTGAGCTATACTTTGTTTAGGGGAAATATGCCATATAAAAAGAAGACACGTGGCATTGTCTGCTTTACACACTTTTCTTTTTTTAAAAAAAATCAGGAATAAATAATATGAGCCTAAAGCTGATATCAAACAGTGCACACCAAACATCAGCCAGGTGTTCTATGGTATATCTTAGCCATCAATGCTTAGAGGCAGAGAATGAGTGGGATAACAGGGATGGGGATGCGGGGTGGTAAAGTCCAAAGCTTTAGGGATCTGTTTATGGCTTTAGAAGCCATTGTCATGTTAAGAGAGGAATCACCCCAGTGGCAGTTACGTGAAGTATTCTGCCTAGGGAGAGAAGAGGCAGGCAGAACGCTTAGAGTAGTGCTGAGTGAGGGAATGCATTCTGAAGTAGCAATTACTGTATCCTTCAAAATAATTGTACATACCTTGCCTCCAAATATTAGCAAATGTGGAGGGAGGACAGGGCTATAGCTACACAGCCCCACCATACCCCTTTTTGGTGTATACTACACCTTGTGACACTATATCTTCTACTTGGGGAGCAAACCAGCAGGATTCTGGGTGCCCCTTACATGGGTGTTCAGGTGTCTTAATGCACCATTCTCCCCTTGTCCACATACACACAACTTAGGCACGCACCTTCATAAAGATAGTCAGAATCTGCCCCATGGTGAACATTAGTAGCCCTTAACATATATTTAAACTTTTAAGTGATCACTTATTTTTCTGTGTCTCTGGTATAAAAAAATAGAAGAAAATGTTCACTGGTTATTAGTTTATTATAGTGGTTTCTGTGATTGCAAAACATACCCCAGTAGTCACAGTCTCATCACATTCTGTATTCAATTGCCCTCAATTCTAACAATTTCTTTGATTAGTGACTGCTTACAAATTTCTTCTGTAAACTTTTAACCAAAAATCCTTCATCCACTTCTGAGTTGAGAGTGATTGAAAAGAACTCAAAACAGGAAAATTGAATCTTGTTTTTTGGAGGAAAGCTTAAAGTCATGGTGCAAGTGTACACTAAAGGTTCACACACCTGAAGGTAAATACCTGGATCGGCAGGTAGTGATCCATCTATCGAGGATCAATTTATCATGTCTACACTAGACGTGATAAATTGATCCCTGAGCATGCTTCCTGTCGATTCCTCGGCGAGAGGCGGCAGTGGAGTCGATGGGGGAGCGCCAGCATTCAACTCGCTGCCATGTGGACTGCCAGATAAGTTGACCTAAGATATGCTGATTTCAGCTATGCTATTCACGTAGCTGAAGTTATGTATCTTTTAGGTCAAACCCTTCTGCCCCCGCCCCCAGTGTAGACCAGGCCTTTGAATTCTTTTTAAAGTCGTGAGACTTTAAAATCTCTTTTTTGGGGGGGGGTAAAGAGGGGCTTGACTTATGAATTTTGAATGCTTGGGACAGCAGACTTTTTTAAAAAACCCTTTCCTTTATTCTTTCAGAATTGTGAATTTTGTAGTTTAAAACAATTTAATGTCTCAAAGTGTCTTAATTAGCTTAAATCAAACTATAGTTCTATTTAGACCTCTCTAAAATAATCTAAGATCTTACATCAGTTTATACTGCAGGCATGGGAGGCACCCGTGTTGCCTGAATTGTGCCCTTCCCCACAAACAGTTGTATGCATATACAAGTATGAAAACCTGGAATACTCACAGATGCTAATCACCTTTTGACAAGCTTGATTATCAGTGCATCATTTACTAATAATTATGGAAGCATTGAGGTTTACAGATGAAACAGAACATCCTCCATTTCACACTCTAAGGATGGAATGTTGTCCTCCAAGTATACATGCTATTCTTTCCAGGCCATTTGAATTTTCAGTTACAAAATGTTATAGGAAAAAAAAAAGTAACTTTTTTGGCAAAGAAAACATTTTAAAATATTCACTATTTTAAAAACAAATTCCCCAAACATTTAGCTTTTTTGTCTCCCTCTACATTAAATAAGAATCACCACATTCTCCAGTCTATTATCTCACATGGTCTGGTAATATGAGAGATATAGATCACTTCTGAGATTTTTAAACTTCATTAAAAAAAATATTTTGTTCATCATCTAATTGGTTAACTCCAAGAAAGGTCAAGAGAAATTCTCATCTCTCAACTGATTCTATTCTCTGACACTGTGTGGCTTAGCTGTGCAGTGTCAGAGTGTCCGTGCTCCCCAGCTCTGTTTCTCACATGCAAACTGGCCATTCACTGATCCTGAGGGGGCAGATTAATTAGCAGTGTTAGGGAAGCAGCGCTAGAGAGCCAAATGACATGGAAGACGCTTGCTTCCTTCTTCCTACCCATCCTACCTGCTACCTCTTGTGCAGTCCTTGAGCTCAAGCAGTTTGTGGGACTGCAGTCCACGAAGGAAGTGTTAGAACATGGTGAACACTGGCTGCAGCCCCTCAGATTTCCCTATGGACATGGCCTTTCTTCCCCGCAAAAATTCACAGTAAGTGGCCTGTTATTGACGATATCCAAATCCCAATAACATTAAAACCAATGGGATGGAATTGGTTCTTGGCGAAATGTTGTTGTTCACTGGAAGTTGTTAGCATCAGGGTTGCATTAAGCGACATCTACTGCAATACATAATTTTTGCAAAGTCTGCTCTAGATAAGGCAGTGTATATTTTAATGTGCTAAACTCGGCAAATGAAATGCTAGGTCTTTTTTTCTTAACCAAAGTAGCATGTGTTGAAGGCAGCATGCCTTGTCTAAACTAGACATACATTATTGTTAGAACATTATATATCTTTTTTATTCTTTTAGTCCAGACTAGTTTGTTCTCAGCATAACTTTTGTGGCAAGGTCCTCTGTTGAATTACATATTCTCTGCTAGTCTGACAGCACTGATATCAATAAATCAGTGGAGTTACATCAGAATAAAACTCATGAGAAAGGAGGTTCTTGATGCAAATATTAATGAGGCCCAAAATTATATAGGTAAGTGCTCAAAAGTTTGCTCAAGAAGTGCAAAAGTTAAAGATGAATGCTGAATTTTTACTCTGCCACCTTATGTGTAATGCAATACTAGTTAAGATTTAGTCATTAACTTAGTCTTGGATAAACTTGTGTATAACATGCAAAATAATCTAGTGTACTAATTGAGAAGTAGTGGGTCATATTCTCATCTGGTATACATTTTCATGGTTTTTATTGAAAAACAATGGAGTTATACCAACATACATCAGTTGAGGACCTGGCCCAGTACGTTTTCTCATAAGCAGATGTTGTGGGCCAAATTTTGCTCTAACAGCAGCACTCTTATACATCTAGACTGATTCCATTAATTTCCAGGGACATACTCCAAATTCACACCAGTGTAACCAAAAGCAGAATATGGGTAAACCCGTGCAAATATGCAGAGTTAACAGCCATACTTCAATTTTGCAACCCTTAATGTTTCATTAAATATGTGCTTTATACATTTTATGTCTTTCTTTGAGAATATTATATTGAATTGGTTACTTACATTCAGGTACTTTTTTACATTTGTAAATCATTGTGATTTTTACCAGTCACTCTTCAAATACACTGATTGTTTGTTTTTAATTTAGATTAATTTCAGTAGATTAAGTTGTAAATTGATAAGAAATTGCCTTTTTAACATTGCTTGTATTCAGTTTGGAACACTTTTTTGTGACTGACTAAGATTTATGAAATTGAATTTTGGAATCACAAAGCATGTAGGGGTTGTACTGAACTGCTCAAGGCAATTCATGCTAAACTTTCTAGAATACCAGCTACAGGCCATGAGAAATTTACATTTTATGTGTTAAATTTAATGTTCCCAAATGCAAGTCCGTAAAGTATCTGAGAGATTACCATAAACTACTGTGCTTCTATTTTGAGACTTCATTTAGAATATATATCTGCAAGGATAATACTGTCAGTAATTGCATTATATGTTACTTTTTTCTTTTGCAGTTCAGTTAAAATCTTTTTATATTAAGTGGTGAATCTCTAAACTTTTTCTAACATTACAAACTTCTTAGGATTTACTGTCCTCAATTCTAGTTCAAAGTAATCATAGCCGTTCAACCTACATGGACGAACCAGGCATGAATGATCTCGTCCCTCCATATTTTTTTCTTTTGCATTGTCACTAGCAACTTTTATACATTACAGTGCAATTGTGGCCTATCATTCAAGGTTTTCAGGGCGAGGAGAGTCAGATTGAGTTAGTCCATTATATCCGTGATCATATTTTCTCCTTAGAATTAGGAGCATGGTTATATAGTGTCATTCACCAAGATTCTACAGTAGAGTAGAACTGTGCTTTAAAATACATTCCAACCTCTCAGCTGATGTTGCTATTTTATTCCTAATACCAAAAACATGATGCTACATACCCTACTTGAAAAGTACACATTATTTTAACAATTGAATGAACCAAATCACTAATCACTCATCAGATGTATGTACACTCTAATCTGGAATCCTTCCTGTGCCATAAGATGTCATTTAGGGAACAAACATCACACTGTTGGCTGGAATGGCTACCTTGTTGTGTTTCTATATCTTAACTTTTTACAAGAATATATTGTTGGCCTATCACTTAACCCCCAACCTGGAAGACCAGTGGACTGATTTTTGTCTAGTTCCTAACCTTTGACCTCTCTGGCTTTGGTGGTCGTACCAATAGTCAAAACTCCTGCTATCATAACTCTCAGGAAGGTGTATGTGTTCCAATGACTCTATCGCATTAAGGCACAGTTCCCAGGAAAGGATATACAGTATCTGTAGCAGTTCAAAACCATAGGCTTGTAAATCAATGTCACAACAATTTACATTCAAGTTAGTTTTCATAAGTTTCTTAACAAACATGAATAATGACTATGAAGCTGAGGTATATCAGAAGATAAATTGAATGATGGTTAGTATAATCCTAAATCCACTATACAAGATTTTGCTGTTATTGCTGTGAAATTGTTCATCATTTTAGTCTAATAAAAAGCCAGCACTCTGTATGTGACACTATTTATTTTTGGTTATGAGTCCTTGAAGTGTTAATCAGGGTGCTATATTTTTTTTTTTTTTCTCATTTGAGAGATTGCCTGGTTAAACAACTTGTGAAAGTGAAGTAATTTTCATGAAAACAAACAGAATTCAGAGAGGAGCAAAATTATATTAAAGGACCAATCCTGCTCCCATTGAAGTCAGTGGAAACAGGATCAAGCCATAAATGTAGTTTAACAAAGGGCAATGTGTAGAATTTTAAATATAATTCTGTAAAGCATCTCTGTCACAATTCAGTAATACTTAGAACATTTGTTCCTTATGGTTTCAAAGTGATGTACACATTAATCATTGTAATACTTCTGTGAAATAGATACGTATTTCCATTGTACAGACTGGATGTCCATGGCAAAGAGTTAATTTGATCGAGTGAATTACAGACGGAGCAGGATTAGAACACAAGAGTTCCTTTTTCTAGATCCATGTTTCTGTAATAGATAAGGCCATGCTCAGCTTTTTAAAATTGGCTATATGTAAAAAAGAAGTGGTTACTGCCAGTATAGTTCTACTAAACATCATGTAGTAAAAGCAGTCAAGTTAAGTAGATTATTGATTACATTGATGTTTGGCTTCTGTAATCCCAACAGATAAAAAGAAAAATACCATTGGTGAGATTTGATAAGTCTGGTAACTAGAAATACTCAGCACGCCAGGAAAATGATGTTGAAGCCAAGAACCTATCCTTGTATGTCTTTTGTTCAGAAAAAGCAGATTACTGTTTTTAAAGGGGTGTTGTTTTTGTTAACCGGAAGAGAGATGTAAATGTTCACTTTGTAGGCTCTAAATTTCATTTTGTTTTGGGGCATGTTGAAGTAAAATCTCAAATGTACAGTGTAATATTTCTGCTGAGATTTCAAAAAGTGTTTGTTATATTATACCTGTTCTTTCTGAGTGAAGCTAAACATTCTTGAGAATTGCATGCTATACGGGAAGAGCTGATTTTCGTAGGTGTCCCCCTCCTGGCTATCTCTGCACCTCTCCATGGTTGAAGGTGCATAAAGGGCAGTGAGGTCAGGTGGTGATCATCTCGTCCCCTTTGGGTTGGAGGAGGCCACACCACCTCACTATGCTGTCAGGACCTCAGCCTAGTATTTGGGGGGAATTAGCATTTAGGCATTAGTATCCTGACTGCCTAATGGGAATGAATTCCCCAACAGGCAGTTAGCTTTGGCCTGTAGGCAGAAACAAGTTCTCCCAGGGAGAAGGGGGCTAAACAATCAAGCCTAGCCCTTGAGCCCTTGGAGCAGGGACTGTGCAAACACAGTGGTCAATGGCCCTGGTCTCTTGATACAGACACCAGGCAAACCCCGCAGTCAACTCGCCTTGGTCTCTTGATTCAGAGGCGAAGCACACCCAGTAGTCAATCAGTTCAGGACCTTTATTGCAGAGCCTGAGCAAGTCCCAGGGGTTGGGTGTCCTAGGTCTGGCAGACAGCCGACAAACACAGGCCACTGGGCATGGCGAGGGGAGGCTGCCATCCCATGGGTGGGGTGGCAGGTGGGGTGCAGGCCCACCCTACTCTAACCCAGGGCCGTAATGGTGGAGTGATCTGCCACTGGGTCAGTGGAAACCTCAACATGCTGACTGTACCTCAGGTAAAGCTGTAGCCAGACTAAGATCGACTATCCCTGGACCACCTCAGGGTGTACCTGGGTAAGTGGGATGTCCTCCAGCTCTTCTGGGTAGGTGGCCCTGAGCAGTTCCGGAAGATCCATGGCAGAAACAAGTTCTGGATGGGTGGCAGGGTGTCACTGGGCTCAGCAACCAAGAGCAAGCAGAATCCATCTACCTCCCTTCGTGTTCCAGCCCCAACTGAATGGGAGGCCCTGCCCTGTATACTTCCTGTTACTGTGTACTTCCAGTGTGAGGGTTGAGGCAGGCTTGGTTCCACCCACTTGGACAAGGAAGGTAGTTTTGCCCTCTCTTGCTCAGAGGGAGGCCATACTGCATCACTACAGGCAGTTTATTTTTTTAAAAGTTTTTACTAGTTGGCTTGCAAAATCAGCCTAATCGGTGTGATGCCAATTTCTACAACCTTGTTCTAGTTTATGTGCTAAAGAGCAGAAAATGCTTTCCACAGAATACAACTTTAAGTGATTTTTTTTTGTAATGAATTCTTTTGAAAGCTTCTCACTCATTTAATATTTAACATAACAGAGCATGAAAATTTGTTCAGGGCTTTTACCATGAATGCCATTTCAAATGATGCAAAATTTGGATTGGTCAATTAAGATATGTCTAATCAAGGACATAGTAAAACTTCCGTACAAATAAATGATTTATATATGGTATATCGTGTTGCATAAATTATGGGGACACCATTAAAAGCACTGTAATATACTGATATAAGTGATCTAATATCAATAAAGTTTTACTACAAAAAGCAATTTAGATGTTGGCCTTCTGTTTGAGACAGCATGTAGGCCTTATCCTTTTACTTAATTCACTACATTAAATGTCAATGGTAATATCTCCTTGTACTTTTAATAATTTTTGCACCTATTTGTGCTAAAATATTGCCAAAAAAGTAGAGCTGATGGAAATTGAGGTGTTAATTAATCAGTGACACAGGGTAAATTAAAATGCCAGGGAAGAAAGACACTGAGAAGGTGGAAATGTTCAATTTTTGTGGTGGTTGTAATTTACCCACTTGTTTTATGCAATTTCATAGTACTTCAGTAACTGAAAAGAGTTATGAAAGCTTTATTTTAAATGCCTGCTTTCCCAGATTCAGAATATTCCTCATGCAACTTGTGTTCAGTTTTACCAGTAAAACACATGACTGGAATAAGGGTAGGTGCAGAATTATAGTACCCTATGGGAAGCTGAGGGAGGCATTGGTACAATCCTTCCTGGAGTACTCTGGCATGCAGAAGAAGAGAGCATTATATGTCATCCCACAGGATGATGCTGTGTTAAGCCAACAGAGTGAAGGAAAGAGTAGTGCATGTCTTGGAATTGGTATTCCTCTTCCTTGTCCTCTTTGGGTATCTAGAAGGGAATAGTCACTGTGCTTCCCACAGAAGAGAGCATATGATTGTGTCTGTTCCTTGGAAGGAGAGAAATGATCAATTAGTTTAGTGTTGTGCTTTCTAAGCTAGCTAGATCATGCTGATGTGTTTTACTGGTACATGCAAGATACCAGTAGCTCAAAATATTCACCCATGAATACTGCCAAAGCCATTTTTTGTGCCGTGACCAGGTTTGAGTCCTGATTTCAAGGGTTCCAGGATGATGATGATGTACAGAAAGTGTTGGGGTGAAGTTGCTCCCGTTTTCCATAATAATATGGAATAAGTCCTGTGAGAAAGCAGTGGAGGAAAACAAATAATGAACAAGTTCCAGAGGTTTAGATTCATCTTCTGACCAAGAGAAGATTGGAGTCTGTGGTGAAAATCAAGACATGAGATTTAAATTGCAATAAATACAAAAGTGTTTTATCCAGAAGTGTATGATGTGGGGAAAGTAACTGATATTACTAGGGTCCTTGATTTCATGTACACATTCAGTTACTGATATGCCACGTGCTCAGATTAGGAAAACTGCCAGAGCCCCAGAAAACATTATTTCATATTACACTAGATGACTCAGAAGATTGGTAATGGAAGAGGTACCTTTAAATCACTGGTTCAAATCTGGCCCAAGCTGATTGGCAGCAGGCTTTGGTCACTAGCTTATGGCTGTTCGGTGGCCTATACAGAATAATTATATAGTCTTTGTATAGTGTCATAGGTCACCAGGCCAATATAAAAGGCTGGCACTTGAAATAAGTTATTGCAGCCTAGTACTTTGTGAGCAAGTGTTGCCATCTCAAGAAAAAAAATCATTGTTGTGTTTGGTACACAGTGACCTCTTTGTGTCATTCTCAGAATTGAGATGAGCTACTTTCTTATGCCTGAAGTTGTGGTCCTTCAACATCAACTCAAGGTACATACATTGGGAGAAGAAAAAACTGAGCGCTACTACCCAATGCGAACCAGGTCTTTTGATAACTGGAAGATGATACATCTCTCTACTATTAGAGCTCTATGTTAATTTAAAAAGATATATTTACGCGCTTATCTCAAGACAGCAGTTACAACCTGGGTGCAAGATAGTTTTGCTGGAGACAAGTTACAGAGTTAATGGTCTGAGGCGTAGCAACTCCTCCCAGCGATCCTGCAGTCCCTTAGAAATGTCCTGCATCTCAGCTGTTACTGCTTAAATATTTGCACCTTTTTAACTTCAGATCATACAGTAGCCTAATGGAATAAGTAATAAAGGATTAATATATAATAATAATTTAAGGTGCTAATAATATGTAAACAATTCCAGTACAATATGAAGGTGAGTTTCACACTAGAATGTGAGAAGCAGCAGCAAATCAAGGTAATTAATTTTTATATTTTAGAAGTATTTATCATCTTATTGATTGGAAATCCAATACAAATAAGAGTCAGATGTTTTAGGGGAGTGGTTCCCTTTCTTTGCTCATCATCCCGCTGATCAATGACCCAATTTAGAAATAATAAAATATGCCTCTGACATATTTTTAAAATGGATTGCTTAAATAGTGTGTGTTCAGCCCTTTTTTTTGCTTTGCCTTTGTAATACTGGACTATACAACACACCTAAGAGATAAGCAGAGTCGTAGATTAAATCACAAATGTAATATAAAAACATCAAAACATTCTGCCAGCATAAGCATCATATCAGTTAAAAATACCACATTAAAAGTGTATTAAGGCCTTGGCTTCTGCTCACAAATAAAGATTAAATCTTCGATATTTTGTCACAACAGGGCACGGTAAGGAAAACATTAGGGGCTTTGTTCCTTTGTGACTGGAAATTGAACAATGTATCCTGCAGATGTCTATATTTTTGCAGAAATTTTGAATTCTGAATGTTTTCAAATATTATTTTCTGCATGTGCTTAGTAACAATTCCTACAGATTATGTAAAAATGCAAGACAGTCCCTGCCTCAGTCCCTTTACAATATAATCAAGATGAGAGTAGACATAACATAGTGGGAAGGCCAGAGAAGCAAAATGTTAGTTTATGGGGAGGTTTTTTTGATTGCTTATGTTTCTCATGTGCTATTTATTTATAAAGTACCATTGCTGTACAGACAAAAAGGTCCATGCTCTGAGGAGTTTATAATTTAAATTAGATTAAAAGGATAAACTGACAACAGAAAAGAAGTTGAAGGAGAGGAGACAATGAGAAGGGAGAACGCTTTTGGGACAGCACTATTAGAAAAAGCATATAGATCATTTTTTATTTTGTATTTATTGGAATAGCTTTGTTTCAGTTAGTTTATTAGGTAGTATGATCATGTGCAAGAGAAGGAGCAGAGAGTTCCAGAACTGAGATTGCTCACAGAAGTCTTATCAATAGAAAAGAAACTATGAGAAAAGGTAAGCACTTAGGCCCAGAGTCTGCCGGATCATTGCAGAGGTGTGAAGTAAGGAAGTCTTCCTTTCTGTCCTTATGTAACATAAACACTAGATAGAATTACAGCCCACATGCTTTGGGGATTGAATGGGCTGCTCCATCCTTGCAATCGTGGAGAAGAAGGGTGTCCCAAAGGGGCAAGAAGAAGGTAGGAGAGGAGAGAAGCAGGGGCCCCGTCTACACTTTATCCAACTATGTTAGAGTGGGGGGAATAAACTGCATCTGCAAAGAGAATGTGATGGAAGATGCATTACCTCCATTTGTCTTCTGGTACTCTGGGCTGTGTCTTAATGCACAGGAGCAGGCTGTTTCAAGCTTAGGAGGTAGCATGGAAAAGGTGTTGAGTTTGTGATTGAATAAGAGATGATAGTGTGTGTGTTTAAGGTGAGAAGAGTGAGCAGGGTGCAAAAGAGGTGAAGGATGAAATGAGCTCTGATACAGCACAAGGTAGAATGATTAAGAACCTTGAAGGTGAGGACAATGCATTTGAATTTGGTGCAGAATGACAGGGGAATAGAGATGACTGCAGGGAAAAGTGACATGGTTGGAGCAGTGGGAGAAGTTGATGTGTTTTGGATAAACTAGAGTGGGTAGATGTGTGTTGTTTCCTGATGTCACTTATTGGAAATTGGTGTTGGCAGATTCGAACAATGCCAATTGGCTGTGACTGAAATATAATCAACACTGAACCATTTATCCAGATATTGGTAGTGAGGTGAACATGATCTTCCACCTGCTCTTAGCTTGCTTTAGATCATAGAATGATCTTCTGTATTCAGCTGATTGTAGAATGCCTATTTGTGTGAGAGCTTATGAGAAAAATCATAGTAATGGAGTCTTTTGCAACCAGACATTTGACTGCTTCTATTGGAACAGATATTGAATTGCAAATTCAGCAAAATCAGCTATGCCTTGTTCCAGTTTGAAGCTGTACTTGCATTTTATGACCTCCACTTTAGATAGTCTGTCTTTGTATTGGATTTTCCACTTGCATGCAGCTGCGGAAGATGCTGTTACTTTCCATTTTAGTTTCACCTCAATGTCTTCACTCTAAGAAGTGAACCCCTCCACTTCACCTTGGAAACCATAGTATTAATATTTTTGCGATGGGGACTGGTAAGTATTTCAAGTTTGGAAAACTTAGAGGATATCTAAAAGGCAATGAAAAATCTTTTTTTAGTCACCAGTCAGGAGGAAAAGCACTCGTGTTCATGAAAGCTAAATATATAGACAAATGGCTGGCCCCATACCTTAGGTGAACCATACAGACTCAGAGACTTGTGATAATGCGCAACCATATTATTCCATTAGGAAATCTTGATTCACAGCTTTCTAATGGAATTTTGATGGCGTTTCTACCTTTAGGTTGTAAGATGTGAGATCTTACAGCTGGCCTATATTGTTTGTCCTGGATCTTGGACCACTGTAACTTCTAAGTAGACTTCTATCCACTGGAGGAATCAAATACATTTTTCTGGCGTGTTTAGTTGTGTTTTTTAACGTGCTGCCTATTGGAAAGCTGTTCAGAGGTAAATAATGTTAAAAGTAGAAAAGGGCTTGAACCAGAACAACAAATTCATCACTACCACCCTTGAATCTAGATATGGATTCAAATTCCCTGGGTTGGGCCCATCTCTAGCTGGAAATAGTCCCAGGCAAAATGCATTAGTGGGCAGATGGCAGATGTATAAAATTAATTAATGTATTTTGCAGTATATTTGCTATACTTTGAATTAATTGTTATACTTTAAAGTATAAAAATTTAATTAGTTTATCACTTGGAAGCATAAATAAGGTAATTTTATATGGCTGCTATTCCTCCATTTCAGCCACCCATTCCAAACTGATGGCAAGTAAACCTTTATAAATTGGTATGCCTCATTAAGGTGTATATGTGTAGCCTGGCTCCCAGCTTATTAGCCATTTTTTACCATGCCATGAATTTTCAAGGAGCTGTCCTCATTGAGCTTAAGGGATAGTTCTGCTTAAAAAATAACATGGTACGTTCCTTTGGTAGACTTCATGTTGTGCTTTGACTAGGGAGCAGGACTGGGCATGAAGACTCACCTTTTACTAGTCATGGTATAGACATTTATTCAGTTAATGTGCTTCTCATTAGCATAAATATTATTTGGTATGCTTACAGTGAGAACTCCAGAACTGAAAAATTCAGGATTAAGCACAGGAGAGCTGAGGAATGATAAAACCATTAAAAGGTCAGAAGAGGACCATATGTGCCATCAAGAAAATTATGACCCTGGGAAGTCCACATTAAAATTGCTCTCAGATAGGATCTTACTATATGCAAACTTTTTCAAAGGTTATTTCCATAAAGTCTTAGCAAAACTTGGCCTTCATTAAGATTTTTGTCCCTGGAAGTTGAAATCGTAAGTACAATATCTGCTCTGTCTGCAGAATAAAACAGGAGATCTTCTCCTAATCATCATCCTGGGAGTTGAACATCCTGATACATTTGACTGTCTAAAAAGGCATGATTTGCTACTGATGGGAAAACAAAACTGTATCCACAAAAGTGATTTGCAGAAAAAGCTTACTTTTAAGTAATACCTATTAAAGGAATGGCCCTGTTTAAAGGAAAAATTGTTTTAATCATTTTAAATGTCTGCCCTGGATGAGACTTTTACTGTAAAGAAGTAAAACCAAAAAAACCCCCCAATTAACCCTTTTAAAATTATTTCTAGTGCAGTGTGATAGGGTAGGAAGGGGTAAATTAGGCTGCAATTAGAGGAAAGTCAGGGAGTGCTAAAACCTAATTGCTGATGAAGTCCAGCTAAGGGAGAAGCTGGGCTGGGTTTATAACAACAGAAAGTTGGCACAGAAGGGGACTGCAGGGGAAATAGTCTGCAGTCACTCTCTGTAAGAAGGGAAATGTGTTTGGAACTACAGTGCCAGGTAGCCTGCAGTTCTTCTTCAAGTGATTGCTCATGCCGATTCCAATTAGGTGTGTGCTTGCCACATGCATGACAGCAGGAAGATTTTTTTTTCCCCCTAGCAATATCCTTTATGGTGCTCCATATCAGGTCCTGTTGCCCCCTCAGTTCATTCTTACTGCCAGTGACGGCTAGCTGGAATGTTCTTAGCTCTTGCCTCAGCAAGTGCGTCTTTGCGGTGTCCTGTACACAGTTGTAGTTTGTAGTTTAGTTGGCTAGTAGTTTTAGTAGTAGTTAAATCTCTCTGTTTAATTTTGCCCCCCCCCACGCTCTTCCGACATTAGGGCATGCCTCGGACCCTGGGATTTAAAGCCTGCATGGACTGTGGCAAGCCTATGTCCAGAAGCGACCCACATATTTTTGTGTCTAAAGTGTCCAGGGGAGGATCATCAGAAAGAGCGCTGTAAGATCTGTAAAGCGTTTCGCTCTGGAACCCGAAAACATGGGTCCCAGTCTTTCAAGAACCTCCTGATGGAGGCTGTGGTCCTTCCACAATTGGACCCGGGCTCGGCGGATCCCACTCCAAGCACTTGATCCTTGGTATGGAGTGTGCCAGCGCCGAGAAAGGACTCTTCCACAGGCACTCGGTGCTGCCAGGGCTCCGCCCATAAACAGACCACAGGGAGGCACTGGTCTTGTTCTCTGGTGCCCCAGAAGAAAAGGAGGCTGAAGAGGAGTCCCTCTTCCTCAGCCAAACTGAAACAACCTGCTGTAGTGAGACCCGAGTCAGGTCTCACCACCTTGGCCCTGATGCCTGCCAGGGTCGCGTCAATTCCTGCACCCGCGGTGGGGGCAGTTGAGTCTGGACTTTTACAGTTCACTGGGCCAACACAAGTGGGAGCTAGAGTGTCCCTCCATGCCTGACATGTTCAGGGAATGTTCTGGATATCAATGGCCAGAGCCCTATTGACTTTGGCTCAGGACCTGTTGCAACTCACGGTGCCCCCGTCACCTCCGAGTGCAACAGATTGCGGTGCCAGTTTGTTCCCTGATACCTTGCAGGGGAAAGCTGATGATGATGGCATGGTAGCCCATATCTCCTGTGCACCACTCCCCAACACAGGCACTCACATGGGGGAGCTGCACCAGTCCCATGGCACTGGGAGAAACAGGAGGTTCAGATACCAGCATGACCACCAGCACTACCCAGCACCATGGCTGGGTCAGTGGCAGGCCTCAACAATGACCTTTCTGGATGTCCTGGGCCTTTCACCAGAGCCAGCAGCAGAGCCATAGGTTACACTCCATATCGGCATCAGTTGCCTTTACATCCTTTGTCCCACTGGCACCATCAGCACTTGGAGCACTGGCGGTAGCAATGCTCCAGTCGAAGGCCGGGGCTCCATCAGCTGTGCCACTGATATCAGCACTGAAGGTACCAGCACCTTCAGTGGCAGCACCATGGACAGTGGCACCATAGACAGCTGCACCTATACCACTGCTGTCAGAATCAGCAGCCTTAGCACCAGCGCCATTGGTTCCACCAACAATGGGGGCAGTGGCTCAGGAACACCAGGCACCACAAGACCTCCTCGGCGTTGAGGGCAGAGAGTATGTCCCACCTTCACCAACTTCATCCTTCCTGGATGAGGCAGTGGCGGGGACATCAATAGCCCCAGTCTTAGAAGACAGCAGGGTCTTGCAGCAGTTGCTGTGATGGGTGGTTCAAAACCTGGGGGATTCAAGTGGAGGAAGTGGTGGAGGACACTGTGCCCATGGTGGACATACTTGTCCCCTCCAGACCTGCCTGTATTGTCCTGCTGCTGATAAAGACGATTAGCGAGGTCATGAAAACTTTGTGACAAATCTGGGCCTCTTTGCCTCCTATGACAAAGAGGAATGAGAGGTGCTATTTTGTTCCCTCCAAGGGATATGAACATTTGTATACCTACCCCACCACCAGATTCCCTGGTTGTGTATGTAACTAGCCAGTGAGAGCACCACAGTTACCAGGGATCCTCCCCAGAAAATTGGGAAGCCAAGGAATTCGACTTGTTTGGGAGAAAGATCAGTTTGACCAGTGGTTTGCAGCTCTGCATCTCAAACCAACAGATCATCACAAGCAGGCATCGTTACCTGTGGAGTGATGGCCAAGTTTGCGGTGCTGCTGCCACAGGCCTCCCTGCATTGGTAAAGGAGGACAAACTCATTGCCTCGGCATCCCTGCAAGTGGCATTGGTTGAGCGAGTGATGGCCACAGGGGTAGCCATGAGGAGGAGCTCCTGGCTGCAGGTCTCTGGTCTCCCCATGAGGAGGAGCTCCTGGCTGCAGGTCTCCCCTATGAGATCCAGCAGATCATACAGACCACCCCTTTGAGGTTCGGCCCTCCTTTTTGGAGAAGACTGACGAGACATAGTTTGAAGGATTTGAGGGCCACCCTCAAATCCTTGGACCTCCATACCCCTTCTACCCAGCAAAGCATTTCAGGCTACAGCCTCCTCCATGGTTCTATCAACTGCAGAACTGACAGGATGTCTCCCAGAGGAGGAATAGGAGAGGCAGGAAGAGACCACACCCTTCCTTGGGCCAGGGCTCTGACCAGTCCAAGCCATCTTTGGGCCAGAAGCAGGCCTTCTGAAGGCATGCTTGAGGATGATACACCAGCACCACCATTGGATCCACCCTTCCATCCCTCTTCCCTGTCCTCTTTCAGGGACCCTTCTCATGAGCAATTCCTCATCACGCCTATCTCTGTGGGCAGTGGAAGAGGTTCTTCGGGAGCTGATGGGCAAGGTGTTCTATTCCTCATATTTCCTAATGCTGAAAGTCAAAGGTGGCCTCAGCCCATCCTAGACCTGTGAGATCTCAAGCAGCAGGGAGCAGAAATGTCACTTGTGGGATGTTTGCCGGGCGTTGGCTTTTTACAGCGAGTGAACAAAACTGTTATGGAAGTCCATCCAGTTGTTCGTTTCCATAGCAGACAGCATGAAAGGGCTTCCAGTCTCTTCCCAAAGGATTTTGTCATGTATCATGTCCTGCATCCAGGAACTCTACAGCCTAGCAAAGGTACCTGCCCCTGCACTCACAGTTGTTCAGGTCCCTGCCGATCAGCTTTCCCCTACCCCCCAGCACCACCTGCCTGCTGCAAATCAATTGTTTAATTGGCAGGAGGTGCTGGGGGAAAGGGAAGGAGTGGGAAGAGTTGTGGTGAGAATGGGGCATATTTGGGGGGAGTTGAAAGGGAAAGTTGGAGCTTGTCGTCATTCCTGTTGCCTTTTCTTGGCCCTGCCTACCAACACTTGAGGCACTTTCTTTGTGAAGATTACTACCTTCCAGAAGTGCTAGCTGGGAAGCTCCTCCTCTCCTCTGCCTCTCACATTTACAATAGCTGCTTTGGAGCTGGGTGCCTTCAGTGGTAGTTTTCCCTCTCCCCACCTGACAGAGCAAATTCAGCCCAGATAAAGCATCAATCAAAAGGCTTTTTCAGTAGAGCAGAAGTACTGGACTGTAAGAAGTATCACTGCAACAGACTGCAGGCAGTCTTGTACTGCTCAGGATTAGTGTTGAGCTTTTGAAGGCTTTATACTTGCACAGTGGCATTTCTCTGTCTATATCTCTGAATGCCATATCTGATCAATTTCAGGGAATGTTCTGGATATCAATAGCCAGAGCCCTATTGACTTTGGAGAAAAATCCGAAAACCAAAACGGGAGAAATAGAGAACATCTGGGACCTCTGCCATCTGATCAGCACACCCTCAACCACAAGCCTTTCAGCAATTATCTGTAGGTCAAAGGACTGGTTGAAGGCACCCAGTTAAAGCCTTTCTGCATTACAATACCATCCCATTTATGCTCATCCTCCCAGTAGTTTAACAGGTTGACATACTGAACAACTGATTATCCAGGCAGAAAGCAGACGTGTGTGTGGTGGGGGAACACTAGCAGGAAATGAGAGGGAAATGAGGATGTGCACTCAGTCCTTGGCAATGGAGGGGCATGCAGGTGGAATGGAGGACGCTGCTATGGGAGGCACATAGCAGACCCCAGAAAACTGCCCAATGACCACAAGATATTTTAAGGTACAAAGGCATGCAGCTAGGTTTATTGTCACTGAAGCACAGTATTCGTATCCTGCAGACTCTACTAAACCACTGGTACGTGTATTCCTGTAACAAGGGACCAGCTCAGTGAACAGCGAGACTTTACATTCGGGTGACCAGATGTCATGATTTTATAGGGACAGTCCCGATTTTTGGGTCTTTTTCTTATATAGGCTCCTATTACTCCCCACAACCCCTGTCCTGATTTTTTCATACTTGCTGTCTGGTCACCCTACTTTATATTCCTCCCTAGGCTAGACAAAGACACTCCCTCTGAGAGACATCTTTATATACAGATACAAACAAGTTATGTATTTCCCTTCTAATTTAGTTAGTTGACACCCTGTGACGTTACTACCCATCACCTTGTACATCTCTATCAATCACATGGTCTTCTGACCTTGTCTTTAGGAGGGATCAGAGTGTTCCTGTTATCTTTGGGGAACGTGTTTGTACCATTCTTGGTACGGGGTGTTCCGATCCGACTCTGGAATGTGTTTTGTGCCTAGCACTTCTTAGGAATGTGTGTTTCTGCAATATCAGCCCTGTTCCTGCCAAATTCTGTGAGAAGGGCCTGCCTCTAGCTCACAGCCTGATTCAGCTTTATACCAGCAAAGTTTTGACCTCTACTTTAGCCAAAGCCTCAGGCCTCTAATACAAGGGTTTATATATCAGGCTCTCTTCCTACTAGAATGTGCAATAAGCTCAGCTGCCAGAAGCTATGATGTGTGGAACCCATTCATTACTACATTATATTTTGAGAACATTTTAATTTTAAATAGTTATAATCAGCACTTAGTTTTATAATTTATGACATTGCTACATTGTTTCTTTTTCGGTGTAGTTTACATTTACTTGTATGATTTTTTTTTTTAAAGAAACCTCAAAATAATAGTTTAATAAAATCTATATTCAGAATAATCTTGCATTTTTGAATTAGGTCGTTTTATTTACAGCTCTGTTGTCCAGTTCTTAGCTATGTTTAAAAATGAAATGGAGGTACTTTAAAGATTTTTGTAGCTCAGCAATCCAGATGCCTTTAGCCTGTTTCTTGCAATTGAGAGAAACCTAAATTGAATTCGACTGTATCCTGTCAAGGTTTTGATTTGAAAAACTGAGCTTTTCTGTACATTGGCAATGGAAGATCTGGTTGCCATTTCTTTTTCAAATATATATTTTTCTTTTTGTAGAAAGTGCATGAAAATAGATCTACATTACAATATATGGATCCTGTTCTGCAATTTATTATTCATGTGAATAAGAGTTTACAGGATTATATCCTTGGTTCTTTTTCTTCTTGTCTTTAGAGTTCAACACACAAAAAGAAGGTATCCTACAATGATCTTAGAGTTTACATATATGTAAGATTGTTAAATGTTTTGTGTCTTTACAGATTATTCCTGGGGGAATTCTGCATCAAAAAATTAAAAAGTCTGTGCACAGTAGTTTAAAATTCTGCATATTTTATTTGTCAAAATAATACTATATATATTGAAACATGCCAGTTTCAATTATTTTGGTAATTTATTTCAAATACTATCAGCAACTATATCTATAACGATACTGACAACAACAATTCCCCCATGAGTAGAGAGTTGAAGATATAACAATCCAGTTATATAACAATCCTATAACAATCCAGTTCCTGTTTCTCTACCCCCTCCCTCCTAGAGCATAGCTGGTGGGCCAGATACCCACAGCCACCTCCTACCTAGCCCAGACACCTGGACCCTCTACCTCCCAGAGCCTAACCACAGGGCATCTCCCAACCCAGACACCTGCACCCCTCCCTCCAGAGCCCAGCTGTGAGGTGCCCCCTGGAGCCAAGGGATCCAGGTGGGAAAACAGCCTGGTTTTTCCCAAGCACTGTATACAGTGAGGAAGAGAACTTAACAGGGAGTGGTTCTGAATATAGTTAAAATTGAGACTCTTGGAATCTGGATGGATGCTGAACTTTACTGTTCATCTTTTCTTTAAACTGCTTGTCAGAATGGAAAACCTCATTCTTAATGATGGGGTGATTAGGGATTTTAGGACCTCTTTCTGAAGGTAACAGTAGACTTACATGAAACATATTTTGTTTACCCACACAGATAGAAATGTTGGTATATTTTTGAGTGTCAGGTGAAAAATCAGTCCGAAGTCACACTGACCCACGTGCAGAGAATTTTCAGGATCATGCTTCTGAATGTCAGTAATGATCTGTCATGTTCTTTTTTGTGTTGCATTCACTTTCCTTTTCCATGCTCCTCCCCAGTTTTGTACATTAATCTATTGCTCTTCTGTGTTTTTTATTCCACTTAACCCAGACTTGTACGAGTATTCTTCAATAGCATTTTTCATATCTACCATTACTGGTATGTTAGTTACTACTGGACAGGTTGTCCCTTGTGCTAAAAGTCGCTGTAAAAGACATGTTTGAAGGAACAGAATGGAAAAAAAAAATGTATTTTAACTGATGGAGCAGGATGGCATCTATAAAATAAAGGCATGTAAATTGGCCCATTTCAATGAGAGGAAACAAAAGATACATTCATGATATTTCACTGTTGTATCCATGACTTTTCCACACCCTTATTCCATTCTGTTTATCTCTTCTGTATTATGTAGTATAGTTATTCTGAACTCCTTGAAAAACAGGATCTGTCTTTCTCTCTGCTAGATGAAAGCCTATGATGTAGCAGAGGTGTAACTTGTAAAGCCTAAAAAACTGCAAATGTCTGAGAATTTAAAAATTGAATGGTAACAGATGGAGAATCCCAGTGATGATTAAACTTGGTGGTACTTTAAACAAAAGCAGCTCTCATCTGTGCTTCTGTCTGTTTCAGTCTTTTCATAGTGACTCAGCTAACATTCTGGGTTGAGTGACATGATTACAGAGTGATAATCTTAGCATCTTCTTATATAGATAAAATACTATTCATATCTATGGTGGTTTAATAGTAATAGTACTATAGATTTCTGTAGAAACTTCCATCTGCTAATATTAGAACTCTTTATAAATATTAATGAATCAAGCATCCCAATACTCTAGTAATGAGAGATCAATAAATACTACCATGCCCACATTATGTAAGGGAAAAATTGAGGCACAGATAGGTTAAGTGACTTGCTCAAGGTTTCTCATGCAATTTGTGGTAGTGCCAGGAACATAACTCAAATTTTCTTACAAAGGAGAGAAAAGACCCAGGTTTGGAAGGGTTCACAGAAGTGACCTGTGGTATTTATCGAAATGTTATTCTGGGATTTTTTTTAAAATAAGATTTATATTTTGAATATTCAAATAGCATATCAATGGGCACTAACTACACATCTGTTTAGCACTAAAAACCAATAATCGTAAAGCAAACCCTTCTGACCTTTCATATAGGTAACATCAACTAGGCATTTAGTATCAGAGGGGTAGCTCTGTTAGCCTGGATCCGCAAAAGCGACAGAGTCTTGTAGCACCTTAAAGACTAATATATCTTAGGGATCATAAGCTTTCGTGGGCTAAGACCCACTTCATCAGATGAATGTTGTGGAAATCTCCAGAGGCAGGTATAAATATGCAGGCAAGAGAGCAAGGTAAATTCAATTAGAAAGGGTGAGGCCCGCTTCCAGCAGCTGATCTGGAGGTGTGAACACCCAGAGAGGGGAAACTGCTTTTGTAATTGGCGAGCCATTCACAGTCTTTAAGTCCAGACCTGATAGTGTCAAATTTGCAGATGAACTGGAGCTCAGCAGCCCCAGTCCCCAGAGCGCTCCCTGCATGGCACGGCTCTGGGGAAGGGGGGAAGCACGCATCCCCGGTCCCCAGAGCGCTCCCTGCGTGGTGCGGCTCTGGGGAAGGGGGGAAGCACGCAGCCCCGGTCCCCAGAGCGCTCCCTGCGTGGCACGGCTCTGGGGAAGGGGGGAAGCACGCAGCCCCGGTCCCCAGAGCACTCCCCGCGTGGCGCGGCTCCTGGTGTGCGAGGGGGAGTGTGCACCCCCTTCCCCCGGAGTGCTGCCCACACGGCGCGGCTCTGGAGGAGGACGGTGGAGTGTGCAGCCCCGGCCCCCAGAGCTCTGCCCTCGTGGGGCAGATCTGGGGGAGGGGCAATCACGCTGCGCCAGCCCTTGGAGTGCTGCCCATGCGGCGCGGCTCCAGGGAAGGGGCTGGGGCAGCCTCCCTGACCGGGGGCTAGACGGGACAGGCTTGCGGGCCAGATTTGGCCCGTGGACCGTAGTTTGCCCACCCCTGCTGTAGACAATGGAGCATGTAGTTTGTCTGGGATGGAAGCTGGAGGCATGAAGGTAGGCAAAGCGGTAGGTAGGTTTTTGGTATAGGGAGGTGTTTATGTGACCATTACTTACTTGTACCGTGGTGTCCAAGAACTGGACCTCTCGTGGTGGAATTCTGGAATCATGGTGGAATTGAAATTGTGGTGGAATTCTTCCAGAGTTTCTTTCCCAGGGGCAAGACGATGATGTCATCAATGTAGCGTAGGTAGGGAAAGGGCGTGAGTGGGAGAGAGCTGAGGAAGCGTTGTTCCAGGTCAGCCATAAATATATTGGCATATTTGATACTGAACTTTAAGACAAACGTAATGAGAGCTTGATGCTACGCAGATGTGACTCATATGTATTGCAACAATATAATAGTTTATATTTCAATATTACTCAAATACTCATAGTACTTGATTAGAAACTGCAGCGCAATGGGACTGTCTGTTTCTAGTTGTAGTAAGTACAGTACAAGTGCACTACCAAACTCCCATAAATGTCATATACACTGTCTTGGGGTTTTTTTGTTTTTAACTTTCAGCACCAGTGGTGTAAGATTTCCAATTGCTTTTTACTATGTATACTTTAATTTGGACAAGCTAGTATATTGGGGATTGATTAATACACTCCAGTTTGTCTCAGACACTATACAATGATTATTAAGTACCAGTACAACACTGTGGTGTTTAGCTCATCTTTGCACTGATTGATCATAATTATATAGCATCAGGAAATAATTGATACCAGGATATATTGGGGTCCTGTGTGTTGCAGAGTGCTTTAGCATCACAACATATTCTTAGATAATATATTGGAAAACCTGAATCAAAAAACCCCAAAAAGCTTTCTCAACTTCAGGTAGATGGCAGATCTCTGCTCCCTTTGCAGGGACATTATAAATAATATATGCCCAGTGTCGTCCTTCGTTAGTGTGGACTGGGCAGATTAGTACAGAGGATCTTTCAAGAGCGTATAGATAATGTGGCTGGGAAGCATTTTCTCATTCAAAATAATCTGCTGTGCCAGATTCTCACAGTTGTATATGTTGCTCCGTGGTAATGCTGCTTTTGCCATTGGTGTGGTTTTCCTTCAAAGCTTTCATTACCTCATGGGGCGCTGTACTTGCTACTGGAAAAAGAACATAATTGTATCTACAGTAGAACCGAAGAGTTATGAACACCAGAGTTACGAACTGACCAGGCAACCACACACCTCATTTGGAATCGGAAGTATGCAATCAGGCAGCAGCAGAAAGGATGTTGCAATTGACTATTATAAGTGGAAGCCTCAGGGATAATTATTTTTAAAATCCACTTCTTGGTTGAATTTTTTTTTCCCTTTAGGAGAAAAGGAGTGATTTCTTTTAAAACTATTTTTTCTTAACCCTACAATTTGAGCAAAATACAAATAATTGGACTAAATTCCAACACCATTTCCTAGCAATTGTGTAGAACTCTGGAAAATTGTTGAAAATCAGAAAGTGACATTATTAAGGTTCCTCAGATAGATAGACTTTTAGCACTTCCTTTCCAAGCAGCAGTAAAATGTAATAATTATTCAGACTGGATCTTGAATTGCTGAGCTGCACTGTTCTGTATGATGCATGTTTTAAAACAGGGAATTGTTAAAAAGTTGTAAAAAATACTATTTGAGAGAGAGACTTTTTTAATTAAACCATTTTATTTTATTTTGGGGAATTCACAATACTACTTTTTCAATAAAGTAATAAAACAGATTTTCCTCATGCTAACAGTTGCAATGTGTTAGGGTGGCAGAATAAAATAGAGTACCACTCTGCATGATGAGCAGACCCATCATTTGGGCCAAGTTCTGTCATTCTTACTCATGATGAGTAAGTACACTGAAATCTGCGGGGTTAATAGGTAAGTAAGGATGTGGGGATCTGGCCACTTTTGTTTTTCTAATAGCATACCTAATACTTTTGGCTATGTACTGACTCATCCCATAAATCTTTCTTTATTGACAACCCTTTTGTGGCTTTCTGTTAAGTCATAACCTGGTGTGGTGGCATTACCAAATCAGAGATACTAATTTGGATAGAATTTGAATAGAAATTTGCTACATAGTCAGTTTGCAGGCCAAGGGAATGGAAGAGTTCAAGGGCTTGATCCTGCAGCATTTCCTCAATGGATAATATCCTTCCAGTGGCTAGGTGAGTAGACATGATTGTAGCCATAGAAATCAGTGAGACTACTTATATAAGGAAGGGCTGCAGAATTAGAGCTACCTGTTACTGTGGATTCCATGTATACTTTTATGGAATTTTGTTTTTTTCTCTTTGCATTTAAAAAAACCCTACCACCCGAAGTCCAGCTTCCTCAAAATCTTTTTTCCTGATATTTTAATTCCATTAGGTCCTTAAGCAATTAAAGAAATAGCTATATCTTTTGTTTCTTAAACAAATACGTGTGCAGTACATGCTGGAATCAATGTGATTTGTATGTATGTACCAAAGTACAGAATGATGCTCACCTTCTGAAAAATACAGTTGAAATAACGCAGAAGGCTACAAAAAAACTTTTTATAATGTTCCAGAATGTGAGACAGCAATCAATGATAGGTGACTAAGAACAAGTATAAAATATACTGTGATATGAATCAGTGTCCTGTACAGTATGCAGTGCATTATTAGAATCAGTACCCTAGCAAGCTGCTCAATGCGTCCATACCCAATTACAATAAAGCGTTGCATAGTTTCAGTATTTGTAAAAGAAATCTTTTGACAAGAAATCCCAATTTTATGTCAGTTAAAAATCATCCAGTAATAGATTGGATGCTACTTTGTAAAAATGAAAAAATATTTTAAAACTATTGGAAGTTCACACTGATGTATTCTTAATTTAGTTGTATGTTCACATAATAAAGTGCACATCTTTCATATATATGCATCCAAAACTCCAATTTCTGTGATTTTGGACCTAAATCTCTGTAGACTTTCCATAAATAGAGGCACAAAAGAGCAAAAGTTTTGTTATATTGCTCTGACTTGAGGCTCCAGCATTCTGACCCTTCCACATGTTCCCATAAACAATGTAATACTGACTCAGCTGGGCATGGTTAGAGACAGCAAGGTCGCGCTAACCTAGATGAGAACTCTGAGAATCAGGCTGATAACACTGCACAATCCATGTCCTTTTTGGAAACTCTAATTTCTTTTTGGAATCCCAAATTGGATCCAATATTTTTTTATTCTTCATATTCTACACATTTATATTTAAAGTTTTCTAACTCCTTTGCTGTTACAGAAGATCACTTCTTTTGTCTTAATTCTAAAATCCTCATCTGTTTTGCAGCCGTGAACTGGGGGAATATGTAAACAAGTTAGTTGCCACGTGTTTATCTGAAGAACAAGTAAAGTTGCAGCTCCCCCGAGCACAACCATGCAAACGTACTACTGGGCATAATCCTGTTGAAATCAATGGTAGTAACTCTTACTAAATGCTTGCAAGGTCAGGCCATATGGAGGGGAAGAAAACGTTACTCTCGTTGTGACAAAGAGTCCTGTGGCACCTTAAAGACCAACTAAAGTATTAGAGCATAAGCTTTCATGGGCTAATACCCACTTCGTCGGATGCATCCGACGAAGTGGGTATTGGCCCACGAAAGCTTATGCTCTAATACTTTAGTTAGTCTTTAAGGTGCCACAGGACTCTTTGTCACTTATGCAATTCCAGACTAACACGGCTACCCCTCTGTTACTCTCGTTAGGGTTCTGCCTAGTTCAGCAGGGGTTGGCAACCTTCAGCACGTGGCCCATCAGGGTAACTTTGCTGGCGGGTCGTGAAATATTTTGTTTACATTGACCTGTCCGCAGGCATGGCCCCTCCGCAGCTCCCATTGGATGGGAATGGCGAACTGCAGACACTGGGAGCTATGGGGGACGTGCCTGTGGAAGGTCAACATAAACAAAATGTCTCACGGTCTCCCAATGGATTACCCTGATGGGGCGCATGTCGAAAGTTTCTGACCCCCGTAGTACAGGAAGTTGTGAAAGCTAGTGGAGGCAGCAGTTATTATTTCTGCAGTAGATCGTGGCTTGTCTACATTTTCCGGGGGATCAACACATGGCGATGGATGCATCAATGGCTGATTTATTGGGTCTAATGAAGATCGCTCTCCTATCGACTCCTGTACTCTGCCTGATGAGAAGTGCAAGGAGTGTCGACAGAAGAGTGTCTCATCAACATAATGTAAATGTGGACCCCGCGGTTAGTAGAGCTAAGTATGTTGACTTCAGCTAGGTCATTCACTGCCTGAAGTTGTGTAACTTAGATCAATCTCCCCCCTTAGTGTAGACAAGGTTCAGTCTTTTCAGAAAACAGGTTGGTCTGCTCCAGAGTGAAGAAAGAAAGAAATGCACCCTGAGTACTGAGGAACTCAGGATGAGGGGACATCCCATACAAAAAAGTGATACAGATGTAGATTTGCTGTGTCTATATGATAGCAATAATGTAGCTGTCTTAATGCCTTCTAAAATGTTTTGTAGAAAAATGTGTTTCTTCAAGCAAGTTAATATCTTTATCTATGACTCATTATTCTGGCCTATCAAAAAGGATCCAGTTGGAAAAAACATAGACCAACATGCCTTCCTGATAAATTTCGTTAAACATCAATGTGATTAGGCTTTTTAATTTGTTGATGAGGAGTGGTAAAGGAAAAATGCAAATGCATCATTTTGAGTTTGAATTTTAAGTGAGGGTTTCTTTGAGAGGAAAGTACAGATGATGCTTGTAAAGCCTAATCTTAACTAATCGAGATCTGCATGGCTCTGTAGTGAAGGAAAAAACAAAATAAAACTTATTTGTGGGTTGGTTTTTTTAAAAATTTCCCACGGGAACTTCATTCACTTCATTACTGATATAGAAATTGGCTGCAAATTCAGATAGGAGTTGGATTTGAATGCATTTAAATTTGTATGCTGTGCTTCAGTGCCAGTTTTACATTTTGTCTTCAGAAAGTGTGATTAGTTTAGTCCTCAAGCAAGGCAAAAGACTGCCAGCTGAACCCCCTCTGTTGCCTGCAAGCTGTATAGAGCAGTAATTTTTATTCACTCTTCAGGCATCACATTTTTAATGAAATCACCTACTCTGTAATGAGGGACTATGCTTTAAAGCTTTGTTTGAGTCAACATGAATGTAATACGTAAAGTTTGTATGTGTACGCCAGTGGAGACTTATTAGGAACATTTGTATTACTCTGTTTTTAACCCGTTGTATTTTTTTGCAAAGAATATTTCCTCAAACCTCACTCCAAACAAACCTCTCCATAAGAATTATGTGTTTTGGGGAGAACTCTAGTTAATCATGCTCTGGCAATTATGAGAGCACGTGTGACGATCTTCTCTATCATCTGTATTGAGTATGAAGTGTAAGTGTTACACAATAAAGTAAGGAAGGCAAGATTTTTTTTAAACCCAAAGAAGACTCTTTTCTCTTATTCCTAATGTTTAGCCACTTTTTCAAAATCAACTTATCTTCTCTTATTTTGGGTAGGCTATTTGAAAAGATGAGGTTTACACTGGCCTTTGACCATGGATAAACTAGACCAGAGCTGGGCAAACTACGGTCCACTCCAGTTAGCTACTAGATGGTTTTGTTTTTTCCTTCAAGATGTTATCTAATCTTGCCCAGAACAGAGGTTAGAATACTGATGAACCCCAGTGCGTTGACTTTACTGGGGATCTTACTATTGTTGCAATGATAGTCTTGCAACTCTGAGGGAAGAGCTAATGGGAAACTCCTCAAAAAGGCTTAATTTAAATAAGACTTTGGAGGTCACAAATGGAGGCAATCCCCCACGTAGCTGGGTGCGTGCCTATCAAAGACTTAGAAGACTAACATCAACACGTTGAATCAAATCTTGTGCTAAGTGAAAAGCAAGCAGAAGGTGTAGAACATAGTATGTTTTCTGTGGCTAATCCCCCTCAGTAGGTGACCTGTGGTATGTTGGACCAACACAGGATTTTATTGCTCTCTCTGATTTTACAGTCCAAAGTAGATGGAGTTGCAGTAATCCAGTCTTTAAAGAACAAATTTCTATACAAGAAATGCAAAGCCTACCTGTTAAAGGAATGGGATCGGTGTTCTGTCCATCCATAGTTGAAGGTGGTTTCTGATGATCATAGTTATCTGATTCTCAGGAATTAGGTGGGGTGGAAGAGTCTGGTAATACCCCAAGGATTCATACTGTTTTGACAGTTCTGAGGTGGATTGTCAAGCTGTCTGGAATGGTTCATGAGTGTGAGTGCCAAACAGGGCAGACTGTCAAGAAGCAGGGCAGAAACCCAAATTGGTTTTGCATTCTATAACCAGGTTTCTCCAACCCAGTAACAAATGTGAACTCCTGAGGCACTATACCAGTCTTTACATGGAGCCTCAGACATTCCAGTCTATCTTGCCACCGGACTTAGTGATATTTGATTGCTATATCAGGAAGATCACAAAATATTCAGGTTGCTCCTCATCCTGTTGCTTAGTATCTTCAAAGGTGTGAATGGGGCAGTTAATAGTCTTTGTATTGTGATATCCCACATTGGCCCATTTAGTTTTGATAGCCTTCTTGATGAGCAGGAAAGGATCCCTACTGACAAGATCACAGTTTCAGGATTACTTTTTTTACTCTTACTATAAAGCAAAAATATATTTTTACCACATGATACTTATAATAAATATTACCTTATGAGATTAATGCATGCAACAATTTTACAAGCACTTTATCAAGTCTAAACACATTTTAAAAAGTTCAATACCCATCTTCACCATATTTACTCACAGGTGAAAGACTGGTTTCCAGCAATGAATTTTAGTATACAGCTGAGGCTTACTGTCTTAGCAAATGCTAGCACCTGATTTGCCAGCATCACATGCATAACTGTACTGGAAGAACCAGAAGCAACAGAACACTACTTTTCTTAAAAGCTGAGTTTTCACTGAACCTCAATCTAAACTGACCCCAAATTCTCTACCTCAGTACTACATGTGCTGCATGATTTTTCAGTTTAATGAAATGGACAAAGAATTTTAATTTGGGGCGGGGGGGTTGCATTCAAATATTAAAAAGCCATTGAACATAATTTTGGAATTTATGAATTGACTGTTTTATTAATAAAAGTTAAATGGATGGCTTGTGTCAATATTAACATTGCATAAAATACAGCATTACTGAGTAAATATGGGTTTGTAAGACCTGACTTTCACATCCTAATAATCAAAAGTTGTTGTAGGGCTTTAGGATGTAATCACAATTTCCAGATGCACTTAAGAAATCTATTTTAAAACAGTTGGCTTTTACTTTAAATGATAAGTCTTAGAGTAAATGAGGAAGAAGAGAACAGAAATCCATTTAAAGCTTCAGCCATCAGCAGTATTCAAAGTTCATTGCACTGTGACCCCCTTCTGACAACAAAAATTACAACACGACCGCAGGGAAGGACGAGGGAGACTGAAGACCAATTCCGACCAAGCCCTGATCCCGAACTCTGCCGCCCCTTGCAGTGAGGTCAAAGCTGAAACTCAGTGGCTTCTGCTCTGGGTGGGTAGCATGTAACCTTTATCCCTGGGCGGTGGGGCTCAGACTTTGGCTTCAATCCCAGACTCTGGGGCTTAGGCTTGGGCCCTGGGCCCCAGCAAGTATAACCCCAATCTTGGCGACCTCATTAAAATGGGGTTGCAACCCACTTGGGGGTTCCAACCCACAGTATGAGAACCCCTGATCTAAATAGAAGTGATGGAGTTTGAATCTGCAAACAGTATAGGGCGGGGATCAGCAACCTTTGCCATGCGGCCTGACAGAAATACTCTGGTGGGCTGGGATGGTTTGTTTACCTGCAGCGTCCGCAGGTTCGGCCGATCACAGCTCCCGCTGGCCATGATTCGCTGTTCCAGGCCAATGAAGACCATGGGAAGTGGGGTGGGCTGGGCTGATGGATGTTCTGGCCGCCGCTTCCCACAGCCCCCATTGGCCTGGAATGGTGAACTGTGGCCAGTGGGAGCTGTGATCGGCCGAACCTGTGGACCCTGCAGGTAAACAAACCATCCCGGCCCACCAGTGAATTTCTCTGTCAGGCAGCATGCCAAAGGTTGCTGATCCGTGCTATAGAGAATAGTGCTTACTGCTAAGGAACAGGCTATAATTACTGAGACTGCTTCATATTTGTAAGTGTTTACAGCATCAGGCCCATATTTTGTGTCTAGAATGAAAAGTAATTGTCATTCTTTTGGATTTTTTAGGTAATATATTCAGTTTTGGGAATCACTGAAAAATCTCAGGAACTGAAAGATTCTACATAGTTCAGAAGCTGATATATGTATGAAATAATAGTTATGCATATAATTGATATATACATACACCCAGAGAGCAAGAGAGAGTGAGTCTGTGTAGTATTTAACAGAAGATTAATGCACTAAGATGTATAAGCCACTGCCAGTGTAGGCTTCCCAAAAACAACTCCTCTTTCAAAATAGTTTACAGTTACACTAATAATATTAGTGTAATGTCACAACTGAGTCTGTATGAGGAACTATTTCATGCTCTCATCATTTGTCACAATAACAACCTCCCCTTTAAATAAAATTAGAGGGAGTCAGATCAAAGCTGAAGGGGTGGGGAGGAGGGAGAAAGAAATTGGAAAACTCTGTATAGTGCAGACATGTACTGTTGCTCTTTTGGGAATATATTTATCTCTGACTCTGAGAGTAATCATATTATTAATAGACATACATGCTGTAGGCAACTTGAAAAACAATCAATTTGTTCAGTTCCAGAAGGATCCACAGAGATAACTTCTTTTGCTTGAAAAGTCCCCAGACCGACTCTACCTTTTTATACGATTATAAAGAATTTTCTTTTTCTCTGTCTCTTTCAGTCCCCAGATTCTTATCCATCCAATGCTGATTCTTCAAACTTGGGTTGTTATTACTGTTGTTTGTTCATGGTCCTTATGTGTATGGGAGGCTTATCTGAACAAAGAATATTGTGATCAGTTGACTGTTCATTGGTCAGTTCAGTAATATAGTTCTGTTTTTCAAGGGATAGAATGTAATTGTACTAATTCATGCAAGTGCTAATTAATCCAGTACTAATTAATCCAAGAGTACATTATTGTTTGCTGTTGACAGAGACCTATAATAGAATATTTCTTTTGCATTAACAAAAACATTTTGAGATAATTCCGACTGTTGTTCAATTCGGATTGATTGTGGAATAGTGTGACAGTTACCATGGAAAACTACAGCTACGCCTATATTAACTGATATATATTGTAGACATTCATAAGTGGAAGTATTTCAACCTTATTGCCAAAAATGAGAGGTTTATTTTGGAGAGTAGGAAAGTCTTGTTGGTGTCTGGTATATCTCTAAATGTCTGCTATATAGTGACTGTATATGTTGTCTATTCTATTGATATCAAATAGTGATGATATATAAAATTTCTCCTAAAGCAACTTTGTTCATATTTTCCCTCCTTACCTCCCCTCCTTAAATACACTAATTTTGTACAATTTGTTCCGTTTATTTCTTATAGAATCCTATAATCAAAGTTTGGAATGCTTATGAATGTCTGTATTTTATCATAAGTGGATTGAAGTTTTGGAATAGAGGATTTAGTATGAATGTGTGAAGCTGAGTATCCCTAACGTATTTGACATTTTAAAGAGAAAAATAGATAACATAATCTATATTATTTATTCTGGGTCAACAGTTGCTTATAAACTGTGTTGATTCCTGTATTTGAAAGAAAAGGCATGCTGGCAAATTGTTAGAAATAAGAGGATTAAAGTTCTGTGCTATATGGCCATGTCTGTTGCTTTCCTGTGGCTCCAAACCACTGGTAAATTGCAGTGGCACTGAAAGTACATTTTAACGCTGTTATATTCATCACACTATGAAAGACTATCCCCTGAGAATAACTATATTATGCAGGTGAAGATTGAGCTTTTACTTTGATATTCTTCAAAGTCTTCAGTAAATACTTCCTCCTCAACCGAGACTGCCTAATGGGGAGAAATCAGTGCCCATTTCTCTTTCTTATTACACATATTTGGTATGAGCAGTCCTCTTACGAAAGACTAAAATGTGATTAGCTTACTCAGCTTTTCAAAACAACAGAGAGAGAATAGGGTATCATGTGGTATTAAAATTTTCCAGGAATAGTCTATGGTACAAAGCAATCTTTTTAAAAAATTTTAATTGTGTTATATTGTGCTTTATCACTGTGAGAAGAGTCTGTAATTAAATACACTTTAATGACTTTTTAAACAAAATACCATTTAAAATAAAGGTGTTATGAAATAGTCTCCAGAAGATGATATAAAGTAAGTAACACAACAGAATACATTAACCCTAAATGAGGAGTTTCATTGTGAAAAGGCACAGTTTTCCTTAATTTTTCAATTTGAGAGTCTTTAGATGTTTTCAGTAAGATTTCGCTTTTGCTAAGGCTTAGGTAGAACAGTTTTTTGGGAGGATTCAGCATTTCCATGGAACTGAGTTATGTTCCCAGCAAATGTTCTTTTGTAAATAAATTGCTTTAAATATATTTACCAATACATCGTCCTTCATTAAAGTATGCATTATGTTATCAAGAAAGGGATAGATAATAAGAAAATATCATATTGCTTTTATATAAATCCATGATACACCCACATCTTGAATGCTTTGTGCAGATGTGGTTGCCCCATCTTAAAAAAAAATGGACTTGGAAAAGGATCAGAAAAGGGCAACAAAAATGGTTAGGGGTATGGAATGGCTGCCATATGAGAAGAGATTAGTAAGACTGGGGCTTTTCAGCTTGGAAAAGAGATAACTTAGGGGGGATATGATAGAGGTCTAAAATCATGACTAGCGTGGGGAAAGTAAATAAGAAAGTGTTATTTATTCCTTCTCATAACACAAGAACTAGGGGTCACCAAATAAAATTAATAGGCAGCAGATTAAAAACAAACAAAAGAAGTATTATTTTTGCACAATGTACGGTCAACTTGTAGAACTCCTTGCCAGAGATGTTGTGAAGGCCCAGACTATAACAGGGTCCAAAAAGAACTAGAAAAGTTCATGGAGGATAGGTTCATCAATGGCTATTAGCCAGGATGGGTAGGGATGGTGTCCCTAACCTCTGTTTGCCAGAAGCTGGGAATGGGTAACAGGAGATGGATCACATGAGGATGATTACCTATTCTGTTCACCTGGCATTGGCCACTATCAGAAGACAGGATATTGGGCTAGATGGACCTTTGGTCTGACCCAGAATGATTGTTCTGATGTTCTTATGGTCACTGTAGGATTTCTAAAAGACAAATTAAATTTTACTGGTTTTTTTGTCTTGGTAAAGATGTGTGGAAAATCCACTGGTTTGTAGAGTAATTTCTGGCTAAGGGAGAAGAAATAAAAACAAGCTGTGTTTAATTGATGATGTTTGCATTTTTATGTCACAGTACTCTGCCCTGAAAACATGAAAGTGGTTTTTTTTCTCAAGAGCCCAAGGAAAGGATTTTGATAGAGGTTCTACTAAATCAAATCTAGAAACCAAGCACAAGTAGTCTTACTACCCTTCTGACCAGAAGGTGAGATTCTATAGAGTCCTGTATTGACAGTCCTGCATCACAGCTGTATGTATTTGAGATGCAGAAACAGAATCTCATAGTCACTTATTGTAAAAGGGAAGGACGCTGTGAACAGAACCGAATAAATAATTACGTTGTGACAGAGACAGTGGACATCTTACTCAGGATACTTCACTTTCATCCAGACAACAGTAATGAGTTAGCAGAAGACACTTTATTACTTGTTAAAAAGGAACAAGTGTGTACTGTATGACATGTATGTTTGGTATTAAGTGTTAAGCACATAAGATAAGGATAGCTAGACAAATGACTGAGGTTCTTTTTTAAGGACGAGATAAATTCAGTCCTCATGTAAGAAGATTGAATTCCACTGAGTTATTTTTCTTTACTAAATTACTGCAGTTAAATTGTATGTATGTGAAATTTGAATTTACTGTAGTTTTAAAATTTGAGTTTGTTTAAAAATTATGAGACAGCATCATTGTATGAAATAAAATTTCATGCTATTACTTGATATCTGCAGTGATTAATTTTTGCTGAATTTTCTGGCTGTTCTCATGTCATTAATTAAGATAATAAACTTGAAGTCAGCTGTACCATTGTCAGTGCTGTTTCACTGTGTTCTGAGTTCTGTGTTCATTTCTGATTTGAGCTATCAGGTTTTAGAGAAATATCCAAAGGGTTAAAACAGTATGGTGTTCATTTTAATAGTTGTATGTAATGCCTTCTATATTTTAGATCTATAAGAGAACTTCATGAAGTACTTAAGGAGTTATTCATGAAGAGAACTTCATGAATGACTCCTATGCAGTTTCCTGGATGTTGGAATTTGTTCCATTGCAAAAAACTAATGTTAGTCACTTAGTAAGAACAGCAGAGTTATTGTTTTCCTCTTAAATAATGCCATGGGACTTTTAACTTCCATCTGGATAGCCAGTGGAGGCTATCAGAACTGATTCTAGTTTAACATTTCTTCTGAAGGATAGCATATTTCTAACAGTGCAGCACCTTTGTTCCCCCCCACCACCACATTGCAGTAATTCATTTTGCACTAAGCCCTAGATTTGGCAATGTGTTTGATTGCATGTTCTCCTGATGCAGAGGTCAGACTTGCTCAGACTGATACTATAATAAACCCCTTTTATTAGTGTATATTGGCAGAATCTTTACAAGCTTCGTGACTCAATTCTGCATATGCACTTCAGTCCTAACTGATATTCCATGTTCCAGTTGTAAGCCTCTTTTTGAGCTCAGATTTCTAGTCCCATTGCATTGAGCCACATTTGAATGGTGTGTCTTGTAACCAGGAAAAAAACGAGTTTGGAATCTTATCCATATGCTGTAGCTGATGTTGATTCTATCTTAAACAGATGCTGACCTCTTTATCACCAGCTCATAAGAGCCAGTTACTCTGAAGCCAAATTCCAAATTTTGAATAGCTATACTTATCTGGTCCCTGCATTGCCAAAAGACTAGCTTTGTTTTGTTAGAGCAACATGACTCTTTAAAACATATTTATGTAATTAAGCACTATCTGTAAAGCTTGCAAGTATGATATTGGCTGATAAGATTCTACCTAGGATGTGTCATGCTGAAATATTGTGGAGCCTTGTATTGTACTGATCAGAAAATGAAACCAAGTGTCTTTGGAGAACTTAAGTGTGAAGTTTCTTTACCGTGTCACCTTTTCTATCAGTGGTTGTCATGAAGATAGAATCTAAAAAGTAAGTGTAGATGCTGGTGTCTTTATACCTGAGGACCTCCATCATTTAGCTCTTAGGCCAGAGGTGGGCAAACTAAGGCCCGTGGGCCACATGTGACCCACCGGCCACTTTTTATCTGGCCTGCAAGCTTGGGGCGGGGGGGGGGAGTGCCAGAGGCCCCGCCCTCCCGGCCCCTAGTGTTGGGCCGAGTGCAGCAAGCCATGGGGCCCCGCCCTCCCAGCGTCGGGTGCCGGCCTGACCGCGGCAAGCCACGGGGCCCCCTGAGCTGGGGACCGGGCCGAGGGTGACAATGAGCATGGCGAGCCATGGGACCCCGCACCCAGCTGAGCAGGTAACCAAGTTGCGGGGGGGGCTTAGGTGGTGGGGTCCGGGGGTGGTGGTTAGTTTGGGGAAGTTTCAGGAGGGGACAGTCAGGGAACAGAGCGCAGGCGGGGTTAGATAAGGTGTGGGAACCTGGACAGGGGGGAGTTGGAATGTGTGTGGGTCTCTGGAGGGGACGATCAGGGGACAAGGAAGCGGGGGCTTGGATGGGTCAGAAGTTCTGAGGGGGGCAGTCAGGGGGTGGGAAGTGAGTGGGGGTTGGATGCGGGCAGGGCTAGGCTGTTTGGGAAGGCACAGTCTTCCCGGCCTTCCACAGAATTTTGAACCCCAGTCTGGCCCTCGGGCCAAAATGTTTGCCCACCCCTGCCTTAGGCTTTAGTTCTTCAAGCAACGGTTACAATAGATTTATGGTAGCCTGTATATACACAAGAGTGAAATTACTCACATGGCCAAATTCTCTTCACTTTACTTACCCAAGTGATGGCACTGAAATCAAAACATGTCTGAGTAAATTTTATGAGGTTTGGATTATTCTCTAGATTGCCTGGGAGCAGTTCTTGATTAACAGCCATTAGACATTGGAGCTGTTTATAAAATATCAAAATTATATTTTTAAAAAGTGTTTCTAAACTTATTCATATAATTTAGTACTTTTTTCCTATGAAGTATTGCAGCCAGTGATAAAGCTGTTTGGGCCTTAATCTCCACTTTCCATCATAACCTTTTACATGTCTGCAAAATCGGTATGTTACTGTTACTGTTCTGATATGGTAGCCATTTGCGCAGTTTGACTGTGCATGCTGCATATCTGGTCTGTGAAGAGGACAATTTGACTTGAATTTTTTTAAACTGTTGGTATATGGTTTCAGTTTTTTAAACCCAAGTCTGCTCTTCTAGAAATGAACGTATGGTTGAGTCAGAGTTCACAGATAAAGATAGTACAACATTAGGATTTTAGCTGGAAGTGCTGGTAGTAACAATAATGTGGGTGAAGGCTGTCATACATATTCTGTAACACTCTGTAATCCGAGAAACATTGAAATCGAACTTGTAGAACTGAATTAGAGATATGTGGGTATTAAAATACTCTGTTCCCTCCCATTTAAATGCAGACCATCTGTTGTTTCCAGATGTACTGTTTCCTGAAATAGTATTCTGGGAATGACATTACAGCACCAACAAATAATTGTTTCTGGTTCTGTAGCATCATTCCCAGAAGTACAGAACTACCTGTCATTGGTACTACTTTTCTAGTTGATTTTACATTGTGAGAGGAGACACAACATCGTGTGGATTACTAGAAGTAGAAGTGGCAAATATGCCTACTCTGTTTAAAAGTCAGCAGGAAACACCACGGCTGCTTCTATGTAAATATTTTCTGAGCATTTACAGCAGCTTTACATTGAATAACAATATTTTCCTTAAATATTGTTAGGTGTGTATATATAATGTATCCCCCAAAATTGAAAGACATTGGGTTAGCTCCCTTAATCCTCATTTTAATAAAAAATGTTTGAAGGCTCCAGTGGTATGCTTAAAACCATGTATAGCACAACACCTTACGCTGCTGCTGTCTGTAAAGCAACAGGCTGTCACCTCCCTCAAGACCACTGCTTGCCTCATTAATACCACTGGAACGAATTATCACTTCATAGCCCAGAAATCTTCTATAGCAGTTGTGGTGATTGATGTAACAAGGCTAAAAACTAATGATGAAATGCATGTTCCAGAAGACAGATTCAAATGGCAGGATCTTCAAAGGCAATTAAATGTGACACAGAAGGAGTCATCCTAGAATAATGTATTTTCAAATAAATGGCAAGATGAGTATGATGATCTACTCTACTCTTGTTACACTTAAATTAGTTTTGTGTGCAATAATTATCTCTGAAAACTAAGTGTCCAGGCATAAAAGTTTTAAATTTTTAATACATTTAAAAATTGACAAAAGAAATAGAATGGAACAGATAACTGTCCACTCTCTATACTAAATTATCCTGCAAATTACACTATGTTAGAGTTGAAACAAATCATGTTGGTGCTTGAGTCCTTACAATAGTAGTAGTAAATATGATGATGTAGTAATCTAATATAGTATTTCTAAGTGTTGTTTAGAGTTGAAGTGACAACTTCAAATTTTGTATTCTGTGTAGATTCAGGAATAGCCCCAAAAATACCTGATGTACCAGTAGATTCTGAGTCAAAATATATTTATGGTAGGTCCTTGTATGTTAAAATATCTGGAAGTACTTTACAGAATAGGCTCTGGTCATAAAAACACTGATGCACATAGGCAACTTTGCACTTGAGTGGTCCCGTCCACTTCAGTGAGGCTATTTACATGCGGAATTGGGGTCTGTGAGCCAATTCTTGCAAGCTTGTCTAATGTGAGTTTTTCTGTTTACATAAATAGGGCTCCTCATATGAGGAAGGGCTGCAGGACTGGTCCCCGTACTTGTCTGTATACAGGAATTGCTTGATGTGCTACTGAAATGGAAGAAAGTAGTAGGTATTTAAACAGCAAAACTTTAAAAAGAAAAAAAAAGAAGAAATCTAACCATCACACATAGGAAAAGTGGAAGTAGAGGGTAACAGTTTTTAGTCAAGATACCAGCACTAATACCTCTACTATTCTAGAATATGCCATGTAATCTTTAATGATTACAGGTGGTCAGCTTCTTAATTTTATACCTCGTATGTAAGATCTCACTTCTGAAAACACAGTACCTCTAATACTAGTTATAACTCATAGGGAAGACATAACCTGTTGGACTACCAATGTTAGTTTGCAGTATTTAGGCTTTACTTGGAGGTGTCATATCCAATTACTGCTCTAGTTCTAATTACTGTTCTCCAATTAACTGAACTTACTTAACTTGTGAGATCTTAAAAGGTTATCGGGGGCACACAATATTTTATTTCATTCTTGGACATATGTACCTCCTATAGGATATGATGACTGACACTTTCTGGGACATGAATCTAGATTAGAAGTACTGCTTACATAAATTTTTGAAATAACCAAAACCAACTAGCTTCATTGCTAGTGTGGTAATGAAAATATTTTTAGATATGACTCCAGATGTTCCTCTGATTACCCTGGCTTCTTGATACAATCTAATAACACAAAGGAAAATCCTAACTAATTTAGTCTTTTGCTAACCAAAAAACCTTTCCAAACCTACTTAACCTATTTTAAATTTTGCTTTGGAAGTTCCAGCATTGGAAAGCTGCCTCAGATAACCTTTACTCCTCCCCCTAGAAGGTCTGTACAGTGTTTAAAATAATATTCACACACACTTTTTGTGTTGCGTGCTGCAGTTTTATTTAGAGAACTACTATAGTGTTTGCTAGGGGAAAAATCAACAAAATAGAGAATTTAAAGCTGTAGCTCTTGCCTTGTTTTTGAGGGATAACTCAGAATGCAAGCTAAATATCTGGCCTGACATTCCTATTATCTCATCCTCTAAGTGAGTAGTACAGTGACTATTTCTGAAGTTTAAAAAGCTACATTCTTTACACAAACCACAGATTATAAAATAACATGGAATTGTGTTGCAGATTCTTAATACAGACTATCACAAGATCTGTGATACAGAAACTTAGGAAAAGTAGACTGAAAAAGTAGCTAAATTTCAACCCCCAAAGTCTTACAATTTTTTCTTGTGAAAGCTCAGAAGGAGCTAGTTCATATTGAAGACCTGCAAATTTTAAACTTGAAAAATACTGTTGTAACTACATTAGAAAAACATCAAGTAATTAACCTGGTGAGTGTGCTTTAGGTTTTGTATACAAATATGTTCCACAGACAGCTGAAATACAAGGTCTAACCTTAGAGCTATTTTTACCCCACTCTCTCTGGTTTCAGTTGTTTGGTTCGTTTTAAATCTACAGCTGAGTAACACTCTCCTCTTTCTACGCCTGAAAACCAAAACTTATATTGAGAGTAAGAGTAACAGTAACACAAATGTTGATGAGTTCTCTGCTGCATCTCATTTTGGGAAGAACCAGGAAAAAGTAACCTGTGTTCAAAAAAACTGGATACTGTCAATTCATTAAACTCACAAGTCCATTACTTATAATTTCAAATAGTTGAAATATGCTTCATATGGAAAACTAGTATACAGACAAGAGATTTCTTGCTCTAGAAAGGAAAAGGAAAAAATTGTGTTTGGAGTGAACCTCCTTTTTTTTAAAGTTATTGTGGTAAGATATACAAATACTGCACTAGTAATGAAAGGGGTAAGCAATTGCTCTGCACTCAGGCAGACTGACCTTGCTACACCTTCAAAACATGGAGGAGGATCTCAAAAGGAGAGTAGCCAACCTCAGTAGGGCAGCAGATAGTGGAGGTGATCTGACCTACACTCTAAGCTCCTGGGAAAGAATTCCTGCTGCCTGAGGCCTGCAACATGGTTAAACCCAAATGGAAGAGACTTGGGATTCTAAGAAGGCTTGAGATTTCCATTGATTTCCAGTTATTTAATGTCTTTACTTTACCTATTGTGAAAGAAGAGTCTGGTAGGAAGTGGACCGGTGAGAGAGCAGTATAACATTTTTGTGGTGCAGGATTTAGCTGCTTACACTGGGCTCTGATTAGAACCTGGTGGAGCTGGTGGGCCCAGGTCCTGCAACAAACTCTTAGAGGGTGCCAAAGGCAAAAATTGACCCCGTGATACAGGGAGAGAAGGATCTGAGGACCGATGGGTCACAACTTCCACCAGAGGAAGACTGGAGACTCTTGCATAACTCAGAGGCTACCATTCCTAGATTATATACTAGAAAAGGGAGGATATAAATCATGTGACCTGGCAAGAGTCCTGGAAGGGACAAGCCACCACAAGACCAGAGCAGCTGTCAACGAGGGGACCAGGAAAGTAGAGGCTGGGTGATGTCAGGAATAAGTAGTGAGTAATCCTCTTCACAGTAATACATTACTCAACATGTATATTCTATCCATGAATATTGTGTAATAAATTACTAAATTTTTATTGAAAAAATAATTTTGATTATTGATATCAGTGTTATGCCAAAAATTCAGATAACTAAACCGTATTTTGTTTACACCAACAGTTGAACATGTGCTATGTTACATGATACAGAATTTAGGTTTTATGGTTTTACAGATCAGTATAATTTTATACAGAAAAAGTCGTAAGTTTTCCTACAATTTGAAATACAATATAATTTGTCCACTTTCCAATCCAGTTATGGCTAGATCCTAAGTCATTATGAAAATTATCCTGATCATACAAAGGAATCTGCATGCAGCCCTTCGGTAGATCTTTTGGCAAGATCAGGGCAAAAGGACTGGATGCATTTCTTGATGAAGTCAGTGGAAAGACTGACACTACCATGAGCATTAGATCATGTTGTAATTGCGGTATCAGGAAATGGAATGATGAATTGTTAAAAGCTTCTGCTGTACAGGTGGTGCCATTCATGGCATGTTCTTAGCAGGTCACACTTTGCACAAATGGCAGTACAAAATCAGACTCTGTTTATGCAAGGAAATAGAACCTTTCAGAAGCCTATTCAAAGGGGAGTTATGAAGATGGACAGCTAGAGATGTTGGAGTTGAAAATGTGGGGGTATGTATTTATTTCCTTTACGGGCAAAGAATGTGTGAGGGTTTTGAATAGGAGAGTGACAGGGTTTTTTTTCCCTGATTGTTTCAGATCCTTTGTCAGATTTTGGTTGGTATGCTTATAGGATGATATTTTGCTCATGTGAGTCAGAATGTACTAGAATATCATTTTTACAGGAAACTACAAATAGCCCTTTAAAATCATAACTAACCGGATAATTGTAACAATCATCTATCCATTGCAGTTTTGATACTTTAAAAAAAATCTCTTTGATAGTTTATGACGGTAACATAGGAGAGTCTGATTAAATTTAGGCTATTGAAACATAAGGAGTTCTGGACTTTTTTAATTTTAGAAGAACTTAAGCCATCTGTTGCCTTGAAGCAGAGAGATTTAGTAATCAGGCACATCAGTAAGAAGGAATTTATCTGGGGAGGTTATTAATTAACAAGCTTGGATAGGGTTCACATCTTCTTGCCTTAAAGTCAAGTCATCCCTAACTAGTCTGTTGGACAATCAGAATATTGAAATGTCTTTGGTCAGATACTATTTATTTTCAACTTACTCTAGAGAATAGTAACTGCATGAGAAATATATATGTGTTATTACTGACTTTTCCTTCTGGGGATGGGAGAGCAAAGAGCACACCCAATAATAAACTGGGATAACACATTCCTTTTAGGAAAGACTTGCATCAGATACACAGAAGTTAAATAAGAGACTTGCGTGTACGGTGGGTATGCTTTAATGCGCTACAACCATGTTGTAACTTTCCATCTGTTCTAAGGAGAACAATATCTTTTGCTGTAGAAACTTAATGTTGTTCAACAGAGTTCAGCCTGCAGGTCAAGAAATACCCACTAGAAGTGGAATTTTAAGGCTCAAGGGCTGTATGTATCTGCAGATCTTTTTGTACATGAGCATTTTCTCGCAAATTCATTCTAAACTGTTTTTCAGAAAATCCAAGAAAAGTAGAATGGAATGCTCATCTCTGTACATTAAAACATGGCTGAACAGCTGATGTAAATTGGCATTAATGAAAGTCAGTGGAGCTATGCTGACTTACATCAGCTGGGCATCTGGTCTTGTGGATTCTCCATTACTGGGAACTTAAATCAGGAATGGACTTTCTTCTAAAAGAGATGCTTTAGTTCTAACAGGAATTTAATTCTTGGAAGTCCTATGGTCTGTGTTTTACAAGAGGCCAAATTAAATTATCACACAGGTTCCTTCTGGCCTTAATCTCTGAATAGAAACAAGTAAACAAATGTGCAAAAGTACTACTTTTTTGTAGCATAACTTCATCATAACCTCACATTCACTATTCACTCGACAAAGCCAGTTCAGTCTCCAAAGCCTGGCTATTGTTTTCTTCGAAATTTGGTGCCTGAGGTCCATTAACATAAAACCATGTTCTAGTTGTGTGTTAATGGTACCAAAATATGCAAAAATATACTCTGAAAAATCTGATTTTTTAATTGTATGTTCATATTTTAATCAGCATTGCCTTGAGCCATCATTATTTATTCTACCTTGCATATGAATAATCTGAGGGGGTGAATGTAGAGCGATCATTGTTGAGTCAGGTTCCTCATGGGCTCTTCCATTGCAGAAGACAGTAAATCAGCCTCACCTTAGGAGTGAGGCTGATTTACTGTCTTCTCTAGGAGTGGGGGATTAGAATCTTGATGGAAATTTTCCACATCATGTTCACTCTTGGTGATTTTCTATACCTCGTTTCACACATTACCTGGAATTGGCCTATGGCTTATACTGGAATTTTGTATGAGCTAAAATAATTTGGGCTTGTATTGTTTCCAAAAGTATCATACAACAAACAAACATTGTGATTTATGAAAGATTTTTTTGTAGCAACCTCATAGTTAACATAGCTTTATAGTTTTAGGGAGTTGCTGAAATCTATAATTACCCTTTCATTGAATGAAGTATAAGAAAATATTTCAATGACTGTGTTAATAGTGTGACATAAGTGTGTTGATTGATCAGTTTGCTTGTGAAAAATTACACTATGGAAAAAAAAAGTTAGAACCAGTACTCCATCACTCTTGAACTGTTGGCTTCTTTTAGCACCACTGATCATTCTCTTCTTGAAATCTTGTCCTCCCTTAGTCTTCATGTCCTTCTTCCACCCCCAACTTTCTGTAGGGATTTATCAAGGATATACCTTTGGCCCCTTTGCCTTCTTCCTCTATACTTTGTCTCTGAGCATTCTCATTTTCAAACACAAGTTCAGCTGTAATCTCTATGCTTATGACTAGGATCTACCTCCCCATTCTTGATCTGTTTCTTTCTGCACATACTAAAATCTCAGAATGTCTGACATCTCATGGATGTCCAGTCCTCATCTTAAATTCAACATAGCCAAAATGGAGTGCTTATACCCCTCTAATTCTCCAAGCCCTCTTTTTCACCCCCACCCCACTTAGTTCTCAATCACTGTGGACAATACCACCATTATCCTTGTTACTCTGGCTTGTAACACAAGGATCATTTTCAACTTGTCCTCCTCTCTAGTTTCTCACACCCAGGCAATGTTTAAATCTTGTCTTTTTCCTGCATAACTCTAAGATCCAGGCTTTCCTCTCAATCCAGACAGCTATAACTGTCACGCTGGTCTTCACCCACTTATATCTTAACCACTTGAACCATCTCTTTTTGAATGTTGACAAAACCTTACTCAGAGCCATTAAAAACACAGCTTCAAAGATTATTTTCCTTACTCCTCACTTCAATCATATTGTTGCATCCCTCCAGTGGTTTTTCGCCTTCCCAACCTCAAACACAAACAGCTTGTCTTCTCTTTAAAGGTCCTTCATGCCTATCTATGCCTTACTTAATATCTTATATTCTCCTTATTCATGTCTACTTATGACTCCCAAATCTGCTCTGTCACTGATGCCAGTATTTGTTAACCATTTATTAAACTTTTGGAAAAGCACCTTAGGACTTTCTCTCATGCATACAGAAGAGAAACTCTGGATATAACTACACTGTAGTTAGACACTCATGGCCAGTCTGTGCCAGCTGACTTAAGCTTCCAGGGATCAGTCTAAGAAGCTGTTTAATTGTGGTGTAGAAGTTTTGGGTCTGGCTGCAGTTCTTTAGCCTGAGGCCCTTATTCTGAATCATCTGGCATGGATCAGCCATAGGTTTTTAATTGTAGTGTAGACATACCCTTTGTAAACAACCTCCAAGGCACTTCCTTAAAGCTCTCCTTCATCGAAATGCCTACGAAAACCTGACCATTATTAGGCAGCTGGTGTGCCATACCTGCTAATTATCATGCTGAACAATATTGTCTCATTGTTTCCTTTTGTTCCTCCATCTGTTTATCTCTTTATCTCTTATCTCATGCTTAGATTGTTTCAGCATGAGAGTGCTCATAATCTCTTTATTAGAAGTTTGTACAGTGCCTAGCAAAGTGCAGCTCTGCAGTCCCTCTCTGTGAAAGAGTGAATGTTCACAACAGGAAGCAATGCTGTTTGGGGCAATGTTAACGTTCATGTAGTTAAGTTGACTCCCCAACATTAGCCCCTTACATTCTCAGCATTCTCCCCTCATTCACCCACAGAATTCAGAACTTGAAGGCTTTTGCTTGGAAGGGCTTTAAGAGCTCAGAAACTAGGGGGAGCAGGCTGCAGATATGCTATTCTTCCCCTCTCTCTTTTTCTTAGCTCCTGCTCCTCTGTTCCTTCTTGTCTAGCAGCAGAGCTGGAATGGAACATTGTGCCCAAAGCAATATTTAGTAATCTTGAGTTAAGCCATCATATCATGAAGATACTTAAAGCAAGTTTGCTAAATATAAAGATGTTGCCCATATGAAAGTAACATTTAGAATTCTCTCATGATCAGCAAACTTCCAAGTGTTGTAGCAGAGTTTAAGGTTGCTGTCCAAGGTAGCCTTCTTAATATCACCACATATCTCAGCTGCAAATTCAGTGTTTTAACAGACATGTAAAATTTGCATACTAACTGATTAGTGTTTTACAGTAAATCCTTTGAATTAATGACTCCTACTATGTTAAACGGGAGTTAAAATTGTCCAAGCTCTAACTTTAACTTTCCATGAAGAAATAATACTCAGGTTGATCTTTTTTAATTCTGTTAATAAACTGTTGGTACATGATAGTGTTAGGCAAACCATTCTGCCTTCAAATGAGCTCAGATAAACCATCTTCTTTGAGCTCATTGCTGTTGGATTAACCAGCTTGCTCTTTGATGAAAGCCTGAATATTTCCATTATACTTAAAGTGGAAATGGAACTTCTTAAAAATTGTGACAAATCACACCAACAAGCCCAAGCTGAAATTCAAACACTTGCAAGCCTGAGAACCAGCAAAGCTGATGAAATACAAAGGTAACCATTAAGAATAAGATATCTGTATCTCTGTGGAATCAAAATAGAACCAGCTTTATGATGAATGTGCAATAGGGAAGAAAAATTAACATAAGGAAACACCATGCAATATGTGTGTCAAGAAAACATAAGAAAATGAGAGGAGCCATAGCGGATCAGAACAAAGGTCCACCTAGCTTGTTTTCCAGCAGTGACCTTTGCTAGGTACTTCAGAGGAAATGAACAAAACAGGCAGTCGTAGGGTGATCTGTGACTAAAGCTGGGGGATCCATTGAAACTTAAGATGGGATATGATGTTTTTTTAACCACCAATTCATTTTTAGAACTAAAGCTATACAAGGTTAGGATTCAAAAATGTGGCATTATTTACAAGAAGATAGATTATCTTCTGATCCCCAAAATTAAACCTAATATTTGCAGTTTTGGATGTGTGATTCTGTTAGGAAGTATGATTCAGCCTCTGAACTTACTGAGGACTAGATGGTGTCATTTGTAAAGGCAAATGTGAATGTGATTGGCACCGCTAGAGAGGTGTGCTTCCTGCACCATCCTGAAATGCTGACCCTTAAGTGAGAGTGCAGAAGGGGGTAAGCAGGTTCCTGCTGTGTTTGAGGAAAGCACAAGGAGGATACACAGGCACAAAAAGAAAGTGAAAATTCTTTGTATCCTCCCCTTCCTCCAACCTTTGTGCCTGTTCTGTATTTGTGAATCACATTATACAAGGAATTCTGTTGTATGGAGTAATTTCCTGTAGCATTTAATAATTGTCATGTTTCTGACAGTTCTGTTTAAGTGTTGGCCCATAATTGCTGACGTACTGTCTTTTCAGTGTTTTTGTAAGGCTGCTGCTGAGGTCATAAAGAATTAACAAAAGTACCCTAAAAGCGCAAAATAGAAAATATTCTTAATAAAAACTGAGTTTTTGCCATTGCCATTATCTGGCCTCTCTTCTGTGGAACGAGTGGGTGGGTGAGATTGAGAGAAGGGTTTCAGGCACTGGGTGTAATGTAATTAGTCAAGTCAGAAATAGTATGGGAGTAGATTCACCTAGTGTATTTCAGTATTGCTGCTCTGACCTGAATTGACACTAGAAAGTGCATAGTCAAGCTAAAATGTAACCTGTCAGATTTTTTTTCGTTACAATCTGTATTTTCCCAAGTGGCCAGTGATTATGAGTGCCTCACTTTTGGGGCACTCAGTTTTCAAGGTGGAATTTCAGGTGTGCTGAGCATGCATAGGCTGCACTAAACTGTACTGATGATGGACTGATACGGAACAGGCCTAAGACTCGGGTACTGAAAACAGCTCTTAGTAATTTCATGCTTACACTCATGCAACACTATCAAGAATATTAGGCACAACTATATTGAACTCTTCATGTTTCCTCTTAAACTGCCAGGCTGCTTTACTGAGCAAAATTTAGCACGGTGTTTGTTTCTTTAAAGACAATGAGACCCTGTCGGTCAGGAAATGTTCAGGAGACAGTCCCAATTTGAGTAACTAATGGTGCTTTAATTCTTAACAGTGAATTTCCTTTGTTGTGTGGATTGGAGCCAGATATTTAACTTGTTTCAGTTTTTTAAAGTCACGTATTAAGCATGACATTACAGAACCCACTTGTGATAAGGCTACATTACATCATATGATACCCCAGTTTTTATTACTCCAGTAATACTCTCAGCTAGTCAGTTTCACCATAGGAAACAAAGCCAGTAAAGGAATCATTTTAATACATTTCAGTTTTGAGTAGGATACCTAAAGGGTATCGGGAGTTTGGGATATTGAGTGCCCACTTATTTTATTCAGTGACGAGAGTTATAATGCAAACTATTTAAGTCGTGTCTTAGTTTTAATATACTGAATAGCAGTTGACACGGGATTTGCACTCCTTAGTATGCAATCTGATCTTCCATCTTCAGTGTTGCTAATGTCTGTTCCTCATGGAAATAACTGTTGAGGTATCTGAAGAAAACCCTTAGCTACATTTGTAAATTTTGAGACTTCAAGCTTGTGATTCATTTTTGCCATAGTGCAAGGGAAAGCTTACACAATAAACAAGGATATGGCACTGTGTTTTCAAGGAAAAGGGAGGCAAAAAGGTAATTGGCAGACTAACTTGAGCTTGAAAACAAATTTCATCATGTTCCCAGGATAACAAATGCTTCCTGGATAGAGAAAATGAGGTAGAATATATTTTGAATTCAGTGTTCTTAATCTATCATTAGTTATCATAGATACTATTCTGCAGTATACTATTCTTGCAAATGTGTTAACTATATTTTTTAAAGTCGTTAGTAGCTTTTATCATTCAGGTTTTTAATCATTCCTATCAATATAATTTGTGTTTTCCTAGTGTGACTGGAATCAGAATTTAAAGGTTTTTTTTAAAAAAATAACATTGGTATTATTTTCTGCCAGAATTCATTAACCTTTTAAAAGTTCTGAGATGATAAGGCAGCATTGTCACCTCCAGTTTTGCAGATGCACATACTGCATCCTAAAAAGAAGAGGCAGATCTGATAGCATTCAGTGCCTATGACAGCTGCTTTCTTCGGACACTTGGTCTCTTGAGGTATAGTGGAGATATGCAGCAGAAGTGGAGCTGCCTGTGATCTGATAACATTTCAGTTCTTTTGTTACAGCAACACATTACAAGCCCTGTTCTGTGATAAATGTGATTTATTAAAGGGGCTGTATCAATCTTTTTATTGTTAAAAGAAATCTTTTTAAGGGCAGGATTCAGTACTAAAAATATGGCAGCTGCCGTACAGTGGAAGGACACTAACACCCTGAAATGCCAGATTTTCAGGACTTTCACTGCTTTCCGATCATATACCCAATATAGCATCTGGATGTATTGATTATATACTGGATGTTAGTGACTATGGTGGTTATTTTTTTTTACATAAAAGCAGAGTAGCCGTTCATCACCTTCAAGTTGCTAGATAATTGTTTATTTTTTAAATAAAAAGTATAGCTTTCATTTGACATACAACCTTAAAAATAAATTTAATTAAAATGGTGTTGCAATAACCACAGCCCCTAACTAGCAGTTGCTGTTAATATATGCTTAGCACTCAGTGGTTAACTTCTTTAGCTCAAATTTACCACGTCTAATAACAATACATTGCTACCAAGTATCAAAGATAATTGTCTGAATATAGTAATATATGACAGGCTCCTGATGAGACATGTAGGTATTTGAGCATAGCAGTATAGTAATTCTGCATTAGTCCTTAGGAAAAGAAAGTAAATTTATGTTTTTAGTTCTGTATGACATGCAATGATGATTTTGTATTTCTTTGTTCCACTGGATTTATATATAAACTAACTGATAGTTCAAACTATTAGCAATAAAGAGAGATCGATATATGGTCAAGATGATGATGACATTTAAACTATTGATTATATTTGGCCCCATGTTCATGCAATTGTTAATATACAAAAATAGGAGAAAATGTTTTTAATCTTAAGTGCTTGAATAATTTCAATTTACAGTTTTAAACAAATGGGTATTCAACCTCAATTATAGTGTGAACTCAATATATACACTATTTTGTAATTGTGACCTTATCTTCAGAGATGACACATTGTCAATTTTAAGTATCATGAGTAAGGAAAAATACTTGAAGGACCCACTCCAAAGTTCATTTAGATGTCCTAAAAATATCTGCTAGGAATTACAAAACAAGTAAATTACAATCTTTTCCCCCTACAATTCCTGCATTGTAGTAAGTTGGAGTGATGTTCCTATATGTCACTAGTTTATTAATAGCGGTCAACTCTTGTAGTGTGTGATTTATTTTTTTCCCCCCAAAATGTTTAGCATTGGTCTAACTCTGCTCCCGCTGAAATCAGTGGTGAAACTTAGCAAAGCGAATCAAGCCAATGCTATGTGGTTTTGAAAATCCTCATTGTGTCTTTTCATTTAAAGATCTCAGAAGCACTTCAGAAATATTATTTAGTTCTCTACAAGAAGTCTTTCCAATATTTTTTCTTAGATTTTACTTCCCTTTTAAAATTAAAATTGGGTATTCTTTTTATAAATGTAATAGCTTATCATTTGCCAAAACTGAAGTCTTCCCTGTCTGTGGACATTTTGTTTGCTTTTTTGTGTGAAAAACCTGAATTGTATATGCTTTTATATCTAAGCAGTTAGCACCCAATGCAACTGTTTTGAATAGATTTTTATATTTAGACTGTAGTGTTCTATATTTGTATTGCAAAATGTTATCTGGAAGAGTAATTTGAAAAAAACTACATACACTAGACAACGTGTTTTCTTTCTAAATAATAGATTTCATTGGATGTGGAAGCTGAAACTACCAAAAGCAGATTTTAGATTTGCAATTTTAGCAAAATTATCCTAACAATAATACATTGATTCATTAATTGCGTGTGGGTGGGTGGGGAAGTGATGTCCAATGTTGTGTTTAAAAAAAAAAAAGTTTGTCTAAACTTTAGTCCCAATAATGAAATGAAAATGTCTTAAGTTCTTTTCAATTTATTTTCAAATGTCTGTTTAGAAATTATTTTACTATGTTTTTATCGCAGAATACGTTAAAATCCTGATTCTGCAGTTTTTACTCAGACAAAACTCCGATTGAGTTTAGGAGTTTTGTCTATGTATGGATTGTAAAACCAAGGCCTATAGATAACCATTCTTGCCAAGCATTTCAAGGTGTGCTGGTAGTGTCTTTCAACTATTGGTACCCGACTGATTTTTGAAATCTTACTTAAGCTGCGAGTTATCAGTAAAGAAGTCTAAGCATTTAACAACTCTGTCCATTCTAGAGTGCCTTAGTTATTTGTATGAAATTAGCAAAAATTTATAACACACAAAGAAAAAATTCAGTATAATGCTTTTCCCAAGAGCTATTTGTCTCAAGAAATCAGCTTTGTAAGACTGAAACTTAATCCCAGTGCATATACTTAATAGGCTAGACTGATGGGTTCCACCATGCCCTAGTGGTGTGACTGCACTGTAGCATTACTGCAGCCTCTGGCTTGTAATAGCTCTCTCACCTCCTGTGACTCTATGTTATGGAGAGAAATCCCCATTTGTTCTACCTTCATCTCGCTCAATTTGTTGAAATAATTGTGCCTAAAGATTTGCCCTAATTGTGAGCTTAACTGTAAAAAGTATGAAAGGTCCATAAGATTTTACAATAAGCTATATTAACAAATGTTGGTAAAGAGGTCAAGTTGTTTTCAGTAATGAATGTAATAAACAAGTACAAGGAAAAACAGACTATATCAGTCTAAACAAAAATGGCCTACTGATATGGTTGAAGAACTGTGTTAATTTTGCTTGATAAAAACAGAAAAAGTAGAACTGGAAGTTAATGGACCAAAATCAGAGTATTGGTTTGTAAGCCTAACAGGTGGACAAAATAACAAGGGGATTGAATTATGCCAACCTCTCTCTCTCCCCTTCTTTGAGTTCTTAAAAAGAGACGTGGAAAAATCTTGGCAGCTCTCATTTTGTCCCATCTCATTTTCAACTACAAGACCAAGGGAGAAGACCAGACTGTAGGATTTTCTTCCTTAAAGGAGGGCCATCAGGCCTTGTTCTTTTTTATGGAACTTTGTTTTTCACCTATGAGTCCTGAAAATCATGTCATGACATTGCGTCTTCAGCCCATCAGTGAATACATGCTTTTGTGATGCTGGCAATTAGGTAAGATCCTGTTCTGTCTTCCTTCCCTCTTTTGTTACATTTCTGCCCATTTATTTAGTTACTCCTGTCCTATCGCTCCATCTCTTGGCATTTCATCAAATGCACTGCCTCAATACAGCGAGATGAGATGTCCACATACCTGTCCTGTATAAAGAGAAAGGACCCAACCATATGACATCCCTGACTAGAATGTGAGCCAGGGTCCAAGCAACAAGTACCATGGTCAACTTGCCAGCCAAGTATCCATTTGTAACTGACCAACCATCCGGTTTTCCAGAACATCAACCAAAGTGGTATTTTACCCCCGTAATTTCTGTTCAGTTTCTTCTCCACTTGTGTGTCTGTTTTCAAAAATAGGGGAAGCAAATACCCTTCACATATCATGACTGAGAGTAAAATTAACCCTTTCCTCTTCATCAAAGAGAGGTTATTTGGTGAAAATAAGAGACTGATGTTTTGCCTCCAAAAGGAGACAGACTTTAATAGGTTTTCATTAAGTTTGATTTGCATGTTTTGCATAATTTACTCAATTTCTGTTTCCGTGTAAATGCTTGTTTTGATTTCTTGGTCTTTCTTGTGTTTGATCAATAAACTTGCAATTTCAGAATTAATGCTTTTGAGTGTGTGGAAAAAAATATAACATGAGTAGTGGCACTGCAAGCTTTCCTTCCTGCAGATTCAGAATATTTATATTCTGAATTGAAGAGACTGCCCATAGAGATGAGCCTCCATGGGTGGAAACTATTATGGTAACTCAGCCTCTTTGGAAAGGTGAGGAAAATAGAGGTCATGTTAAACAGTTGCTAAAAATATGAAAGGAACCAATGGCAAGATATAGATTGGGAGGAATTTGGGACCAAAGAAAAACTGGAAGGACACACTGTTTCCTTTTCATACCAGAGCAAAACATTGGTGGATATTTATATGCTGGGTCACGTAAGTCACAGAAAAGAGAGGTGGGGTAAGTGAATGAGGACAGTAGTGCTCAAACGTCACTTATCTCAAGTGAGCTAAAGGAAAACAGATTTAATTTGATATTCATCTTGGACTAGCAATTCAGTTTCTCATAATAAAGAATAATAATGAATCATTGCTTTTCTTAGTAGTTTTAAACAGATGGGCACTGCCATAGCAATGAAAGAGCTAAAATGAGTCATTCTGAAATTAATTCTATCATGTTCTTCCCCTCTTCCCTTTACTTTCCAGCTTCATTGATTTTTTTTTTTAAATCACACTAGTCTGTGTGGAAACTAACATCCAATTAAGATATTTGGAGTTGATAGAGCTCTTTCTTTATCTCTCATAGTTAGATTTCTGGAGAGAAGTCCTGTTGTCAGAGGGTATAGATATATATATAAGTATAATAAATTATTCGATCAATTCTTACTAAAGGCCTTAGGCATGTCTGTTGTTGTTTTCTATGCTTCAATTCTCCATCTCTGAAATGGGAATAATGGCACTTTCTCCTTCCCTTTGTCTGTCTTTTCTATCTGGATTATAAGGTATTTTGGTCAGGGACTGTCTCTTGCTGTGTTTGTGTTCATCTTCTAACTTAGTGGGGCTCTATTCTCAGTTGGGTGTTGCTTTAATACAAATATGTAATAATGTGTACCAGCTGCTGAAAACGAACATAATGCTCCTGTTCAGACTCCATGCACTGAGGCTGCGCCATATCAGTGTGGCACAGAACACAGAGCAGCCTTCTCCCAAGTTTCCTGCTGACTTGGGAGAAAGAGTGGTCAGCATACCCAGAAACTGCTGCAGGTGACAGGAGAGAAGAGTTTGCCAGGTCCCTTCCCTGGAACCAGACATAATGGAGACAGCCACAGGTAAATGATAGGGTATTATGGATAGAATTAATAATCTAAGAAATACATGGCTAGAAAGGGGCGATGAGTATTTATCTTAAGTAGTTATATTACTGTATAGTATCTGAGTATCTCAGTCTTTAGTATGTGTCTTCTTATGACAGCACTGTGAGGTAGGGAATTACTTTTAGCCTCATTTTATGGATTCGTAACTAAGACACAGAGGCGCTAAAGCCTGGTCTATATATGGTATTTTTACTATTGAACTATTTCTCTCTAAGTTATTGTTTGTTTATTTTATTTTACCCAAAATAACTAAATTGGTACAGCCCCTAATGTGGTCACAGTTGTAAATGGTATATAGGTGCCTCATACTGGTAAAGGTTGTTCCCCTAAATGTATTTGATAGTGGGAATTTGTACTCATAGACTTTAAGGTCAGAAGGGACCATTATGATCATCTAGTCTGACCTTCTGCACAATGCAGGCCACAGAATTTTATCCACCCATTCCTGCAATATACCTTTCACCTATATCAGAGTTATTGAAGTCCTCAAATCATGGTTTAAGGACTTCAAGGTGCAGAGAATCCTCTAGTCAGTGACCCCTGCCCCTTGCTGCAGAGGAAGGTGAAAAACCTCCAGGGCCTCTGCGAGTCTGTCCTGGAGGAAAATTCCTTCCCGACCCCATATATGGTGTCAGCTGAACCCTGAGCATGTGGGCAAGACTCTCCAGCCAAATACCCAGGAAAGAATTCTCTGTAGTAACTTAGATCCCATCCTGTCAGACTTCCCATCATATGCCCCCAGCCCCATCTATTACAATAGTCAAAGATCAGTTGCCAAAATTATGTTATCTCATCACACCATCTCCTCCATAACCTTCTTGAAGTCAGATAGGTCTTTTGCTCCCACTGCTTCCCTTGAAAGGTTGTTCCAGAAATTCACTTCTCTGATGGTTAGAAACCTTTGTCTAATGTCGAGTCTAAACTTCCTGTTGGCCAGTTTATATCCATTTGTTCTTGTGGTCTCAGGTTCAGGTTAATGAGTAAGGACCGATATTTAAAGGTCAATATGCGTAAAAGACCCAGAATATAATGGTGGACCCTGTTAGCCTGTAGGAAGAAGGAGATGATATTATACCTTCAAAGAGTGAAAAACCCTTAGTGTGTACCCTCATTCCTCTTTATGAAGAGGGTGTGATCAGAGGATTCGAAGGTGGACTGAATCCTAGGATTTAAGCTGAAGGAGGCGAACACCAGATATTGGTTTGCTTGGCAAGCAGACCATTTAATAATGCACATAACTCAAGCAGGTATTAGCTTTCCAGTCTTCAATATATGACTCTATTCCCAAGGTCCTTTATCAGCCAGAACCACAGAAACGTCACACGATTTATATTCGTAAGTAGGATTGCATAGAGTTATGTAGTTTGTATCTGGAGAACAGATTCTCATTTACACCCTGATAACTGTCCCAGCTTAGAAACTGAAAAGTAGCATATTAAAAACCTGATTAAAAAGAAATGCTACTTTTCATATCACATAATTAGATTGTGGAACTCATTGCCACAGGATGTCATTGAAGCCAAGAATTTACTAAGATTCAATGATGGATTGGACATTTATATGGATAACAGTATCTAGAGGAGCTGTAGTACATAGCTGAAAATGCAGCATTTTTGAAGGAACAAAATGTAATACTTCAAGTATTACACAATCTAGTTATTAGAGTGAGACTTTTACAGGGGGCAGATTAACTCATATCTGCCTAATGGCAGAGTCTTGCCCTTTCTTTGGATAGATCTGGTGCTGGCCACTGTCAGACATGGTATACTCAACTGATTCCATATGTGGCAACTCGTGTATTTTAGTGACTTTTCTGGGAGCTGTATAGGTGTGATTAGTAGTAGAATTTTAGCCTACGGATGTGATTTTTCTTCCTTATTGAATGGGATTGAATGCACAACTGTCTTTGGGATTAGCACACCTATTTTGCGAAGCTGGATGCAGTTGACTACAGCTGGTTGAAAATTTTCAGTTTTAAACCATTTTTGACATAAAATTGGGGTTTTGAAAAATATTTTCTCAGAATGACTGCTTCTCATAGAAAATGTTGGTTTTCAGGCTTTCACTTTTGATGAAAAAATAGAAAAATTTCAAGTCAGATATGCTGCTGCAGTGTCTCCTGTCCCATTCTCCTCTATGGTCTAGAGTCTCCAGCTGTCTTAATCTTCCATGGCTCATGGTTCATCTTAACATGGCTATGGAACTCTTACTCCAGGGTTGTCCTGCCTCTTTTCACTAAGAGGGAGACTGCCATTCATAATGGGCTTTATAGTCCCAATCAGTTACCTGGCTTGCAGCAAAGAATGAGTGTGTGAGGGGCTGAACTCCTATGAAGCATCATCACAGAATTTATGAATGAATTTTGTCTGAAATATCTTCTCTTGATTTCCCCCCCCCCCGAACAAAAAGTCAATATTCATTGGAAGAGGAATACATTTTACAATCACCTCATAGTTACGCTCTGTCAAAGGGAGTTCCACATAAATGATGCACGTGTTCACTCTGAGAGGCTCTGACTTGGTGAATATGGTACTAGACTATAGGGATTCTATTGTTGCTAAGTTCCTGATTTGCTCAGTGATCCTAAACTCTGTGCCTCAGTTTCTCAATCTGTAAAATTTGGATCTTATCTTTGTGACATGCTTTTGAGGTCTACAGGTAGCGCGCTATGTAGGAGTTTGTTTTATCCAGCAAGCCACATAGAAGAAATACTTGTAGGAAAAAACAAAATCATCTGTGTAAGTAAAATGTGATAAACATTAACTGCTTGTTTTCAGAGAACTCTGTAGGATTTTGCAGTTTGATGTCTTCAGAGCTATATGTTGAAAAAACACTTCCTTTTATCTTGTTCAAGCGGTAAACATACATGCAGTAAGATTTCTTTTAAACTGTAGCATTGTAGAAAGTTCAAGTTCAACTGTTTATTGCATTTAATTCAACGTATGACTTTTGTCTCATCTTTTCTTTTTAGCAGAAAGCAGCATTTTCTTGTAAAAATAATTGTCAAAAACAAGTGACTGTAAGGGAGAATACTAGTGTGTGTTTAATGAAAGCAGTTGATCTACTTTTTCAGGTATCCTTTATGCTATACATTTATTTGAAGATTACTTTGTAGTCTAGGTCTTTGAACAGGTCTCGCATAGTAACCTACTATTTGCTTCTAGAGTGTGAAGTTTATCTGATATTTATGCTGTCAACATAATAAAGACACCTTTTAGTTAGGCTGAACTGTATCCAGCAATGCTCAGGATTTTCTACTTATCTAAATAAAACAAAATTATGTGGTGATAGCATTACTGGATAATTTCTGTTCTGTAATATCTTCTGATGTATGTGAAGAACGAGTAGATCATAAAGGACCAGAATCTGATATCCTTATTCAAATTGATTCTGAAAATAAGTAGGACTTCTTGAAAAGTCCAATTAAGAAATAATGGCAAAATCTAGCCCCAGTAAGTACCGTCAGTATTGTTGTTTGTCATGGGATTTTTACTTTGTAATTTATGTATATTTTTCTCTCTTTAAGTAATAGATTCAAGAAATGGTTACCTTTAAGAAACCTGATGATGTATTGGTGGTGGGGTTGTGGGATGAGTTTGCAAGATCTTATATTTTATATCTTATGTGAAAGACAGCACTTGTAGAGGAATATTGATCCTAGTAGCATGGGTTATTTATTTCTTACTGTTGCGTTAGGATGAGTATATGAATCTCCAGTCACAATCCAGGAGTTTTTAATATCAATTTTATTGTCTATAAGTCAGTCCTGACAATCTAAGTGGGAGCTTTTAAGGCAGGGGTCGGCAACCTTTTTGGCCCAAGGGCCACATTGGGGTTAGAAAATTGTGCGGAGGGCCGGGTAGGAGAGCCTGACCCTGCTACTTAACTCCCACCCACTTCCTGCTCCCTGACTGTCCCCTCAGAACCCCCGACCCATCCAAGCGCCTGCCCCCCTAGCTCCTTGTCCCCTGATCACCCCCTCCGGAGACCCCCCCAACTGCTGCTCCAGAACCCCACCCCCTAATCCCCCCTTCGTTCCCTGACTGCCCCCTTCTGAGATCCCCCCTACCCTAACCACCCCCCCAGGCCCCTACCCCTGTGTAATCCCCCCCATTTTGTTCCCTGACTACTCCCTCCCGCTAACCCCTCACCACCTAACCCCCTCCCCCTCACCGCTTATCTTAATCAGCCAGGTGCTGCTGGGCTCCCCCCCTCCCCCGGCCAAGGACCGTGGGGCCCCGTGGCTCCCCGCGCTCCCCCCCCCCCGCCCAAGGACCGCGGGGCCCCGCGCTCCCCACCCCGGCCCGGCCCAGAAGCGCGGGGCTTGGCGGCTCCCCGCGCTTCACCCGGCCCCTGGCCAGGGAGCACGGGACCTGTCGGCTCCTGCGCTCCATCCGGCCCCCTGCCAGGATGTGCGGGGCCGAGCAGCTCCCCGTGCGCGACCCGGGCCCGGGGGTTCGGGGCGGACCCGGCCGGGAGCGCGGGGACCCGCGGCAGGCCGGCCAGGCCCTTGGGCTGGGAGAGCGGGGCCACTGGCCCCGCGCCCTGGCCCTAGCTCGGGGGCCAGATGAAAACGGCCAGCGGGCCACATGTGGCCCACAGGCCTTAGTTTGCCCACCGCTGTTTTAAGGTCTGCTATGTAAAGATTTCTTCTAATCTGTTGTGACAATAATCTGTTTTACTTAAGTTATATGTTCTTACACAGGGGCTCTAAATTGTATTGTTTTGGGACAGTGATTGCTGAACTAAAGATTCACTAAGCAGGCCTTTAGGCAATAGACTGTATCCAGTCCTTTGGAACTATTAGCATACGTTGTCAAAAATCCATATTACGCACTTTGAAAAACTGGTAGTGATTTATTTATCCAGATTTCTAAAATAGCTTCAAAGAGTTGTCAGGGACTTTTGGGAAATTTATAAATGAGGAGGATTTTTTTTAAAGAAATAGGTTATGTTCCTTTGCTATTTTAATTACTAGTGCAAAGAAAACAAAGGAAATCTCTTCAGACAAGTAATATAGAATATGAAAGTTTATTGCTTCTGAAATTGTCATTTAATTGTGCAAAATAAAACCTGAAATATAATTTTGATCTCATTACAATTCAAGATTAATGCCATCGAAAGTAATGTTCATTTTTTTAGGTATTTATCCATTCACTTTCAGAATGCTTTTTCATCTGTTCCCCAAGCATATTTTTATTAGTGTATCATATTTCCTTTTAAAATCACAGATCTGAGGGGTTTGCAACTGAAGAATGGTGATATTTTCCTTTGTAACTTCACTTAATGTTTAATAAGGTCTTATCTGTTCATTAAAATTCAGCACGAAATTAAAATGTATTGTTCTGTTCTGTTCTGAGGGTCAGTGTCACAAAGATTTAGCAGTTTTTCTCTTTAGGGCTCTCCAATGTAATCTTGCTCTTTTATTACAAACAACTTTGGATGTGATATTTTCTTTCCAATAAGCTAAGTCTGAACATCCCTTTACCCCTTCCACACTCCTCCCTTCCACTAGGTTTTTCTTTTTGTTCAAGTTGGCTCACTCTCTCATAGCCTAGAGTTCTTTCAGGCTATATCAAGGCATCAATCCATTGCCCTTAGCAATGGGGTTCTGGGCAGCTGGCCAACAAAAACTAAAAACAACAACCCTCTATAACTTGGGGGCATAATATGTAGGAACTGTGGAGCCATGTCACACATGCCATGTGATATCAGAATCATGCTTTTATTTTTCTTCCCATGTGTCTTCCCAGATTTCACTTTTATCTTGACCAAACAATTCAGTGATTATGACTTACTGTTTTTATAGCTAAATAGATGAAATATTATTAGTCTGATCACACACGATGGATATTTGAATCTTGGCACTCTGGATGTATCCTGATAAATTAGTGACAAATTACAATAGGTTGCAGTTGCTACACTATTGACATAAATAAAAGAGACCGTGTCATATTGTCCTCCCAAGGCACCAACAGATTGATTTTAAGATAGTGGCAAAATAAAATAAATATATGGGATACCTTGTCAATAAAGAAAACCAAAACAACTAGCCAAAAAAAGCATTATCAATTGATTTTTTTAACACTGAATGATGATTATTTTTCTCCTAATTTTGCTGATGGATTATTGTGCACAGGAGGCAGAAGAGTAAAGGAACTTGATCAAAATTTGTATGTATAGTTAAATGAAATAATTGTGAATGTGGAAAATAACATGTTATTTCTGTGTAGAAAGCAGTATACAGTTTTAAATGTGCAAAATTATTGTATGATTTATGTTACTTCATGTTTGCTATATACAAATATATATATTAGTGATATCAAAATGGAGCATTATGAAATGCCCCTCTATTCTCTATGCATAAAGTTTAATTATCCAGTATAAGTAGTGCATAAGATATCAACAGGTGTCCATATAGGTTGTGCATATTAGTACAAATAAAAATGTAATAGATGTACTATTGTAGCAATGCCGAGACATTATAAATCAAAATCTGTGCTACTGACTTCTGTGGGGTGCACCAAATGTAGCTCAGTATAAAATTTGGACCTGTAAATTCAAAATTTTGGTGTTGCCACAACTTAACGCCTCCCTATCTCCCTTTCTACTGAGTTTGTGTCCCAGACATAACATGCAATGATAATTATTTGTATGTTTACATTAAGTAAATGCCATACTATACTTCATTGCCTTAGTGGTTAAGAAAGTTACAACTGGGTTGTGTACTGAAAATTAACAATGATGCAGTTGTATTAATAAAATGAAACTAACTAGAACACCATGCATAATCCGGGAAATATCCTCTTAGAATAGTAGTGATGACATGTGTGACTTGATTCCTAGACCTGCTCAGCCTGCAAGAATTTTTCATGTAAGACTGACTTCCTTTAGAGTCTGAAGCTGCTCTAGTGACCTAGATTCATGTCAATAAGGCAGAGAGATTTGAAAAATAAGACTCTTTGAGGGCACCTATCTAGATAGTGTCAGGATCATTTTGAAAACCCTTCCTTTTTTTAACTGACAGGTAATGATACATGAAATAGTGTGTTGCAGTCAGTGATTTTTTTCACTCTCTACTAGATATACAGTGACAACCATTACCAAATCAGCATGTGGCATGAGTAACCGCCTAGTTATTTCTGAAACACTGCCCTCTTAACCAATAAGGAGACTAGGGAGTAATTGTCATATCAGAGATACAAGTAGGGGATATCGGTTTGTAAATGTTATTTAAATGATGAAACGTCATTTGAATTAATCTGATGTCTTATCTTGAATTTACTGAAGCAGGATATGAGTCAGGTTTAAAAAAGTGAGCAGCTTCATAGCAAAGACAATCCTGGGAAAAATAAACAAGAATCAGGTTAAGTACACAGAGGGTTCTTCCCCTACTCTCTCCCCTCCCAAATGGACAGTTTATGATTGGAACTCTCCGCCCAAGCTGTACTACTAGAACCAATCTGAGAAACTGTGAGCCAATCATCCACAGTATTTTAGAGTATTATCAGAATTATATGATTAACCATGGTGGTGCTTGCTCAAATGTACAGGGTTAGCCTGACTTCAAATTTTGGGTCCAGGAAAGACTCTTTCCAAGAGTATATTGTCAGGAACACTGAGTGTCTTTCATATACTTCTGGACTTCGAAGCCAAGGTCTATCTATTAGGTTGTGGGCATATTTTACAAAATCAGTTCCCTGTGAGGATTAATAAATTTTGTTCCTTCCCATCTTTTATTACCTATGTACAGAAATTAAGAATATGCAATTTCTTATTGAGGATGCCAGAAGTAAAACAGTGGACCAAATTCTGCTTCTTTTTCTTTTTTTTAAATTTTAGTGTTGTAATTCAGTGAAATGTGTTTGAAAGGTTTAAAACCCCTTACCACTAAGGATCTCTGGTACTATAAAGAACTGCTGGTTATCATGTCTGAGAATTTCCAGCGCATTGGCTCTCCACTGAGAAGATAGTTAATTGCAACTTTATAATGAATGCTTAGCTACTGAACATCATAAGTAAGCTTGGCAGAATTTATTTTTTTAAAATAATTTCAATGATTAATATTAATGTTTACTTTTAAACATTTTTTGTTTAAATTTTCACAGTTGTAGGATCAGACAATTTGGTGGCCAGACAGTAATTATTCAGTGACATTAGATGCTGATACTCAAAAAGTTAATGCTGAAAGGGAAAGAGTTAAAAGAGAAATTGTCAACATCATACGTCAAAATATAGTACGTAAATATCCTGAAATTAAGTTTTCAAGCAGCATCTTTCTTTTTTGCCTATCTGTAAAAATTTTGGTTTTCAATGAAAATATTATTTTTCTCTGTGTGTACAGTAAAATCAACATTCACTAATAAAAATTGACTCCTTTCAAGCCTAGTCATAAGTTAAATTTGAACCTAGTACTTTGAAACAGGCTAACATTGACAAATGACATGATATGGTATTATATCTGGGAAAATCATGAGGTGCAGATTATTTCAGACCTATTGTTTAACACCAGACTTTAGACAAAACCTTTCATAACAAAAAACGAATGGAGGTTATATAATGGCTTTGGTCTCTTTATAAATAATTATATGTTTCTCAGAGGATAGTTATAATTGAGTTACAGGATGCCTTATGAGTATTCTAACTGGTTAATGGTGAAGAGTTGCTGAGAGATTTTTACAAGCCATAATGTGAATGACACCCTGTAATTCAATTATAAGTAGTCCCCAGGAACCATGTATTTATATTACAAAGTAGTTTGGGGAAAATGAAAAGCTGGTCATTTTTGAAAGAGATACTCTTTTAAAATTTACATATAATTGTTTTTTCATTTTTTCTTAATTTACATATTCACAGAGTCACTGCAAACCTACATGTCTAGAGTGTGCATATCCGTCAGTGGAATTCTTCCATGCTTGTCCCTTTCCAGAGCTGTTAAATCCACTCAAAGGTCAATTAATATAAATCTATAACCACTAAAATCGTGGAAGGAGCTTGTTTTCTGGGCTGCTTAAAATTTTAGCACCAAACTGAAGGAAGCCTGGCTGATTTTAGCTCTTCCTTGCTAACTTAATTCTTCCAGAGACAATATTTTTGAAGAACTTTTGAAGAAAGAAAAAGTTTTGAAGAACTTTTTTTCCTTTGCAATGGATCAAATTAATTAATTTGCATTTTTTAAAAAAGGAAGATAAATCACTGTGAATGCATGTATCCCAGAGAACATGGGTTCTTCGAGTTCAGAGAAATGTATCCCAGAGAACATGGGTTCTTCGAGTGATGTCCCTGTGGGTGCTCCACTTCAGATGTTGGTTCCCCTCTGCGCTCATAGCCAGAGATTGAAAGTAGCAGTGGCCAGTTGAGTTGAACATGCGGTCACTTCCTGTAGCTAATTGGAGACAAGACAGTACAGATTCTCACAGACAATGTAGCTTGTATGTTCTACATAAATAGACAAGGGGAGCACGATCACCCTCCCTCTGTGTGGAAGCCATGTGCCTTTGGCAATGGTGCATCAAGCACAATGTCGATATTACAGCTTCATACCTATTTGGCTGCCTGAACACTATGGCACATACACTAAGGAGGAAGTTTTATCAGGCCCATGAGTGAGAGCTGAACACACCAGTAATCCTAGACATTTTCTGAACATGGGGGTTTCCAATGATAGATCTTTTTTGCAACTGCACAAAACACCAAATTCTTCCAGTTCTGTTCCAGAGCAGGACTTGGTCCACACTTTCTAGGTGATCCCTTCCTCATCAAGTGGAATTCTGCCTTACTATACACCTTCCCTTCCACCCTCTCCAAGTCTGGGTGCATCACAAGATGAACAGAGACAGATCTAGAATGATTCTAATAGCCCCTCATGGTCATAACAAAGAGGGTACCCTTACCTTCTCCACAAGATAGTCTGCCCACCACGCTCACTGCCGCTTCTGCTTCGGCTGCTATCACAGGATACAGGTTGCATCATCCATCTGGGTCCCAAAGACTCCATCTGAAAGCTTGGTTACTGCATGACTTTCAAAGTCTGAGATGATATGTTCCACAGACATACAAAACATCTTGTTAAATAGTCATAGGACAACTACCCGACTCTCATATGTACATAAGTGAAGGCTATTCGACTCATGGTCCCGACACAAACAGACTACTCCTCTCTCAGCCTTTTTCCCTCTCATTCTAAACTGCTTACTGGAACTCAAACAGATGGGCATTTCCATGAGTTTCATATGTGTGCATCTACCAGCCATCGCAACATTCCATCATAAAGTAGACAGATTCTCTACTTTTACACATCCACTTACTAAATGCTTTCTTAAGGGCCTCTCCAATTTCTGTCAGGAAGTTTGGAATCCCACCCCTCCATGGGACCTCAACTTAGTCATCCGCACCCTCACCAGCTCCTTGCTACATCTGTCAATGAAGATTGCGTTCCTAGTGGCCATTATGTCCACCAGATGGGAGAACTGGCAGCTGTCATGGCCGACCCACCTTACACAATCTTTTTCGAAGATAAAGTATCCCTCAGGTCATGCCCCAAGTTCCCACCTAAAGCTGTGTCATCCTCAACCAACCAATACACTTGCCAACATTTTTTCTTAAACCTCATATGGATCAACAACAATCCACATTACATCCCCTTGATGTCCGTAGAGCTATAGCCTTCTACACTAACCGATAGAACAAAATCTTTTTGCAAGTCTCCAAAACTGCTTGTTTCAGTCACTGAATGATCAAAAGGTAATGCCATTTCCAAATGTCTATCCAAATGGATATCAGACTGCATACAACTGTGTTACCTCCATTTGGGAATCTGCAAGCGTTCTACGAAATGCCTATCAGCCTCCATAGTGTTTCTTAATAATGTTCCCATCACGGACATCTGTAGGGCCTCTCTCCACACTTAGCATTATGCTTTGCAACAACATGCATGTTCCAGTACTCTGTTCAGATATACTATACTTTCATCTGGTACGACTTCAACTCTGCAGATCTCTCCTTCCATCAGAGGGCACTGTTCTGAATTCACATGAAGTGAAGTACCCACAGGGACATCATTCAAAGAAGAAGAGAATGTTACACACCTCATACAGTCACAAAGATTCTTTGAGACGTGTCCCCCTGTGGATGCTCCACTGCCTTCCCATCGCCTCTCTTCTTCAGAGTTTTAGAGGAAGGAAGTAGAGAAAGAACAGAAGGGAGGCTAGTGGCACAGCATCAGTTAACCACCTGAAGCTGAACCTGAACCAGGGGGACTGCGCCTGTATGATCCAACTGGACATTGCTACCTTAAATCTCTGGCTACGTGTGCAGGGTGTATCGCACTGGAAATTGATCCCAAGAGTATGAATCCTTTTTCAGTGAGGTTTTCAAAGAAGCTTGAATTGCGAAGTAATTTATATTTTTTCCCATCTGTCTATCCTCCATGGCTGTCATGGCTGCTATCTTTAAAAGTGACTGTATGATTTCAACAATATTGATAAACATCCCAGTTCATTTAATTCCCTCACTGTTTTCTCTTCTGGTTCTCTCCCTCATTCCCCCACAAAAAAAGTTGTTGCTGTTTTATTCTGTCCTTCCTACTGATGAGTTGGGGTCTGAACTTGAAGTTTGGCTTCGTGATTTTGTTTGCTGACATTCTTTTAGGAGATTTCAGTTTATGTACAGACTTCTTCATTTTGACTGTGGTATTTTTTCTATTCTGCTTTGATCCGAGACATTGGTTCCTTGAAGCTGTTTCGGAGAAGGAGAGATTTGGGCATGAGCTGAGTTATGATGTGCCTTGAGGAAGAAAGCTTGAGTTTTATAGAAAAGCAGAAGGAAAGATCATGTAAGATTTGTGGTAGACAGGAGGAAGTGATCCAAATGGTGAGAAAGGAAATAAATTTGGTGGTAGTGTTTTGGATGTAGTGTGAGCAATAGGAAAATGTAAAGATTGAATATTTATGGAATAAAACAGGAGATAAGGAAGAAGATTAGAGGGGAATTAAAAGTTACTGGGTTAAAAGCCCTATATTCCTTCAAAGTAGAGAAAATCACATTTATTGATCTGGGTATGGTTAAGTATATTTTTGTTGGAGGAGGGCAGTCTGGCTGCTTGAGGTGGGGCAGGCACTGATGTGCAGCCCAGGACCCCTGCTCTTGCTGAGGAGCGGGGATTGGCGGGGCTGGCAGGCAGCCTACCTGGCTCCAGCAGAGTTGGGGCGTGGGAGGGAGTAGGAGTTTGGGGTATGGGATGGGGTGAGGCAGGCTCTGGGTGGTGCTTACCTGGTGGACTCCCCACAAGCGGAGACATCGCCCTCACTCAGCTGCTAGGCGGAGGTGTGGTCAAGCTACTCTGCATGCTGCCTCCGCCTGCAGGCACTACCCCCAGAGCTCCCATTGGCCATGGTTCCCAGACAATGGGAGCTGCAATGTCAGTGCTCTGGGCGGAGGTATCTTGCAGAGATGCCTGGCCATTCCTCTGCCTAGTAACTGACCGAGGAGGATGTCGCTGCTTCTGGAGAGCTCCCTGGGTAAACACCATCCAGAGCCTGCTTCATCCCATCTGGTCCCCCTGCCTCCCTCCCACATCCAGACTCTGCTGGGGTGCGGGAGGTGCTGGGGTGCAGTGGCCTGAGACTGCTCCAGCAGCAGCCTCGACCTAGGGGCTGCTGAGCTGCTCCTGAAACAGGTGAACTGCCTGCTGCATAAGTCACGGAGGTCATGGAAAGTCCCTGAATCTGTGAACTCCATGACAAACTTGCAGCCTTAATGATGAATAGTTCAGCTGGGGACTGTGGTGGGACAGACACACTCTTTGAGGGAGTCATTTTTTTGTATGTCTAACTGAACAACGTGCTTATCCAAATACTTCAGTGAATAATACATTTTACTCATAGGTAGTTGAGTGTTAAGAGGCAAAGCTAGGCTTGGTATTGAATTATTTTAAACTTTTTAATTGCATTTATTAGAACTATTGATACAGTATTCTAGTTTTCTCATTTTCCTTTGTTTTTAACTTTAACACTATTTCCTGAACTTTGCGGTTTTTTAATATCTAAAGCTTTCTAATTATGCTCTTTTAAAGCAACAGATATTTATTTACAATCTAGACTGTCTTAACAAAGGTTCTTTTGTCTGGGATATATTACAGTTCAGTGGAAATCAGTATTTAACATAAAGTGATGAGACACAGTACTCTTTGCTATAGGCTGTTGTCTACTAGGCTTTCTTGCCTGCCTTTTTTCCAATTTGGTTGCAATCACCTTCAGCCTCTAAAATAAGCTAATCTATATTGTATTATTTGAACCCTAGAGTTAACTTTTTTTCTCATTTAACCTGCTGAGCAATTTTGTAAGTTCATATTTCACAAAGGAGCATACATGCTGTGGGATATAGAAAGCTACTGAAATAAAAACAAGAAATCATTTTTGTTAGTATCTGAATGATTCATTGCAGTTTTGTAAAGGCTGAAGCCATACACGTTATTAGATCTCTTTGGTCTGTAAATAATGCAAGTTAAAAATGGACATCATACATCAAAAAATGGTTTATTTTAGGAAATGTTTCATATAAGGCAGACTCCAAATCTAACAGGATCTAAATCTAAAGCTGTCAGTTTTCTTTAATGAAATGTACTTAGCGCAGTCTCCATGAGCTGAAATGTGTGATTAACATTTCGTTAAAATCTGTGAAATGTCATTTCTGTGCTTTCATTTGCCCCTTAGAAGTCTTCATCTTTCTCTAACTGTCTAATTTTATCAAACTTTCCACCACCATTAAATGTCTAAAAGCTATTTTGGCTTGGTCACTCTTCTGCAGATTGTTCCCTCTATGGCTACTAAACCTTCCTTTTTTGATTTAAAGAATGTGCAGAACTTTTCTCCGTTGACACCTGGACAAAGAAGGTGACTGTTGGTTCCCTTGGCTTTCCCTTCTCAGCTAGTAGCATTTCCAGTCTTCTGCACTCTTATGTACTAAATCTTGGGCTATTATTTAAGAAGTAAAACTGTTAGCTGATTTTTGGTTGTGAAGTGCCTAGAGTTAGTGTTCTTATGTGGCTAATACAATAGAGATTATGTAGGAAAGGGCCACACAATTTCATTTTATGCTCAATGACTGAGATTTAATACCAGAATTTTAAGGCATATTTGTTTTCTTCTGAATAGCCTGTCTGCAAGTGCATATATACCAAAGTTCTTTTAGATGATAATTAAAGGTAAGTAATGATTGAGGTTGCAGATACATTCAGCTATATTTGCAGTGAAAAATTTCTGTCATTATGAATACATGGACAAGTTAAACTTTTTTTCCCTAATGATATGCCCACATAGGAAGAAGTATCTTTTCTAACAAAGGCATGATTATGCCTACCATGATTTTTTTCTTCAACATTCAATTTCCATGTATAAATGAAAGATTCGGTAGTGTCGTGAGTCTACTCAGAATTCTGTTCACTTGGAACTCTGGTAATTGGATTTGAAATTTTGGTGTTTGTTTTACACTGTTCACTCCTGATCTGGTCAATGCTCATGCATATTCTTAGCTGTAACCATGTGACTCGCCATGCTTTGGTTGGCAAATGTGTAAGTGTTTGCAGATTGGGCCTTCCACCACAGTTCTTTCGGACATTTATTTATCTTTTGTTCAGGTCAATTTGAGGTGAGATTTAAGCTGTTAGAGAGTAGACAGTTCAACAGAAAAAAAAATGTAAGTCAGTTACAGTATACTAAAAACAGAATGTACATTTCTGATGTTTTAGGTTGTCCAGCTTGCTACGGAGTAAGCAAACTTAGTCACTGACATGATTAAAACAGAGTTCTCTTTTTTGAAAATTATTGTGTATGTAATTAACGGTCTTGACTGCTGGATATGACAAATTATATCTTACCTACACCAAAATCATGAAGGACTCTGAACTAATGATGGTCAGGATTTCCATTGTAGGGTTTCCCCAGCTGGTATAATGATAAGGGTAGCTCTTCTTTCCTACTCTGGAGATGCAGATTTTAATTCTCTGTAACAATTAATACAGATCAGCCATAACCACAGGAGGCTAGAGGATCAGTGAAAAAAGGATGGCTCATAGTTTCTTTTGTGGTAATAACACACACACAACAAAAAATATATGAATCTTAATGAAGATTTGTAGTAGATCAGAGATGCTTTCTGACAACGATTCACAAATGAGAGAACAGAAAACATTTGGCATTGTTGTTGAGTAGCTACCATTAGGCAAGTTGTTGACTTGAGATAAAACAACCTGCAGTCATGGTCAGAAACAGTAAGGTGACTAATATAAAGCTGAATTTGACATTTACACAGTCTGGCAAGCTCTGAATGATTTATCAGTGTGTTGGACTGCCCCACCCAGGAAAAGAATGATTCATGCATAGTTCATTGTAGAAAGATGACTTAAGCCATGTAACAGGGTATCTGGCCCCTTAAATGAAATTGGACTCAGCTCTTCTTTTCCAGTCCAGGTGTACCCACCCTAGTGTGATGTAATGAGGAGGGTGGGGCTTCCCCTGAGAGTTATGAGTTCAGAAATTGGAGGGGGAATTCAGAATCCAGATTCCTATGAGAGAGCGCTTACAGGGGTTGTTTTAGAACCAAAAGTTAAGAAAAGAGAGTCCAGATTTCTGAGAGTTCAGAGGAAGATTAGAGTTGGATCAAGGAGGAGATATCCCTGAAGGAGGGAGCAGTTAGTTCCCAGATTGAGCAGTGGTGTCAAATCAGGTTGGAGAAAGCAGAGAAACTGTGATGGGGTCACCCATACACTTTCCTCAGCCAGAAAGGGCTGAAGGCTGAGAGCAGCAGAGAGAGATAGCCCTCTGGCTTTGCTGGCTCTATGAGTTGGAAAGCTGAAGCAGAAGAACATGGAGGACTGGGGAATGATGGGGTGATCCTAAGGATGTCTCCAGGCAAGAACTGACATCCGATGTGGGCAGGAAACAGGTATAGTATGAAATACTGGAGCTGAACTTGCAAGAATGGGCCCTGAAGAATGGGCCCATTCTTGCAAAATGGGGGGCCCTGAAGAATGGGCCCAGAAGTCCTCATTTTGTAGTAAAGATCAGAATTTACAGCACAAGTAAATAGCCCCTTAAAAATGACAGAAAAACCATGTTCTGTGAATGGTCTGAAATCAGACTGATTTTGTTTTCTAGATTATTCTGTACGAAGAACAGACACCGTTGTCTTCTATATAGATTCTTATCATCATAGCATGTGAGCATCTTCCAATAATGCACTAAATGAGGTGGTAGAAAACGTTTTCTTGCATATGTCACTATGTGGTAGCTTAGCATCAGTGAGGAATCAAGGACGACTCCTAAACTATGGACTGAACTGATCAATTGTGAATGTGTATCCTCAACCAAACAAGAGTGCACTGTGGCTGCAAACTCTGCATAGGCTTTGTCTCCCACCAGCATAGGCTTTTCCACCAGCCGAGCCTCTGTCTTCCATTGGTTCAGCTTTAACCACCTGTTGTTCGTCCATGAGTTGATTTCATTCAAACGCTGGGCCATCTTGGTGGTAATGACATAGTTCTATGAGGATAGGCAGAACTGTGTATAAACAGCATATTGCTGACACTGAGTTCGTGTTGCCTTGAATAGGATCAGAGAGAGAACTGATCTTGGTGGGATTCTAAAAGTGTGTGGTGTCATGGTAGAGGTGCAGTTTCTCCTCATTGTTTTTGTACATCCCTCCAGGAACGACTTAAACCATTTTAGTACATTCCCCTGGACTCCTGCCATCAATCTTATGTGGAATAGCATTATCTCATGGCTGATAATATCAAATGTTGCAGAGGTCCAGGATGATCCATTAGTTGCTAGTGGAGCTGTTTCTGTCTTATGCCTTGAATCCAGATTGTGCTGGTTCTAGGATAGTAGCTTTAATGAAATCAGCTTGTAGTTGGGGTTTGGCTATCTTCTCTATGAACTTGCTCAAGAATAGAAGATTTGATTCTAGAAAGATGTTTTCTCTAACCCGTGTTTCCAGGATGGGTTTCTTCAGTGTTGGTTGAACTACTTTGTTTTTGAAAGAGGAAGGGAACGTTGATTCCTTGTTTGTGCCAGTGGATATTTCGGTCATGAGCGGTATCAGTTGCTTATGACTCTTTCACCAGCCAGGAAAGACATGGGTCAAATTCACAGGTCTTGGGTTGTGATTCATTTAGGGTGTCCAATGCTTCTTGTAGAGTGAATTTATTATACTCTGGAAATGCAGGAGGGCTGCTGTTTATTCCATACTGTTTGAGAAGACTTGCCAAAAGCATCTGATCTTTTCATTGAAGTAGGATGATAGTTCTTTGCAGCACTTGGTGCTCAGTTTGTTGACAGCTATTGACAATGGGTAATACGTACAGATAAAATCGGTAGAGATAGCTGTTCATATTTGATGTTTACAATAAATAGCCTTGTCATTTTACTAATTTAAAAGAACCAAAATCAGAACTGAAGGCTAAGATCATATTTCAGCAGAATGTTTAGATACCTGGTGTCTGGAAAGTCTAAAATAGTTTAGTTTTTGACAGGTTTTTTTTTTCATTTTTTCTGAAGAATTAATACGTTAATTTCCTTGAGTTGAGAGATGATCAGCCAAATTTTGTCAGGCATGGCTGAGTATAGAACTGAGAGGGCACAAGTAACCTCAGCCTCTCTGTCTCCTTGACTTAGGGCACAGCGAATCACGATCCTATTAACGAATACCAGGCGGTGGTGGTAATACTGCTGCTCATACTCTGCTTCCCAAAGGGGCTAGTTTGGAATGGAAGCAGAATGTGGTACTTTGGCTCTGCTACCACACAGAAGAGTTCAGTGTGGCCCTTCCAACATGGCTTGTGGAATAAATGTTTGGGTGGGTCAGATTGCCACTGGAACTAGACAGCTACTTAGTTTTAACATCCGTAATATACTCCTGCATTTGTGAGGAAATTTCACTTTTTATGATAAATTACTGGGGAGGAAATTAAAGAAAAACAAGGAGAATCTTCAACTATGCATTTTGTATATGGTGACTATCATGTTACAGACAGACAAAAGGAGAAATGCAATTGAATTGAGCATTAAGACTCACTTTGCTCAGCCAGCTAAAGTCCTCACCATTAGACAGTCACAAGCCATTTTATGTTTAAAAAAAAGAGATGCCAATCTTAGTGGCCAGGTCTAATTCCTTTCTGGGTAATTTCATTTTGTCTCCCATCTTGTGTGTTTTCTGTACGATAGCAAATAGCAGTTGTATTCCACTCCAGAAAAAACTGTAAGTACATAGAGGTGTAAGAGTTCTCTATGTACCTATTCAGAGATCTGCAATACTGGTCTCCTGGCAGGATCAGTACAAAGAGGTCCTCCTCAATGTTTCAAAGTGGTAGAGACAGATGGGAGAACCCTGACTTGTGAAGAAACTGATGATCACTATCTGAGGTTTTTAAAATGGAATCTCAAAAAGCTTCTTACATTATACATTTTCTCCTGTACTTCATAAAATGCACTTCTGAAAAGTGAAGTACAGGAAATACAATAGTAGTTAACTACTCTGTATCTAATGGGTAAGAAGGTATATTAATGCCTTTCCTTTAGAAGGATTCCCAAGCACTTCACAAATGAGATACGGTATGTGGATTCACTTCACCCTTCTATGAAATATAGTCACCTCCAGTAGGAAAAATAGCATTTGCTTAACAGTGTGTAAAAATAGTTCCCAACAGTTTAAGTTGAAGTGAGATTATTCAACAGAACCTGTAAGTGAATTTAGGTATGAAACATGCAATTATTCAGCCCACACCGGAATTGCAGGTGATTGTGTTCTTTGGATACCTGTAACAACAACAGACCACTGCATACAAAACTGATGTAAAAATATATAAGAGGGGAAAAAAAATAATTCTTATGTACAAAGAGGAGGAAAGAATAAAGAGAGGAGCTGAAGAAATAGCAGCTGTATTAAATTTAGTTCTCCCTGCTACTAGTGCAAGGAATTTATTAAATATTAAAGCGTAACATGTTCTTGAAAAACTGAATTACATTAGTAGAAATTAACTTTTCAGCTATGGGGGAGAGTGCAAACATTGAGCCTGCAGTGTTAAAATAAGCAAAACTTTCCTTAAAAAAAAAAAAAAAGCCATAGACTATTCTGTTATGATATTTTCCTGGGGGTAAGAGAGGGAGTGTACAGGTATACCCATTCACCCAACTTCTTTGATGTTTATCAGATTTTATCAGACTGATATAGATCTCTTGAAAAAATGACTATTTATCGACTCATACTTTAATATATTAAGGTGATGATTGTTTTCCCATTGGTCTGAGTTGCCCTCACATTCCATTTCAACGTGACTGATACAATACAAGCTGCTTTTATATAGTATTTAGAAATAATCACAGCTAAATTTCAGCTCATGTGTCATGTAAACTCAGATGCCAGATTGTCAGAGCACTAAAGTTTAATTGGTAATAAAAATCATACCATGTTACATTTATATTACATCTTTCATAGAAGGATCCCCAACCTCCACAAAATGTGGGTCAGTGGCATATGGCATCTCTGTTTGTGATGGCAGTCCTACAACAATCAACACATTAGGAAATCAGGTAGTTTATTCTTGTGCTATCATCTGAAATAGATGAATTTATTGTTTATAAATTATTGTTCATTTATTTTCTAGAATAACTCTTAAGCCTCTTCAGATGTAGAACCAATAAAGAATTGTTGATGGCATGATATTTTAAACTTGTTTCAGCTAAATTAAAGATAAAAATTGAAGCCTGGTTCTCAGAGCCATTATGTTGATTTGTAGCACACCTTAGAGAGGTAAACCAATGACTAGTTTACATTCATCTGATAAATGTAGTTCTTCATTTGTGGCAGTTTATATATAATATCTTTATTTTGTTTTACTGCTACAGATTAGCATGATTCTCTGAAAAGTGCTTATAAAAATGCAGTGCCCATTCAATAAATAAATTGCATTGCTGGGCATTACATACTTTGGACAGACAAGAAACAGAATTTAGAAAATGGAGATAAATGATGTATATTTGTTCTATTTATTGGTTGTTCATAAGTTGTAAATCTATTCAGACTACACAGTTTCAGCTGCAGATATGACTAATTATATAACATAAATGGAAAGCTGCTATAGTGATCTAAAGAAATAAGTAGACAATTTGAACTGGTTGTATAGTGAAAATGAGATACATGGTAGACACAAATATGCCTACTATGGAGGTAGATGTATATTGTTGATTTAAAAACTAGTAGGCAGTGGTAATGGGCCAAATTCTTTAATTGCTTAATTTTGCTGAAGTCAGTGGAATTATGGCAGCAGGAGATTTGGCCTTCTGTTTTGCCTGACACTCAAATGCAGTAACCCCATGAAGAGAGAAATACCTGATTATCTCATCAGTTTCAAGCATTGAATTCACATCCACAAACATCAAAGGTCTGCTTGTTCTATAAATGTCATGTTCTGCAATCACTTGCATAGATGCTAAAAAAAAATCTGTTTTGTAGTTTTATTTCAAAAGTAGGAGTGAGAAAAAAAATCTATCTGGCAATATTTTTCAAATGATAGTTTCTTCCCACCAGGTTGAAAAGTAGCTCAGGAGATACATGGTGATCCTAATGAACCACCACATCTTTGAGATGTTATATATAATCACTTTTTCACTATTGTATAATCAACTTGTCAGGTCCTCATCTCCGTTGTGATAGAGAGCAATATTTCTGGAGCTGAAGTCTTTAGGAGGATTTAACAATTGACTCTCCTAGCCACCTGTTCTCATTAATGATCCCAGGTTCTTTTTGAAAGTGTGGGAATGTTAATCCCAGTTTTGTGGCCTAATTCCAAATCATGTAATTACCTTCTGATTGTCTTTATTTCCCCTTCTGTTTTGACAAGATGCTTGTCTTAAAATTGATGCATTGTGTTGCTATAAGTATGTGTGCTTTAACAGTTCTGTGTTTCACTGGGAGGTGGTGGCGGCGGCGTTCCAGTAGCAATTCAAACAGTCACCCAAGGTATGTCTGTGTTGTAATTAAACACCTGCCACTAGCCCTTGTCAGCTGACTTGGGCTCATGTGGTTTGGTTTGCGGGGCTGTAAAACTACAATGTAGACATCTGGGCTTGTGTTGCTGCCTGGGATCTGGAACCCTCCCCGAACACCTGCAGGAGCGCTAACATCTACACTGCGATTTTGCAGCCTCAACCTGAATCAGCTGATGTGGGCTAGCCATGGGTGTTTGTAGAGATATGAGATACCATATATACTCAATCATAAGCTGATTCATTTATAAGCGACTCCCCCCAAGATGGATAAATAAAAATGGCAAACTTTTATGACCCATTCATAAGCCAACCCTATAATTCAGGAGTTGGCAAACTTTGGTTCCCAGCCCATCAGAATAAGCCACTAGTGGGCCGAGTCAGTTTATTTATCTTGAGCATCCGCAGACACGGAGGTAAACCTAAGTAAACAAAATGTCCCGCCCGCCAGCGGCTTACCCTGACAGGCCGTGGCAGCAACTGGTGGGAAAAAATTTGCAGGGGAGAAGCTGGGGGGTCAGGAGAATAACCTGTGTGACTGGCCCCACCCACTCTCCCCATCTTATTCCTTCCCACCTTACCTGGAGTGGGCTAGGGGAAGATGTCTCTGGCCCATCCAGTGTTGCTCCAGCAGGCCGGGTGGTGCAGCTACAGCTTGCCAGTCCTGGAGGTGCTGCTTTGGAGGCAGCAGGGAGACCAGCTTGGTCAGAAGAGGAGAGACTCTGGTCACGTCTCTTCCCTTCTGGCTCTGCTGGTTGTGCTGTCTCTCCTTGCCCCCTCTGTTAGAGAGGGGGCTCTGTCCCACCTCTCTATACCTGTTCATAAGCCGATACCCTTCTCTGATGCTTCCCTTTTTTACTAAAGAAATTCAGTTTATGAACGAGGATATACGGTAATTAGCATTAAAATTAAGTAAATGAAAATTGACATTACTGTCTCTGCCTCCTTTTTATTATGACTGAACTTTAGCTAATGTTCAGTATCACAGTTAAATGATATTAATGGGGTTTCCACAGTTAAGCGGGTTGGGAAACTGTCTCTGAATCCCTCTCTGGTGGGTTGTAGCTATGATGTTTGAAACACAGTTTCATGCTACTTCTCTTTAATGTTCTTTTCATAAAGGAATTTTATAAAAAAAAATCCTACAGCTCTCCTTGTTACTGACACCCAAATACATTTCTTATCAGTTGAGAATGCACAGTTGGATTCCTCTTCAATTGTTACCAATACAATCTAAAAGGAAGATGAATGTGGTTCAGAAAATAACAAAAGAATATTGCTATGTTTGAATCCCTATCTCATTATACAATCATTGTGCAATCCTATCTCTTTGAAGGTTTTGCTTTACTTTATAGACATATACAGGGTTAGTAGCGTTAGGCTTTTATACTATCATTCTTACTAGGTAGGATATGACAATAAAAAATATACTTGGGAAGGTGATTTGGTACTTTTTGCTGTTTTAGGTGAGTTTTATTTGAGCATTTTAGCTATATCAGAACAGTTAATATATTGACTACTGACAGTATAATCTACAGGGAGGCAGCTGCCTACTTCTTAGAGTACTGTACAGAGATGAGAGTCAGGAGATGCAGGGTATTTTCTTCATTATTGCTATTGGTTTGCTCTGTGACCTTGAGTAAATCATGTAACCTTTGTGTCTTGGTTTCTGTATTAGTAAAATGGAGATAATGATTTCTCCCACTCCCACCTCCTTTGTAAAGCATTTTGGGATCTGTGGAGAAAGTGTAATTTAAATACAAAGTGTTGTTATTAGAGGGTTGCCTCTTCATTGCTGTACACGGAGTGAGAGAGCAGTATATTAAGTGGCTTCCTGTGATATGTGTAGGCAGCAGCAAGGAGTGTCCCGAGAGATTCCTCTGCATGCAGCATCAAATGGTCACTTTGTAGGCCTACTTTTCTTCTCACTTACACTTACCTGATTTTCCTCTTTTCACCAAAATCAATAGGAGTCTGTCCACTGATGCCTAGAACATTCCTTACATTTTGAGATTGATCAGCTCAGTGTCCAAAGTTATCATGTTGTAGCTGACAAATAGAGAAATGTTATCAAGTTGAAAGTCGCAATAGTAGTCTAAGCTAACATTGCTTATTTGAATTGACTGTCACTAGCATATCTAATGCTGTTCAGAAATGTCAGAATATAAATAAATCACTTCAGGGGGCCATGATATTGAAAGACGTAAAATATTTCGATCTTGTAGTGCTGTTTCATGGGCATACTGTATCTACAGTGTCTATTGGGAGAGTCATTCTGAGCACTACATTATTTCCAAGTACTTCATGTCTAGTTTATAAAAATGTTATTCCATCGGAGGTTAGAATTTACTTGTGAAATGAGCAGGAGGTTTGCTCTCTAAACTCGTATGTGTCTAGCTTATCCACAGCAATCCCACATGGGCCAGGATCATCTGAGCAGACACCAAGGACTTCCTTTAAGCACTTTAGGCTGCCCCATGGCATCTCAAATGGAGGGTGATATTGCATAGGACGCCATGTTGGCTGCTGCACCAATCTCCCCACCTCTATTTGCCATCCTCAACTGATGTTGCTTGCAGTCTGGACAGGCTGAATTATACTGCTTCTTTCAATGTAGATGTTATTTTAAAGTGTCTTGTAAAAAGCATGCCGGTTGGATACATCTGAAATGTGTATAGGGTTACAAATTCTGCCATGTGAAATTTGGAAACAAGAAAACTAAGCAAAATGAAAAATACTGATGTATATTTTGCACAGGATACATTTCTGTCACCTTGTTCATCTTTGAGATTTTATGTGTGTGTGTGCATAGTCACGTGTTATGTATTCCATATAACACTATCGCCACCTGTTGGTGAAATGAATATTGCCAATAATTAATGGAAAATAAAAGTACTGCAGAAAAATCTAATGCCTCCTACTGTAAGGCTATTATAGCAAGTGATTATGCATATGTATTAATTGTGTTATAATAGCTTTTAGAGGCACCGAACAGTGATTCAGGGTACCATTGTGCCAGGTGCTGTACAGAATTCAAGCAAGAAGACAATCCTTTATGACAAAGAGCTTTAGTATCTTGGACCCCAATCTTCCAAAGACATAAGATGATGCATAACTTCACACATATAAGTCGTCCCATTGATACAGTGGGTCTACTTATATGAAACATTGAGCGCATGTTTAATTTATGGAATCCATGCCTTTTTTGGTTATTTGCATGAAGATATAACAAAGAAATAACTAATAATTATTAGTCTGCTGTTTAAGTAACATGAGTCACAATATTTGTGAATATTGACTCTGTTCTTAGGATAAATATGTTCAGATTTAAAATCACACACCAACAAATGTACTGGAAAATGATATAGTAATGTAGAAAAACACTTCAGCTTAAAGGGATACAGAGCAGGTATTAAACATGATGCTCTTAATGAAAAATGAGTATTATTTTTGGAATTAGAAGCTAGCTATTTTTGTGTCTATATTTTATTGGGATGTTCTGTTTCCACAGTTTAGGAGAAAAGGAAGTTCCTGCCTATTTTTAATGTATAAGAAGCCAGAGATATTGAGGGCCAGTGAGGACTAATCAGATATTTTCCAATAGCTACTCATACACAAACATGTGGTATGTAATATACCTGCCCAAAGATTTATAGCTAGAGGGAAAGTATTTGACCAAAGCATTACTTGCATCTCTCTCCAGCTGCATAGATTTTGAGTGTCTATGTTCCATCTAATGGAGCCTCAAGCTTCAGGATGTGGAATGAATTGCACAATTGCTTCCATCTTTCAGGGAAAATTCAGTTGATTTTACATAAGAGCTATTTTACCATAAATTAATTCCAGGAGGCATCTCTAATTTTCAGGTGGTCTGTTCTGGGAGTGCATTGGCCAGGTGAGGAGGTGGGTTGTGCTGGGTGCACATCATCCCTTCACCACTTGAGTCCAGCTTGGCTTCTGTGGAATCCCTCTTAGCTGGAGATGTCCCTTTAAGGAGAGTTCCTGGCATACTGCTGGCTAAGAGGCATCCCTGGTAGCAAAGCATTAGTAGTTCTTGTTGTCTTTGAGTCTGCTTGGGCTCTGCAGGGTTTAAGGGTTGATTCTATGCCCTGTTCATTAGAACAGGACAAAACCCTACCTCCATGGAGAAACAAAGCAGGAGAATCTTGCTGAGACTTCCTACCCTTTCTACTCTCCTCCTGAGATTTACTGGGGGCGGAGGGGTTGGTCTATTCAAGCAATGGAATATAGTTCTTTCCATTGGAATACTTTCTGAAATACTATACAAGCTAAAGAGAGATCCAAACTGCAAAGTCCAGACTGAGATTCTGAAGTCTCCAGTACTGTCCCAAAATCTGTGATGCGTTGTGTAATAAATGCAATGTAATGTGTAAATAGATTATAAAGGAAGAGGTTTGCTGTGTAACTTTTGGATATCTGATATGTCCTGTAAACCTCTCTTCTCCAGCTTGAGTCTGATCAACTTAATATAGTGTTACTGTCTGCTAAATAAAGGAATCTGAGTGTCAAGACTGGAGCTGAACTAAGTTCTTGGGAATCCAAGTGGAAGAGGTTTTGGCAGAATCCCGACACCTACTTATTCTCAGCAGAAGCAGCCTCATTGTACATGAATAGTCCCACTGACTTCAGCTATTTTATTGGAATTTTGTTAGCTATGCTGAGGTTTGGGTGAAATCTCCTTGAATCTTGTAGGTGTAATATCTGTCCTTTATTCAAGATAAATGTAAGAAACAACTGGGCTTTTATGGTGTGAGTTAGCTGAAACAATAGAAGCCACAACCCCAAACATAGGCCATGTACAGCTCTAGTCAGGAATCTAAGGTAGGTGGGTGGGAAGTGTTGAATTGTGGGCTGAATGCAAATGTGGCGGAGGGCTGTGTGTTTGGTTTCTGGCAGAGCTGTGTATGTGTGATGAACAGTAGAAATACCTGAGAAGCAGCAGAAACCCAAGGATACAGCCAGACTTGGAGTGTGGCCCTCAGAAAAAAACCTACAGAGTGTTTTGTAGGTAGAGTGCTGGTTGAAAAATGCTTAGAAATTATGAGAAAAATAATTGTCTCCTACTGTTTGATTCTCCCTGTGTTCAGGTAAATAGGACTTTATGTATGTTCTCTGTTCTTTGTACCATTTGCAAATTTTGTTGGCCTTATGTTTTAGGTTGACATTACATCTATAATGGAAGAGTGTATATACTGTTATGTGCAGACTAAATTGTGTTATGCTTGGCAAGGTTTTCATTTTTTACTTTTAGTTCTAAAGTGTTTTCAACATAATACAAATATCAGCATAACAAAGTCAGTGATCTGTGAGAACCATGTGATCTTGCTTACCTTTCATTTGTCAAGACTTGATAAGAAACATCTATCTTGTTTGTTCAATCTGCTAATTGTATGTTTTCATCCAAGCTGAACTGACAAGGTGAAAAACACCTGCTAATATTAGTCTATGAGGATATGCTTGTCAATAAAGCAATGTAAACTACTGCCCATGTGATCTGTTTGGTGAGCTGTTTCTAATTAAATGGTATTTTGAAAAGTTATTATACTATCATGTCTAATTTCTGGCAATATAAATATAAAGGAGAGATGGTATATTCAAGGCAAAGTGGTTTTCTTGGGTTCATAGTTCAGTTAATAGATTGAAACTTTGTGGAAGAAGTTAATACATGGGCACAACTTTAGTTTAAAATGTAACTTTGATTATGGGCTCTCTTCCCCGGCCCCTTGTTCATCCATAGCAGTCATACAGATTTTTATAGGAGTTTGCGATTGTTTAAAATCTTTTCTAACTCTTAAAAAAATGCTTAATTTTAAAAGCTGAGACTGTGCAAGTATTTGTTGTTTAGCTTTCTAGGGCCTGTAAAATACTGTAATGTAATAGCTGAGAGTAAAATAGGGCTTGCGTATGATCAATAAAAGAAGGTACACTGTTGTATGCAATATAATTGTAGCCATGTCAGTCCCAGGATATTAGAGAGAAGGTGGGTGAGGTAATATCTTTAATTTGACCAACTTCTGTTGGTGAGAGAGACAAGCTTTTGAGTGTACGCAGACCTGAAGAAGAGCTCTGTGTGGCTTGGAAGCCCCGCCCTCCGTCTATCGGAAGTTACGTTGTTAAAACAAAACAAAAACAATTTAATATAAAGAGAACATGTAAAATAAATGTAGAGCTTTGTCTTAACACCAAAGACACAATGGCATTTAGAGATAAGGTGGCCACTTAGTCCTTTGTTTTCTCTGTTTTGCTTAAAAGCTAAATTAAAAGTCCTGGGCATTTGTACATTTATGTCCACTTTAATATGTTAAAGCTGTGAAAGCCACCGTAATGTGAACTTTTATTGAGATTCACCATTAGTTTATGTACTACCCTTCTCCCCATCTCAGTTATGTCTGCAGGGACATGAATAAATCTGTCAGTTATAAGGGTACCCACGGCAATCAAGGTATGCATGCGCTAAAATGCATGTGCCACTACCCCACAGCCTTGCTTTGCAGGAATTCTGTAGAAAACAAATATTGTATCCTATGGTGGTTCTACTGTTTGGCTATTCAGTTGTGCATCTGTGCCTGTCCTAAGGACTGATCTTGTCAGTGTATGTTGAAAATCAACAAGGGGTGAAATTTCAGTTACATGAGCTTTGATTTTAATGAGTGGCTATTTTATTTACGCAACCACTTTACATATTTAAGAGAGAATGTGCACACTCACTCTCTTCTGAGACTTGCTGTTCCTAGCCAAGAGGAGAGGTGAGTTGAGAATGTCAAGGTAGCTTAGGTCTGGACTTTGTTTCTTTACGTTAATATTGGTATATACAAAACTACTATACATGAAAATGACTTTAAGATATTACTGTGTCAGTAGATATTTAAGTGTTACCTGCAGTCTCCTTGCTTCAAATGTCCATGGGCATACACTTTTGGCATCAGAGAGGGATGTTTATTATGAGAGAGCAGATTACCATCTCAGTTGTTCCAGCCTTAGGAAAGTAGCTCAAAGGTCCTTGTTAATTCTCCACAGATATTTGTTTCCTTTCCCAGAGTGATAGGTTTAGTGTCTTGCAAAGGAATATTTAATAGAAGTGCTTTGTATCGTATTATCCACTTGTGGATTAAGCTTGCTGAGCTGCTGGAAAACCTGCAGTAGTCCAGAGTTCACAAACTTAATCTGATTAGGCTGTTTCTGCCGATTTAACTTGGATTTATTTATTTATTTACTTACGTACTTATTTATTTAAAATCTGAGAGACCTTACCACCTTAGGAATCTCCACATCTCTGCTCAGATCAACCTAATCCTGCTAAGAGAACCATGAAGTACAAAATCTTAAAATGCCTTTTGAGTTTAATACCAAATGTGACTTAGTCAATAGTACATTTTTCATCATTTTGGCATATACAGGACTATATGCAGTAAAGATAAGAAAATTGACAGTTGGGCGGTTAGGTTTTTATTTATTTAATTATTAATATTTGAGTAATGTTGAGCTGATGAAAAGGGCTACAAAGCACAGAGGTGCGTTGCAATGGATCCTTCCCCTCCAATGTACCTTTATCCTAATCTGTGGAGAGCAGCTCCAGACACACAGCAGTGATTTTTATTCTACATATCTGTTCATCAGAACTTGGGCTCTGTTGTCTCTCTACTGCTCTCAGTACTATGACATCCGAATGCCCTTTGAAACTGTCCACAAAGGTGCCAGTTAGTAAAAGTGATTTTTGTGTTGGACATCTGTCCACTCGATACTGGCCTGAGACCATCAGTGCATTTCACATAGACCAAATATACAGATATCAGATGGATATTAACTTTCTAATCATTGTCAACTTGAACTGATAACCTATACTGAAAGACTATGTATACTATTAACGATACCCTGAGCCAGTCACCCTTTTAGATGGATCAAGGGGGGGCATTTTAATGGCCACTGCCCAAATCCTTGTAATTTCACTTTGAAGAACAAGTAGTTCAAGACCAACATAATGAAGTTTTATTGACAAACCCATTGTATTTATGAATTTTTAAATCTTTTAACATTCAATATACTTGATAACATTGCGTACTATCTTAATTGAAGTGTAAGTATTTTTATAACTATAACATATAGGGTATACAAATTCTGTTATCTTTAGATTAGACTCACCGTGGAGATAAATTTCCGAGTGTTTTGGTCAAGTAAGTAATTTAGGAATGGCCTGCTAGAACATTTGGATGCTATCCAAAGGATGGAGATAAATCCATAAGCCTGCATTTGTTTTACATTTTAGTAAAAGAGAATTTTACATGTAAAATGTATGCTTGTCCTTTTCCCTTTTTTAATGACCTGATGGGAAAGGATTTTTCTTTCCAAACTCATTTGAGATCCTTTGTTATCCAGACTATGGTTGGGTTGAAATAAGCTCTATATACTTTAAGAAGATGATTTTGATTCAGTTAGACCTCCAAACATCTGGAAAGGTGGAATAGAAGGAAATCTGCCAAGCTTCTTCTAAGTTAATACCTTTAATGTTCATACTACTGTGTAGTTATAGGGGCTCTGTCCTGACTCATGATTGTTATTTCAGCCTGTCACTAGTTGTGTCTTTGGAAATGAAATCACAGTCCTTGACCCTGATTTGTATTCCAGTAATTCCAATCTTAGATCAGAATAGTGCACATACATTTGCATTTTTTTCTCTTTTAAAACACATCATATTGTAATCTTAAAGCTAGTAGCAGAGACTGCTGGGCGCTTCATTAATAAGATAAGGTGAACTTACACATCCCAACATTTTCACTAGTCTAGAACAGATTTTGTTTTCAATTATTAAAATGGTGGTATTGAAGACAAGAAGTAGAATTCAATAGTACAGGAGCCAGGACATTACAAGATTTCACAGGACTCAAAAAATAAAATCTTACTTATTGAAAAATTAGACAAAAGCTGGAAGGAAATCCTACATTATTCTCAACTGTTCTCTCCCTAAACAGTGAGGCAGTTCTGTAGAACATGAAATAGTAAGTCAAGCATCTGAGAGTACAAATTTCAGACACAGACCCAACAAATGATTAGAGTAATAAATATTCTCTAGGATTGCTGCATTGACCTTGAAAATAGATTGAGACATAGCAGTGTAAGAATAACTGGTTTTCCAGAAGGAGTTAAAGGCAAAATCATGTACTGTAGCTTTTTTGTTAATAAACAGCCTAGTCCTTGTCTGCACTACAAACTTTGGTTGATGCAAATTATGTTGGCATACTACTGCCAAGGTTTGCATATCATTTGGGCGTGTGCATACTTGGCTGCTTGTATTAGCATTGCAAATACTCACCAAGAGTCCATGTTAAGATGCAAAGTGAGGTGCACCCTGGCTAGATAGCACAGTGCCTTTGGGAAAATTTTCGCAATGCTTTGTGGGATAGAAATGATTTGCCCAGGGATCTCTGGGAACTAGAGATCAAGTTCCCAGTGTGCAACCTTCTAACCTTCTCCATCCCATAATGCCATCTGTAGTGCATATTTTGTTCCCTTAAAAAAAAAAAAATCCCAGAAACTAGCATGGCACTTTTTGTTGTCCACCATCTCTGACAGAAGCATGGAGCCTGCAGAACTCTGTGTTTAGCCTTATGAACATTGTGAATACGGGTGTGTCGCGTCTTGCGCGAGGGTACCGTTCTGCAGTTACCACGTAAAGCGGAAACCGCGTATAGCCAAAATCCATTGACTTCAATGGGAGACAAAATTACACCCCCTGCAGGAAGTTAAAAAAATTTTTTTCTCCTTTCTTTTTTTGTTTTTGCGAACCACGTAAAGTGGAAATCGCATAAGTTGAATCAGCGTAAGACGCGACATGCCTGTATGGGATGCATGATTTGCCTGTATTTGAGGACCTATGATAAGTACCACACCAATGGCGGATGGGATGATTTATTCGTGGATGGTTTGCAAAGGGACATAGCAAAATATCAAGATCATTGATGGTGTTCATGAAGTAGCTACAGACAGTGCTCTTCTGGGCCAAGAAACAAGCACTGACAGATGGTTTGCATCACAGCATAGGTTTAGGATGATGAGTAATGGTTTCAAAATTTTTGGATGTGAAAGGCCATATTTTTGCACGTGTGCTGAGCTCACCCCAACCCTGCACTGCAGGGATATCAGAATGAGATCTGCACTGACAGTAGAGAAGTGGCAGTAGCACTCTGGAAGCTTACAAAGCAAGATTCTAAGTGGTCAGCGAACAATCATTTTGGAGTTGGAAAATCTACATTGGTCTCCATTGTCATGCAAGTGTGTAGGACTGTTAATCATCTCCTGCTACTCAGGACTATATAGTTCGGCAGTGTGCAGCACATAGTGGATGGATTGGCAGCACACTGTTGCATAAGCCCTAGTTTGGCACCAGCCCACCTTGCCACTGAGTAAATTGACAGAAAAGGCTGTTGGTTTATGGTTATGCAAGCTTTGGTGGATCATTAGGGATGCTTCACTGATATCTGCATGGACTGGTCAGGAGAGGCATATGACACTCACATTTTAAAGAGCACAAGACTGTTGAGAAAGCTGAAAGTAGGGACATTGTTTCCTGATAAGAGGATTACCATTGACAATATGGAATATTCTGGGATACCCTTTTCCACCATCTCATGAGGACATACACTGGCCACCTTGTCAGCATCAATGAAAGATTAAACTATCAGTTCAGCAGGTGTGGAATGACAGTTGAATGTGTTTGTTAGTTTGAATGGATGCAGGTTGGAGGGCAGAGTTGGAGTGTCTGTCTGCTGACATTCAACAGCCCAACACAAAGGCCATAACAACAGCCCATCCTGGACCTATATGGTTGAGAGAGGCTTTGAAAGAGCACTTTAATGGTCAGCCACAGTCATATTTTGTGCTGTAGTGTTTTCTAACCCTGGACTTTTTAGTACTTCTAGGAATTGTTTAGTGCTTGAAGTTAATTTACAAATATGACTGGGTGTTGGCTTGAAGCTATGAATTATATGGTGCTTGTACATTTACAAGTACTGTTTGCTTTGAATATGACTGCACATTCTGCAGTATGTATTGTGAACTAATAAAAGTATTTTTATTCTCCAAAAACAGGACTTTATTGAGTGGGCAGAAAAACTATGTGCAAAAAAACATAGGCAATGTAATACAAATATTTAACATAAAGTAACAGAATGGAAATTTTAAAATTGAAAATGCAGGAAACATTTTTGTCCATTTCTGTGCACAAATATACTCCATTCCGACCTGTCAGAACCATGTTTGGTGTATGTGAAGCTATGGTTTTCTTTGCAGTCCCCTTGCGTAGATGTAAGGATGCAGTCTCTGATGTCACATGGTACGTGGAGTATGTAGAAACCAGTGATAATGGAGTTCTCTAAGGGCTGCAAAAGCTGAGGAGTCTGGGATTTTTTGAATCAGTAGATCAGCCAGCATCTGCAGTATACGGGTTTGCTGCCTAAGAAGGCCTATTATGTCCTGATGTATTTCCCTCTCCTTGACCTGCTAGGACTCCTGATCTTTTCTCCTGTCCTGTTTCTTTCTCAGGGCTGTCTGTCATCTTGTGCCTCCAAGCTATTTGTTCACTGTCCTATGCAACTGTGGCTTGTAGGATCTTGATGAATGTGGTCCTCTACCATCATCTTCTTTCTCCTCCTCATAGGGTCAGGTTTTCTGCAGGTGTGGAAGGGCCACCCCACAAAGTCACCATGTCAAAAGCTGCTTATAAAAATAGACAGACGTACCATTGGATTTACAGTCACAATGAAAAGGGATTGATAAGTTTGAAAACTCTCTTCCCTTATTTCTTATTCTTATTAATAAGAAATATTATTGGCACTTCACATTTGGAGCACCTCTGCACAGCACCTTCTCCAGCCCCAGCCGTCTTAAGTATGGCCTGCCAGTGGCATGGGTTGGGGGTGGGGGGAAGAGGATATTCTGTTTTGTGAAGCAGTGAAATTTCGGTCTCTATTCTGTGGGTATGAATATAGGGAAATGGCATTGCATATTGGCACTGTTTTCAGCCAGCAGCGCTGCTTTTTGGCAGATTTCTCACTTTTGAAGGTAACAAAGGCACAAAAAGTACAGCTGCTACTGGTATTCCATATGCTGCAAGCCTGATTTCCACAATGGCACCCATTGCACAGTGGCAAGGGAAAGTATCTTACCATGGAGGAAAAAATAACATGGCCATGCTAAGAAATCTCAGGAAAGGATTGCAGAATATATAAAAGCTGCATTGAGATCTCTCAGGATAATACAAGTGACATCTCTATGTACATAAATGTTCCTCTGCCCCCTGACCCCTCCCCTAACCCAAAAGAGGAATGAAAAGCAGATGCCACTTCTGTCTCAGTTTGTTGTACCTCTACCTCTTCTCCTATGAGTGAAACAATGAAAAGTTGAAATCTCAGTCATGTTACTTGCAGCTGGGATGCATACCATCTTTAAATTTAAATGTTGTAAAGAAAAATGCATGCACACACTTAACCATGTTCCCTTCCTCTTCATCAGGGTCATAAGTGGTCAACTAAAGGGACTGGCTAGACTGGGCAGAGTCTTGAACAAGTCCTGGATTGCAGCATGGCTGGAATCCTCCTCCATGTCTCCCCTCCTTCTCTGTTCATGGCAGGGGTCTCTGTGTTGGGCTCCTCCAAGGTATTCATAGTTGTCCACTGGGTGCTAGTGGGGTCTCCACTGAATATGGCATTCAGCTTGTAAAAGCAGCAGATCTGTGCAGAATCAATAGGTGTATTGTTGGCCTCCTTGGCCTTGTGGTAACCTTGGCAAAGGTCCTTCACTTTCATACAGCACTGCTGCCACTCCCTGTCATACTCATTTTTCTGTGTGCCCCATAAAATCTATTTATATATATCCAGATTTCTACAGCTGGTCGGTAGTTGTGCTTGCACAGCCTCTTCCCTCATGGTCTCAAGAGGTCCAATACCACTTCTTCAGGCAGGAGTGTGTCTAATGCATGGAGCCAGCAGGGTTAGTTGGGCAGTGTCACACAGAGAGTGAGCTGCTATGTGTGCTCAACAAGGCAGACAATCAGGAAAAGGCATTTCAAAAATAAGTGGGGAAATTTGAAGGAGGTGTGTGTAGCTTCCAGTTTTTATGACGCCTGGACAGTGAAGTTTACAGTTCTGACCAGTGTGATTGTGATTGCAGGGAATGGGCATTGCAGGACAGTTGCTGGAGGACTCAATGCAGGTCACAGTGTCTACACTCACACTGTGTTGACTTCAGTAAGTTGACCATGGCTCCATTCCATTCAGGGAGGTGGTTTTGCTGCATTGCTGTAATGAGGTGCTTACATCAGCCAAAGACAAATTTGAGTGTAGAGACATGCTCAAATAGGTCACTGCAATTCAGTTTACGTTAATCTATAAGTTTGTAGTGTAGACAAGGTGTATGTGTTGAAACAATGTGTGACCTGTGTTAGATGAGCATGGTTCTATTTCAACATTCAGTGTCATAACTAAACTAAGAGTACTAGATACTATGTAGGAGCCATAATTTGAACCTAAATGTATGTTTGTTTTTTACTAAGTCAGTTGTAGAAGGGAACACTATTCAGTGCTTTTCCCTACTCCCTCACTGTCACTTAACACACATTTTCCTTAATATATAGTCATGCTTGAGCTGTTGAAAAATAATTCTTCAGATCTCCTGATCATTGAAAGTCTCCATTCAAAATGGCAGTTTGGAGCATTCCTAGCCTGAATGTTGACTCTGTTCCAGACTCTGCTATTTTCAGGAGTGTGCCTGGTAGCACAGAGCACAGTTATTTATGTTCTCTTGGATGCTAGGAACAAGGTTTCATCGATGTATGTAACATAGAGTTGACTGCTGTAGGAAATGTTTGTTATTTTAGAAGCAAGAGTTTGTCAGTTGCATGTATTTTAACTATGACTAGATCTCCAAACTCCATCTTGGTTTAATGGAAGATCTACGGTTTTAGGGATTTCTTAGTTTCAAGTGTCATTTTAAAATGTCTGTGTTTCACATGATAGACTGAACCATTCTTGCATTTTACAACAGGGCCAAAATATCAAAAATGGTAACAGGTTCACTTCTATGGGCAGAATCCATCTAAAACTTGTATGATTTCTGCTGAAAGTTTGTGCAGATGAAGAAGCATGTAATGTTGTTTTAATGCTAGTGTGGAATTCTAATAACTTATCCTAGCATATGAAAAACTCTGCAGAGATTTTTAAAGTGTATGTGTCTGTAAATAAATAAAGCGTAAAGCATTTACACTCAAATGTCCCATCAGCATTTGGAACCAACTCATAATGAGAACATTATGCTCATCAGTATAATACAAAGTGACTAATACTGCTCTCCAGTAGAACATTCATACTATCATGTAGTTTAGAGAGTGAGGTACCCTATTTGCCTATCAAATGAAGGAATTGATTTTCCTGGACACGGGACATTGTGCATTCCACATCACTAGGCTTGGGATAAGCACTAAGAGTAGATGGGCTTCAGGACAAGGCCTGGACTTGATTGAAAAAGTTTAAAAAACTGTTCAGGAAAATTTAAAGCTTGCATTTTAATCACTCTCAAGTGGTATGGTGCAAATTATTTTTCATCTTTTTAATTACAAGTAATTAGCTAGTTCTTTGGCCTTAGGACATAGTAAATGCTAAGGCCCACGTCAACTTTCAAAAAATTGTTTCTTCTTGACAGACAAATGGCTTGAAGTAGCTGCAGTTTATTTAACAGACGTTTGAGTTTTTTTCCTAATACAAAAAAAAATTCCTCTTTATTATCCATATTTTCTTTGAAAGGATTTTAAACGCTTTCAGAGTTATGTCTTACAGGTTACCTTTATATTTAAATATTTTAATGTCTTTAAGAAAATCCATCTGTTATCTCTCATGCTCGGGAGTTGTCTTCAAATGTTTTGGATATATTCAGATATTCTACAAATTAACATATACGCCAGATCAATACTATAGATATTTTAAGATATGTATATAAATCTCATTCTAGTTAATATACTATAAAACCGATAGATAAATTATTTTTAAAAGAATGTTGTGAAAAATAGGAAAGGCTTCAAAATGTGTTAATAACTAGACCATTTATTTGTATGAATGTAGCACTTGTCTTTTGTTTTTAGTATAACATAAGATCTGCATACTTCTAGTAATATCAGAAGTCTTTGATCTTTAAAACAGGATAGAACTTTTTCCCAAGATAAAATATTTCAGAATTTCTATCAGCCCTGTCTCCATTGGCATTTATAATCATTCTCTATCTCCACACTAATAATGCCTTCAGCATTAATTTAACAAGCAACATGTTGTGTTGTGGAGTGGCAGCATTTCTGAAGGCATCCTTAAACTACAATAATTTCTTTCTTAGACACAGGAGATATTAATCCGAGACTTCTCTAATCAGAGCTGTCATAAGCCTTGCTGTCATACAGTGAATTGCCAAACCTTAACTCTCCCTGAATATATAGTATGATTAAAATGAATATTTATAGTCCATGTGACTTGGGATTCTGTTCAGATGACAGTACTATAAAATGTTTGCTATTTGAATTTATCTGTGGCTACTATTCTTATGAAATGAGCCATACCTACCTTAATGTTTCGTGTGCTGCCACTTTTGCTGTATACTCTTTCTTAAATTTAAGCGATTACACTACTTACTATATATATATATTTTATTAGAACTAAATAAAGCAGTTTTCTACCACTAAAAAGGCTAGTTAAATTCTCTGTCATTCAGCATCCTGTCCACCAGCCCCCACTACTGACTTGTCCTCTCACGAGAGGCAACAGTGTGTGGAGTTTAGCGATATCAGTCAAAAATGTTGTCCTCCATTAAAACAGAATTATGTTCATCCTACTTTGGAGAATTTCTGAATCCAGACACTAAATGGCAGTTTGAGCACCTCTGCTCTACAGAATATATCTGTGTTCCTTTGTTGCCAATGTGTGATTAAAATGAGATGAAGAATGAGCATTTTGAACTTGCTTATGATGTGACAGAATTTGGGGGAACATTGAAATCTTTTTGTGTAAAATTTTCTATCTGAAAAATACAACGTGATTTTGAGAAGATCTTAATATGGAATGATTCTGCCAGGCTTTTTATATCTTGTCACACTGGGCAAAATGCTGCAGTAAGTCACCAAAATGGGGTCTCCTGAGGGGGTTCCCCACTTTCATAAATGAACATGGTTTACAACATCCCTGCTTCTCTCCAAATTGAGTTAGAATTAATATTAGCTTATTTTTTTCATCCAGATGACATCCCTGAGGACAAATGATTCACCAAGCAGATAGCCAAGCCTACAATCAGTACAAGAATAATGAATCTGATTTTTGTAATGGGGCAAAGTAAGTAAGAGAGTAGCAATATTTAAGGAATACAGCAAACAAAAGTCATGTTTCACCTGCATCCCTCTCTCTCTCTTTCTCCCACTCCCTTCCCTCCCAGTTCCTCTGCTGAAGAAAGGGAATTATCTGAGTCAGAATTGCCATCATTCCAGTTAGGTACAGAGGCTAACAAGAATATATTTCCTCAGTGTGCTTTGACATGATGGCCAAAGGACATAAAATACCAGATACACAAATTAATAACCCTGAAGAAGTTGAGGCTTATAAATATTTCCCATCTATTTCAAAAAGCGAACTTCATTTCATTTTAAACTAAAAGAGGTGATCGCAGAAGAACGAGAGTTTCCAAATATGTTGTCTGATCCAAAGAGCATTAAGCCAATGAAAAGACTCCCATGTAGTGCAGTGGGCTAAGGAGAAAGAGTATATAGCATATAAAGCACAACAGGAAAGATGGGTTATGGGATTATACTGAAAAAGGATGTGGCCAAAAATAAAGGAAGTAGTTACTCATCCTGGTCGAAAGTTTCTCCCATGAAGTTATGCAAGATGTGTGAATGAGAAAGAACTTTGTGATGTCTGATGTCAGAAGCTGGATGTCTCCGATCCCACCTGCGTGTCATTCTCACTCTCTAGCCTAATGCATATTTAATTATTTATAGAAAGTGCAACATCTTCAACAGGGGCATTTGAAAGAGAGCCACCCCTAGAATATCCCATAGTCCAATCGTTAGGGCAGTCACCTGGGAGGTGAGGGAACTGGGTATAAATCCCTAGTCCACATCAGGCAGTCTGGGAATATGAACCCAGATCTCTCAGATCCTGGGAGTGCTATTGGGTCTGTTGGTCACCACCACTTCTTCTTTCTCCTTCATTTTGTGAATGGTGCCTAAGTCCGTTTGTGAAGCCAGCCCTTCACTTCCAATTTTATTTGTATTATAGAAAAATTAGACTCCTGAAATTGAGGTAAAATATTTCATTTCAGGTTGAATGCATTTTTTGATTCACTGAAAATTCTGAAAAAAATATTTTTGGAGATCCAAAATGCACAGCTCTACTAGTGGGTTAAAATAATTGATTTTAAAGAAGGGTACTGTAAGAAATACAGCAGACTCTCACTAGAATGCGCGTCTATATAGCCTGAATTTGTGTATAACATGGTTGCGGCCATGGATCCCAAATTTTGTTACTTTAATTGGACTCCATGGTAACACGGTTCCTGCTATAACGTGGTCCCGCATTAACACGGTACTGCTCATGGACCTTAAACCCGTGCTCTAGCAAGGATCTGTTGTACTTCAAATCTCAACGTTAGTAGACGTGTCAGTGAATCTGTTAGCCTTTTTTTACTGAAACTTTGAGAAAGCAAGGCACCACAGGGGTTTGTCATTGGTAAATACTTAAATGTAAGATTATGTAGCAAAAACTTTGATAAAGCCAAAAGAAGTGTTGCAGGAAAAACAAAACAATCCTTTCCAACATTGACAAATATAAGCTAGGGAGTGGTCCCGCTATTGTGGGGAATGTTCCTGGCTTATACGCTACCTCGGTTAAATAGGCTAGCAGAAGGATCTGAGTCCCACTCCCTTTACCTAGAGGCCTGCCTGTCCTCAAGGGCACCCCTTCTACTCTCCTGTGTGGCAGAATCCTCGTAACCCCAACAAGGCTGGGCTCAGGATTCCTGGAGCTCGACCTCTGCCCCATCTTGTTATGGTCACTTAGAGCAGGGGCGAGGGTGTTCTCACTTCAGGGTGCACTCTCTACAGACCCACAGATTACATACAATTCAAAGCAAGTACAATTTATTAAACAGCAATCAATTAAAAAAAAATAAGGTAAAAATGGAAAAGGTTAAAGGCAAACACATAACCCTGCCCTGTGGCATGGGGACATCATGACCAGCTGCCTCTGGAAAGTAAGGGAAGTTTGGTCTGTTCCTCACAAGTCTTAGGCCTCCTTCTCAGGTCCTGGCTGTGCTGCAGGGATGCTGTGGGTCAGACACTTGCTCTGGCGGTGGCCACATGCCCTCAAGCTTTAGACGGTAGGACCCTTTTTCCCACCATCACTCCTATCCCATCGATCCCCCTCCAAGTCTGGGCTGCAGGGCCTCTTGGCTGGGGGCATCCCCCTGCGCTGGGCCCTCTGACCAGGGTCCCCCCAACCCTCACCAAGTGCTCACTGCACCCAGCCCGGACTGCTCCAGCTCCACTCTGCCTCAGCTCTAATGCTGCTGCTCTGCCTCCAGCTCCCTGGGCTGCTTCTCTGACCCCTCTGGCTCTGGTTGCTGCAGCTTTCTCTCAGCACATCTGCTCTCTGGTCCCTCTGGCTGGCATGGCCCTGCTCCCCAGCTCAGCTTGGGCCCCTGCTCTCTTCTTAGCTTGGCCCCACTCTGTTTGACCCAGGCAATTTCAGCTTACATGGAGCATGGGACCCACCCTGACCACCTGACTCTCTGATTAGCCTGCCTGCCCTGTCAGTCCAGGCTGACCTGGAACATTGTCCTCTCCCCATTGCCCCTGGGAACTCTCAGTCTCAGGGTCCTGATTTCCCATTGACCCGTCTTCTGACTTTTAGTACTGGGAGCTAACCAACCAAAAATCTTCCAGTGAGTTTTAGTAAAGGTTCAACAGTCCCCTTACACAAAGTATATGCAAGGGGAAAATAGGGTGGGTTAAATTACCTGGCTATTTGTTTTGGCCCTATCAACAGAAAGGAAAAAAAATATACAAGGAGAGATCAGCATATTTTAGAATCAGTTATTAAAGCAAAACAGAGGAGAAGACTTCTGGCAACAATCACCAGGTCAAAGTTCCTCAACTATAATCAGATGTCTGTCTACTACTATATGTTTATAGCAAACCACCAGATTACCCATATAACTCCTCTTGTTGGACATTTCTGTTCTGGAATAAGTGTGTCCACATGGAGAGTGATATAACTGTAGTGGTATAGTTATATTAATATAATTAGGCCAGTAAATTTCCCCATGTACGCAAGCCCTGAAGGCTAAAGAACAGTTATGCTACATAGCTTTTACTCTTTTTCTCTGTAGTGCCAAAGAAAAATGGTGCACATGGTGTTAGACTTAAGGACACTGAATGAGTATACCAAAAGGGTGAGATTCTGAATGGCAACTCTCTCTCAAATTCACTTGTGACAGGAAGTCTTTTATGGATGTGGCTGATAGAAATGAATAGGCTCATATATGTACCATCATGTGTTGGTCAGAAACAGCCACAGATAGCTCCAGCAATTTTGTCTATAACTGAGGAATTTCTGGTAAACTTTTTTTTTTTTTTTTTTTTTTACATTGGAATCTCCACTGCAGTGAGAATAAAGATTCTGTTGATACCTCCAAGGGTTCTGCCTCTGAGATGTAGGTAGATGACTTTTTGTAGATGACATAGTGATAGAAGCCAGTTCTCTAGGGCTGGCATCAAGACATAAATCACTTGTAATTTCAGCCTTGCAAGATCACAGCTTCATTTTGAACAGAGAGAAAATGAATCTGACACCAGCTCAAATACTACTACTACTACTGGGAATTGTGGTATATGGTACAATTCCATTGGGAGGGTCTTCATGTCAGAATAATGACAGTTGAAGATTCAGAATACTTTGACAGACATCAAAGCAAGAAGAAAGGGAACAGTAAGATCACTTCTCAGGCACATGGTGTCATGCACACAAATAGCAGCATGAATGAGTCTTCAAAAGAAGGTGCTGGAGATGTCCTTCTTATCTATCACAGATGTGGTCAAGCAGTCCCTTGAGTATGAACCAATCATCATGTCTTTCAGCAGACAGTACTTCAAATGCCTGAAAAGCTTTTAAAGTTTTCTGTTAGATGGTGGCAAAACTGCATAATAATTTTATAAATTTTCTTCCTTAGTAAAAGGGCCTAAGTCAGGAAAATCTTGAACATGTGCTGGTGGAGGATGACGTGCACACAGCTGGTGCTCAAGAGAAGATGAAAAGTCCATTTTCCTTGAGTTGTGCAAAATGGTGGCTTTATAGGAAGAAAAGCCTTACACATCAGTGCTGCACCTTGTTTGAGCATTCACAGCATTGCTAGAGACTGAAGTGGACACAGTGGGCCTGATATATCCTTGATGTAATTATGACTTCCAGTGAACATACTCCAGGGATGAGTACATTCCTCAGTCAGCAGCATCAATATTACTGCTTTATTATGTGTTATAGTAAACCTAGAAGCCTCAGCATGCCAAGTACTGTGAAAAAATAAATTGTGATGATACCAACCCCCAAAGAGTTTCCAGTCTAAATATGGATAAGACACAACATAGAGATAAAGGGGAATAAGTGGGATAACTGATCGAAATGCAAGGTTCCATGTACTATTAGCTAAGTGTGTAGTTTGGAGGCTTCTAATTTTTTTAAGTGGACAAGAGAATCACCCAATAAGCCATTCATCAACCTCTCTTGTGCATTCTTTTTTAAAAAAGGAGCAGTAATAAAAATGTGATCAAGGAACTTCTGGGTGCCAGCTGGCAAGGGTGCAGAGCAAACATGCCAAACCTGCAAAAAACCCCACACAAACTGGGCTTTTTTGGCTTAATTGGCTTGTGAGTTGCTTGTTGGCTAGGTTTTGGCTTGTTGCTTGTTGCTTCTTTTTTTCAATTGGCTCCCAGCAAGCAGGGGCGGGGGAGAGGGAGAGTCAGGGGTGCACAGAGGGCATGCCAGGGATGGGGGGATCTAGTCACATAGAGTGTTGGGATTTTTAGGGATTAGCTTGTTTTGGCCTTGTTTTGAAATGGGATTACCTTGACTTTTGGCTTATTGTGAAAGTCGGAGTGCTTATTTACCATGTGAAAGTTGGCAATTGTAGGCAGAGGGGTTAGACTCAGGAGATTTCTGTATGTCCATTCACAAAAGAACATCATGTGAGGTTTCAAATAAAAGCTGGTGTCATACTGGTCATCAGTATCATTGCAATGCAAATGTTCAAATGTGTTGTAAGGAGGGATGCATATATAGCAGCAAAGGTGAGAAGAAGGTTTCATGTCTGACAATAAATTATCTAGTTGGCCGTTTACATTTAAATTAAATGTTGTATAGTTCACACTGGGTCTTCTATCACCTTTCTGAGCTGAATATAATCAGGATTTGTAAAAACTTCAAAGGGAGAAAAGTAACAGGAAAAGGGGAATGGTATAGAGGAAGAACCCTGTCTAGAGGTGCACATCAAAGGTTTGTGCAACTGTATTTGGGAGATGAAGAAATCAGCCTGTCATCCATCACCCAGAAAGTAAATGGACAGCATGTTTGCTTCATGAAAGAGGAGTCTCAGCCATCTTGATTGAAAACACTGCAGAACTTTGGGCGAGAGATACTTTTTTTAGATAGGAGGATAACTTTTTAGTTAAGTATAGTCTCTAGAAAGTGTGTGATGATTTTGTTTTATATGTAACCATTTGTTTTCAATATTCTTATTCACTGGGACTTAAATCTTTCATAATGAACTTGTTATTGTTTTCACTACAAACATATCTGAGTGCTGTGGTATTAAGTGAAGTGGTGATCCTGGGCTGAATTTTACAAGCTGGTATGTACTCTTCCTTTGAGAATACCAGGCCTGGAAATTCTATGAGTGTACAGTGGATACAGAGCTAGATGCTACAGGGAGAGCTCTAAGCACTTGGGAATTGGTATGTGCCTGTCACTACCTGTAAGGAGAGAACCAGGCCTGTGGAAGATAGTGCTTATGCTTCCAGAGGCTGATGTTTTCAGGGAGCTGATCCACAGCAGACACAGACAAAACTTCCTCGTGCTAAGGGCAGGTAGTGGTGAGGTGCCTCACAACCCTGTGGAGTGTCACAAAGAATCATAGCTAAAAGCAGACTTTGTAGCCCAACTTCCTTTTTGTGCTTGTGTTCACTCTGGTGCCAATTCGGTAAAACTTTTAAGCACATACTTAAGTTCTGTTAAGGTTAATTGGACGTAAGCACATTCTTAAAGTTAAGCATCTGCTTATGCACTTTGATGAACAGTGATGGCTTGCTGAATCAAGGCCTCTCCCCTCTATCCTACAACCAAGAAGCGGGCAGAATATAGGTAAGACATTTTCAGCTAAATGGATTAACCACTGCATTTGTCAAAACACCATGCCTTAGCATAAATAGCACTTTTAAGTAGTGTGTTCAGTTTTCTGTTTTCCTGGACGTTCTTTGGGAGCCAGCACTTTGTAAATTATTGTCATGGCTATCCTTGTTATGCTGTAAAATTTAAAAGCTACTACAATTTTAAAAATTAATAACCTCTAAGATGGAGCACATATATTCTTTTCAATTTTTCTTAACCTCTGAATTTTTAAATTTCATTACTTTACCTTTGTTGCTAATTATTGTTTATTAAAACCTCTTTCATTAAGCACACAACTGGAAAACAGACTGTACACCAATTGAGGGTCATACAATTTGCATTAACGAGAAATAGCCAAAACAATTCATTTTTCTTGACATGTACAGATGATTACAGTGCTTGCCATATCTGTCAGCCTGACATTTCTTTTTGTTAGCATGTCTTAGAAAAGCAAACGCTTCCTAGTGCTAAACACAGTGGATTATAATATTTGTTCCCCACACCTGCATATGAATAAGCACATACATATCTCCCTCTTTTATATCAGTTGCACAACTATGAGATGTCTATATAGCATTTAACAGTTGAATAATGTTTATATTTCATGTGTAAATTACACATTCATTTAGACAAGTAATTTGTCTGTTATCCAAGGAAGGTGTCATTCAAATAATACATTCTGGATTGAAGGGAAGGAAAATAGTTTTCTGATGGCAAAATGAATTATGAGAACATTGCATAAGTGATTAGTTATATGATATTAGTCCCATAAAATAAAATTACTGTGTGGGTCCATAATATTCACAGTTCAGGTGTGTTTAATTTTATATAATACTATTTTATATAGTAGTATATAATAGTATTTTGAGACCAGCAAAAAATGCAGCCAGAACCAATTTTCCAAAGTTGTTTCTATAATTACACCCTTACTTCTGTAGCTCCATGTCTTTGCACACTGGATTCAATTCTCCATTGGGCTTTATGCATGTGCCAATTGGGTAGCTAAACACAGTGTTCCCAAGTCTAGGTTTTTTCAAATGCAAAATCTTGGATGAAAACATTGTACCTACAGAAACTAAAGAAACCAGAAAATGTAGTCAAAATTTTAGACTTGAGATTGAGTTGCCCTTTGGAAACATGGCCCCTACCTTTAACATTTTGTCTAAAAAATTATTTCTCTATGTATAGACTACTACATATGTATGTATGTAGGACTAAACCATGACTCATAAGGAAGAGCCACAATGAAGAACTCTTGTTAAAACATAACAATTCCAGAGGCAGTTGGGAAGTGTGTAGGGCAGTGTGGACAGACACCTGTGGTCTCATCCCAGTACAACTATTGTGGTGTTGCCTGTTGCACAGCAGAGTAAACCATGCTCACACATCCCACCTGCAGAGAGATTCTCCCTCTGGGTCATTTCACACTGCAGCAATGCTATCCAGTATCTCTTGTGCAAAAGAGAGTTCAGATGTGTGTGGCTGCCTCCTGCCAATGGTGTGCTAGAAGGCAAAGTGTTCCCTGTACCCTCCCACTTTAGATCACTACGCAGCAAATAAGTTAGCCCTTTGTGCATATGTTTCATCTTCTGCAACTGGTGATTAATTTTTCTAATAAAATATGAAATCTGGGTTATAATTTGAGGAAAAGCTTGCTTCAGTGTCAGAATGCAAATAATTCTTTTTAAAGACTGAAGGGAAATACTGCTCCTGAGGAACAAACTGCAAAATAAGAACATTGTGGAATATTTCTGTGAATGATTCACAGAAATCTTATACCAAATCCATTCTGAAACACATTCGTTATGGCTTGTTAATTATTTTTCTTACTGTAACATCTAGAAGTCAGAACTCCTTTGTACTAGACACTGTACAAACTGAGTAAGAGAGAATCTTTGCCCAAAAGACTTTACAATCTAAGCAGAAAAGACATTTAAAGGATAGCAGATATAAAGTGACAGAGTCCTGTGGCACCTTATAGACTAGCAGATGTATTAGAGCATACGCTTTCGTGGGTGAATACCCACTTTGTTGGATGCATCCGACGAAGTGGGTATTCACCCACGAAAATTTATGGTCTAATACATCTGCTAGTCTATAAGGTGCCACAAGACTCTTTGTCACTTTTGCTGATCCAGACTAACATGGCTACCCCTCTGATACAGATATAAAGTATTATCCATGTTTTACAGATGGGAACTGGAGACATCAAGGAGAATTAAGGTATAGTGAGATTAAATGACTTGCTCAAGATCACATGTTAAGTCTGTGGCACGGCTAAGTGTTAAAACCAGATCTTTTGAATCAGAGTCTAGCATCTTAACCATGCAAATTGGAAAATATCAAATTCATGGTCAATATTATTTCAGTCTCAGACTAAAGCTTTTCTTTTCCTGCAGTGTACCTTATTTGGGCTTCCAAATACTTGATTATTTTTTTACTACTTCACTTGGATTTTCATTATCTGAAATTACAAGATCACTTATTCAACTGTGAATCACATTGTCTGAAGTCCAATTATTTTTTATCCAGAAGACCAGGGTCCCAGTAACTATTCTGAAATAATTTGTCCACAAAACGTGTCACGCTACTGGGCCACATATATTAAAAATACCTCATCCCACAAATTAGCTTAATCTTCTGTGTTAGGATCTTTTCCTGAGTCATGCTTAATGACATCAAGCAAGCAACTACTTAATAAAAGCATTAGGAGGTTATGGGATTTTATAGCTAGTGGCAAGCCTCCAAGTGAACTAAAAGGTAATGTTGGCCAGGAGTAATGTGCCACAGCCAAACAGCTGACATATAACATGTCTGACAGTTCACTGGCAGACTTGCCATATGCAGCAAAATGCTGACATTATTTAATCCATTTTGTCTGAGCAGTTTTTGTTCTGTTGTGTAGTGTCTAAAACCACTGGACAAAGTGAATGATATTTTAACTTCTATTTGCTGAAATTAAATTATACCTTGATTAATTTTAGATGAAGAATATTAGATGTTGAAATGAAGAATATCCATCTTGCATCTGTCATGATGAAAAATATACATGTATGTAATTCATTCATTGGTGTAGAAGCCTGAAATTCTCCATCAAATCCCTGAATGCTGGGTTTTGTATTTGCATATCTGATGTAGCTGAAATATGCGTAAAAAATCACGTACTCATCCAGATTCCTTTTATCTATCATCTATTCTCCTTAATGTGCTAGTAGGTAATCCACCTCTGGGCAGGAGTAATTTACACTCATGAAAAGAAGTTGATAATTCAGCCTTTTCAGATAGCAGTATATGAAAACGCTTAATTTTTGGTTGAAACATCAACATTACATAGGTCTTACACTGACCTTTTATAGGGGTTAATCTCACTTTTCTGCCATGACTGAGAAGAAGTCACAAGTTTCCTATGATTCTTTCAGCAACATGTCTTAAAGAATGGAGACATAAGGTGGACGGGGCAATATCTTTTATTGGACCAGCTTTTGTTGGTGAGAGAGATGAGCTTTTGAGCTGCACAGAGCTCCATGAAGATCACCTTATGTCTCTAATATCCAGGAACCAACATTACTACCACCATACTGCATTGAAAAATAGAAGCATTTCTCTTTGGCATAAGGAACATGTATAATACTGTCTCTTCCCTATACTTCCTCACATTAGCCCTTATCTAGTGTTTTTCTCTTATGCATCATACTGGACTCAGAATCCCCACCTTTGTGGGGCAAATATTACCCAGGTATACCAGTGTCTTGACTCCATCTCTGCTGAAATCGTCATCCATGACTTCATTTCTCTTACTTTGACTATTAGAAGTCCCTGTATTCCGGATTCCAACTCATGCAGAGTCAAAGTAACTTTTTCATACACAAGGAAATGCAACCACATCACATCATCATGAAAGAACTGTTAATTCAGCATTTATTTCAGGATACAGTTCAAAATGTCATCCTTGTTTTAAAATTTCCCGTGGATGATCACATAGAACTTGATCACCTCCTTGTTTTTTATGTTTCTCCGGCACCGGTCTTCTTACCACTCTCACTGCAAAAATCTTCTATGCAGTTCTTATGATCTTGAGCAGCCTTTCCATATCTCTTAATTTCACCTGTTATATGTTTCCAAATCTCATTTGGAGGCATACCTTCCCTCATGCCTGGTATCTCTTAAATTCTCTTACTGTTATCTATTTCTTTAGTTGTTTTATCTGACAATCTGTGTCTCT
>ML677377.1:24121742-24490858 GCA_007922305.1 Dermatemys mawii
TCTCTCTCTCTCTCTCTCTCTCTCTCTCTCTCTCTCTCTCTCAACAAAGTAGCAGCCTATTCCAAAGGTCCAGATCCTCCATAAATGCTTGGGAAGTGAGACAGTATTGCGTATTGTATTATTGTAGCATGTAACCATGCTATAAAATACAGAACTGCAAGGACTATATCAATAACCTTTGTATTTATTATATATAAACCCATGTTTTCATTAAGATAGTTCTGGTAATCTGTATCAGTCATAGTTACTCGTCCTGGTGTCACCTTCTTTATAGGTTTAAATTCACAGTATTTCGGTTGTCATTTTTTTAGCTTTTGTCTTTTTACATTTCACATTTTATATATATATATTTTTCAGGAGAGAAAAAACCTTAGAATAAAGTTACTTTTCCTTTTTCCTTTTTTTGATTACAGCAAACCAGATGCTGAAATTGGTCTTTATTAGCTCTTTTTCAGGGTAGAGTGAGCTGAACATATAATAAGAAAAGGAAACATGCAATAGAGCTATACAACTGCGTTCTTTAAAGCAATTAAAGCCTTTAGTCAGTTGTTATGAGATACCAGCAAAATTTGACTGAACTTCGACTCACCATTGAGTAGGATTGTGTGTGTTAATATACCCTCTCACCTGCCACCAGGGAGAGAGAAATAGAGAAACAGCAGGCTATCTAAGACTTTGTTATATAAACATATGCAAATGATAATTCTTAATTATTGAGTTGGCACCATAACTGCATTTACACTTTACTTCTTTTTAATTTTATCAAACATAATAGCAATGCTAAAATTAGAACAAAAATGTTGCAGTATTCCTCACCCATAGTGTCATGTTCAGCCACAGAAGATCTTGTCTGTGCATATCTGTCCAATATAAGTTCTCTATCTGCAGGTTTAGTAGAATTCAGTTTTTATTTATATTTTATAATTTTGTTGTGTAATATCAATTTTTTTGTTTTCAAGCTTTTTGGATTTTTATTTAAATTTTCACAGTTGTACAAAATTAAGGTTTTAAGCCCCCCCCCATTTACATTTTCACAGTTGTGGGAAATTTTTTGGTGGGTCAGACTGTAGCGAGAGTCAAACAATTAGTTAATGTCAAGAGAGGCTGAAATTCAGAACAGGTTAATGCTTTTTAACTGTTAACATTTGATGTTGAAAGTTTGTGTTTTAAAATATATAACTAACTTTAAACCAAATTTTAGTAAGTTCTCAAGTAGCATTTTTCTTTCTTTGCCTACCTGTGAATTTTGATTTATCAGTGGGGAATATTTTTTCATCATTTGTATGTGTATGGAGGAATAGACATTTACCTATAAAAATGTAATTCTTCCGAACCTACATATCGGAGGTGGACATTAAGGGTAACAAACTGGATATGCCACTGTGATAATCTCAGCTCTTGGGGTTAATGATAGTAATCATTTTCCTCTGAAGTGAATGAACCATGATGGTGGCCTGACTATCATCTATCCAAAGCATTGTTAAAGTGAATATGAACTATGGTTCCTTGATATGCACTCGAACACCTCCATGGTAGATTAAATTTTGCATAAACATGGTTATGCTATGAGTATTTCGTTTCAAAAGAAGTAGGGTTTTGATACAAGTGCAACATGAAAATGTAGTTTCTAATGACAAACTTCAAATAAAACAATGTATCAAATATTCCTTAAATATGCAAGTCTATTGCAGTTTTTAAAAAGCTCTGTCCCCCTGCCATAGTTCCCTTTTCAAGTACTGTACTAAGAAAACTCTAAGGACTATTAAGTGTTTCATTGATACATTTAAATGATTAGTGTGTGCTTTCTGTTCTAGGAATTTTGACTTTAAATTATACATGGTTTCTATTTTTAGAATATTGCTGAGAATTTATCTCTACAAGTGGCTACAGATGTATTTTGAAAAACTAAAACAAAAAAAAACTGGTTCTTTTCTGACCTTTCTTTCTCTGTGGGAAGAAAAGCATTAAGTCACTCATGCAAAGGTCATTTACGGTAGCTGTATCCTTTCATGAGCCTTTATCATTTCACTGACAAGGGCAACTTGATATTGATCAGCTAGATATTTCCTTTAGCCACCAGGAGGCCAGTTACTTGAAGAACCCTGTGTAGATGCCCAGGCATTATTGTTTTAAATCACACTTAACACAGTGTTGTAGTTTTCCAGTGCAAGGTAGGAAATAAGATACAGACTACAGTTTAGATTCAAATGATCTTAACACATCGCCATTGAATGTATTTGGCTCAATCTCTAACATTAAGATAGGTTGAAGAATTGTTTGGTTGGTTTTTTTTCATATTTTCTTGTATCATAAAAATGCTATATGCTGAAAAGTGTTACCAAATCTTTTGCCAGTTCTTACAAATACCAGTTTAGCACTTGCCTTCAGATAAGATTAGGTAGTTTGGTTTCCAGGACACACAAACAAAAATAGAGGAAACACAAACTTATCCCATGTGTTGGGGTTTTTGGAGGGAGCTGAAATCCTCTAAGAAAAGACTGTCCAGTTTTCTGTGTGAAGTTTTAAGGCCAGAGTAACTCTAATGAAGTCAATGGAATGAGTCCAACAAAAAACTGGTGTAATAGAGCAAAGAATCAGGCACACTGAATTTCCTGGTCCTCATCCCTTTTGGGAATGGGTAGGCAATGCAGGATTTTTCCTGAGACCTGGTGTCTCTGCATTGCATTCCTGTTGGTTAGCTTCAGCCTGAAGAATCATGATGCCATTGTGGATTCTCCCTGATCCTGTGCAGCATGGAGTGAAATCCACAGTTGTTTGAAGCCTAGGACCTTGGGACTTGGAGGGTAATATTGTGCGAAAAGAAGCTGATTTTTGGCTCTCCTGAAACCCCACCTCCTGCTCCTAGACCTTCATAGCAATGAAGGGGTGTGTCTGTCTACCCATGGCAGAAAAGCCTACTGGAGTCCCAGGAAGGGAATGGAGATGTGCTGTCCCTCAAACCAGTTTTGACATTGTTTCCTCTCCTCTAGTTAAAGAACAGAAGGGGGGCATTATAGCTATCACCTTTTAAGAAAATGCTTCATAGGGTTTTCATCAGTCCTTACATGTCCTTTTGTATTTAAATAGGGAAAAATCCACATCATTGCACAGATGGAAAATCATGTGTATGCAGGACAGTGAAGAAGAAATCACGAACAGTGAATGTACAAACAATAGTACTGTATACGAAGCAAAATCTTTTTTGCGGTAGAAACTGAATATCAAAGCCTTACATTTTTCAATATTACACCAGTTAAAGCTGTTAAATGCATATCATTAGAGCACTCAGTTTTCATAATCAGTGGCAAGTTTTTATTCTTAAAAAGTAAGATACACCTTTGTTTTATACTTGTAAAATGGGAGAAACACATTTCAGAAGTGACTCAGAGCAGTAGGTGTTCAAAACCTTGAATTTTACAGTATTGTATATAATCCCAAGTTTTTCAGCTGCTCGCAAAAGATTTGTGCAACCAGAATTCATCTGTGCAGACCTCCTGCAAAATATATCAGCCACAAGGCTCTTTTTCCATAGGAACTTTTGTACATTTTTAAAAGGTTCAAGGTGCAGAGGTGTAATACTGTCTTTTGTAAGTCTCATTGTTTCACCATATAATTTCCATTAACATTAATAGGTAAAAACGTTCATAAAAACGAGACTGTAGGCCAAATTCACCAGTTAGGCTGTTGAAACTTCATTGCCATTAATGGTATAGGACGTACTTGAGTTAACAGTGAATGTTATCTACCTCTCTAAAGGTTTAATTGCAGTACTTTCTGTATGGACTTGCATTGCTTTGAGCTAGAGATTTTTTAGGAAAATTTGCATTATTTAAAAGGAAAATGTCATTTTTTTCTGAATTAATTATGATACAGTATTCTGAAACTGTCATAAGCTATCCATTTTAATTTTAAACATGCCTGATTGTTTTATAGTGTGTCAAATGTCTTACTAATTGACTGGACATTTTAATTTATATAACCAAATACTGCCAGAGGAGTAGCGCTCTTTTTGATTTATTGACCTTAATGTTTTGTTGTTTTTTTTAAAAAAAGGCATATTTGACGACACAGATTTTTAGAGAAATAAATTCAATTATTATATACAATAATTTCAAATAACATACTGGAAATCCAGGCTTTCTGCCCAAATGGTGGTATAATGTACTCCATACATGAAGTACAAGACAACATTAGCACTCTGATTTACTGTCATTTGGTTTAGATTTTTACTGAAGATGTTTTGAAAACCTGTGTGTCAGATTCTTATCTCAGTCACATTTATGTAAATCCAAATAAATTTAATTGAATTTCTTTTGGCCGGAGAGTAACATCTGGCCCTGAATAGCTAATATTTATGTGTAATATCTGAGATGGAATTTTATCTTTTCCAGGAGTTCCTATTCCTTATTTTCATGATTCTGAGCATACTTAATCAGAAATGGAGCAGATGGACTGCAAACCCTACCAGCCACTGTCAAAAGTTAAGCATGAAATGGATCTAGCTTATACAAGTTCTTCAGACGAGAGTGAAGATGGGAGAAAACCAAGACAGTCCTATGACTCCAGAGAAACTCTAAATGAATATAGCCAAGAACTAAGACTGAATTATAACAGCCATAGCAGAAAAAGAAAAGCGGATGACAAATCCACTCAAGGTACATAATTGATTTTCATTTTCGTTAATTATGAAAAGTATCTTACAAGGGTGTTTGTATGTCAGCATGTAAATATATAATCCTATTACATACTTTCAAAGGCAGACAATGATTACCATTTAAAAGTCACCATTTGGGACCTGTTACTACACTACAATATCTGAGTTACTGCAGTTATTTCCTAGGTATTTTTCAGCTATCACCTTCCAGAAATATGGAATTACTATGCTGTGTCTCAGACCACAACATGGCAACTATTGGTAAATGTTGTTGTTAGGTGGTGGCTACTCTTCTTACTAAAACTAAATGGGTAATAGTTTACAACTCCTACATATGCATATGGATTTGCTCCAGGTTCCAGATTAGCTTTGAGGTTGTAGGTTATCTGTCCATGTGCTTGCAAAGCTTATTGGTAAATTCAAATACAACAATCCTCTTAAACAAAATTTGTGTAATCCTACAAGTAGCCAAGTGACTTACAAACTGAAGGAGAAATAATTTGTTGTAAGGACAAAAGCAAAGAATGAACTAATTTTCTCTCTCTCTCTCTCTCTCTCTCTCTCTCTTTCTCAGATGTAACTCAGGGGATAATTTGTTCCTATCCTACAAAGTAGCAGTATATAATTTATTATATATTTGAACACAGGACCTATTCAAATTATTCTGGCCAAGATTTCAGCCATGTGTGTTTGACCTGCCAAAAATTACTTTGTCCTGCAAGAATTACGTGGGTTTGCTTAACTAAAAAATTATCTCATTTGTTATGCTTTGATTTCACTCTCCCTAATATTACATAGGTTTATTTCTCCAAGAGTTGTATCTTATAAGAGAAGTCCATCAATAATCTTGTAAGATTAACTCCTTGTGCTAGGAATCAGATTGCTTATTTGCAAAGAGTGATGTATTTCTTGAAAACTCATGGAGGCATTATGGCTTATTAAAATATGTTCTTTATGCGTTTCTTGCCTAGATTAATGTTCAGTTCATTTCTTACTAGATATCATAGGCATCTTTCCTGTTTGCCTTATAAGCACCTAACTTTTTCTCCTTGAAATTCATAGTTTTGTCCTGCTGCAAATTACCGTATGACCCCAAGCACATTCTTTACAACATCACTATTCAGGTCTGCCAGTTAGCACTCGCTTAATTGACATCCTGAATAGAGATACTTTCTTGAAACGGAGTCTGTCAATATATTATTATTCAGTGCATGTTGGTTCTTATGTAATATTTGTTAATACTTCTGGTATACTTAATAATATATGCTAGTATATTGAGTTGTCTGGATGGAGATAACATTTTCTTGTCTTACTGGAAATCATATAATAAAGTTTTCTCTTGTGAGAAATTTAATGCAACATAATTGTCCTAGTCAGTAATTGTATAGGTTTGTTCTGCCAATAATTATATAGTATATGGGTTTTCAATGCCAGGAATTCATCCCCATATCTTGGTGCTAGAATAAATCATATTGATTTGTTCTGCCATAAATTCAGCCCCTATGTTTGATGTGCCAGCTGTCATACTGATTTGAAATATGTAAGTGGTTGGACAAAGAATTTGTTCAAACAAGCAAAAGTTAGGTTGCGGAGACAGAGTTTGCATCTGGCTCCAGAGGTGGATTAGATAAGCTTCTGTTTGTTGATTGAAATCTCACAAGCTTTCGAAAGGCCATATCTTCAATGGTAGAACTGATGTGAGATATAGTGTTCTTAGGGATTTCTGCTTTCTTTGCTTGCATTCAAACAAGAAGAGAAGAAAAAACAGGCCCCTTTTGAGTTATGAGTCTGACCTACTCCAAAGTCAGAAGGGTGTATTTGGAATTTGGATTCCCATAAATCCTACCAAAATTTTGCTGACACTTTTCATTAGGCAAATCTTTAATTTTGTAGCCTTTATTTGTGAAATGTCTTTTCTTTCTGTAATCACTGTCAAAAGAGGATCGTGAATGTTGTCAGCTTATATTAGTGGGAACCCGGAAAGAGAATGGTAATAATATCCTGCACTGATATACAGCACTGTTTTCTGAGGATCTCAATATACTTTATGAAGGTGGATAAGTTTTATCTTTTATAAATAAGAAAACTGAGGCATAGATACTGTTAATATATTCATGGTCACTTAGTGAGTTAATGACAGAGTCAGATGCAAAGCTCTTGTCTCTTGACTTTGTCTCCTGCTCCAGCCATTAGACAGCACTGAAGCAAAATACAATCCTGAAAAAGTGATGATTAGTGGATGTTGAAGTGGAGGTAAATTCAGAAGGTCTGTGTACTTTACCCATGTAATGTGTGGTAATAGATAAGGAAACAGACACATCACAACAATCATGAATAAAGTGATAATGATCCAAGGTAAGATAGCAAACAAACATGAGTTCTGGTGAGGGAATATAAAAAAGCAAAGTCATTGAGAATGTACAATGAATAATGAAAATGTGACTTTCTATCTAAAAACAAACACTTCATTGTGGCTACTAGTGTCAAGAATTCATTGGTAGAGAGAGCTTTATTGAAATAGCTGCTCTTTCATAGAATAGATATTATACGTAAGTATGGAAGTAAACCAATAATTGTATGGAACCTCTGTGGTTTGTGTGCTGTGAACCCAATGCCCACATTTTGTGCATGGTATTTGTTTTGCTTCAAATATACTTACAATTTTATTAGTATTAACAAATGCTCCTTGTAAAGCCATGTGTATTTATAGAAATTATTAAATTTGTTTCCACAATTTTTTTGGAATGAACACAATATTGGGACACAAAATACATCACAATTTTCAGGGTGCTCGCTGTGCCTGGAACTCTTTTCGTGACTCTGTCTCTCCCGTCTTTAAAATCACTTCTCAAAACCCACTTCTTCAAGGAGGATTGCGTTATTAGTTGTTTTCTACAAGGTTTACTTAGAGAGAGCTCAAAAAATCAACAGTGAATACAGAATAGTCTATTGGTAGACCATTATGTAAGTTAAGAGGCCATATGACTGTTGCTGGACTTCATATGCTGTGTCTTATGGAGTTTTCGATGCAAGATAAATTGTAGCTCTGGAGTGATTTTCAATGGAAACTCAGTTATCTAACAGTCAAGGTTTGGCAAATAAGATCATACAAAGGCTTGCAAGTACGGAAATAGGAATTGACTAGAAGTGTCAGTTTTGATACACTGTGGACAGATGAAAAACACTTTACAATAAAGTATTTTCCACTCCTGAAGATTCAAGTAAATTTTATCAAGAAATAGGATTTTAGAGTAATTGGAATAATCACATTGCTTTGTTTATCTAAATAGCTATAAACCAACAATGTATTATCCTGGCCAGAAAGAAACATGAAGTAAATTTCAGGTAGACCCAGTCTACTGTAGTTCATGGTTTTTGGAAAACAGAAACTTAACTCTTTGCAGGACTGGTCAGTAGATTGTTGATAGTTTAAGGAGATGGAGCAGAATTGGCTGGACATACTGGATGTATTGATGATTCCTGGTAGGATACATCTTGATAATTCTGGCATGGAAAAATTTTTCCTTGCAGGTGTATAGTCTATGGGTCTTATTCTCATTTCACTTATAACACTTTTATGAAAGCAAAACATCTTTTTCTTCAAGGAGTTACTCTTTATTTACATGAATGTAAATAAGAGAAAACTCTAGTCCTACCATTTTTGGAGGTGCTAGGAAAAGGAGATGCTTCACGAAAGATTTGGCATTTTCTGTTTGTAACGAGAGAATCACATAAGATTCCTACTTTGTAGGACAAAAACTAGAGTATATGAGAGAGTAAATAAAATGAAGAAACTTGTATAGATTCCCCTTTGAGCAAGTGAACTGGGCTAAATGTGTGTAATAAAGGCCTAATTCTTATTCAGACAAAACCCCCATTGACCTCAGTACGTGTTGCCAGAGTAAGGACTTAAGAATTTGGCCCTCTAGTTTCCAGACCAGTTTTATTCTAAGCCCTAATTTTTTCCTGTTTATGATTCTCTGTCGGATTCTCACTATAGCAGTTTTGTGACTTATATGCTGTGTATGCATTTAGAAATGTTCTAATTCTACAAAGCAATAGAGTTTAGAGAGGAAACCTAGATATGGAGAATGCAGTTTTAGTTACGCTTTGAGTTCAAATTTATACGTACCAATAAGGAAGATTTAGACTGGATTTCAAGTGACCAGTCAGGAATAGTTTTAGTTATCTGCAGAGACATGAATATAAGGCATGCTGACAAGTCTTAGCAAAAAATCATCATGTGCGGAAAATGTCATTGTGCCTTTTTGTTGTCTTTAAACTTGAACTAGCTTGACTCACACAATGGTCCAAATTCTGCTCTCATACTGGTATAAATCCACAGTGAGTCCATTAAGGTCAGTAGATTTGCTTTGTATTCTACTGTGAGCATAGCATTTGGTCCATGTATAGTATGCACTGTTTGTTTCAAATGCTTTATTTCTCACTGTGCTTCTGAGGGACCAGTAAAAGTAAAGAGGCTAATTTTTAATCCGCTTTTCCTCTAAATACATCACACATGTAACACTAGAATATATTCTTATTTACTTGAAATGTAAGGTTACGACCCTCATTCATGAGATTTGCATCATCCTGTCCCTAGAAGGTGGGGAAAAAAAAAGGAGAGAACAAGAAAATATCACACATGAAGCTGAGGCTTCCTGCTACATCATTTCTTTTAAGGAGTGTGTTGCTGCACAGTACCTCTTACTTCATTTGGTTACCTGCTTGTACTTACCTACCCTCTAATGCAATAGTTCTCAACTGGGGTACATGTACTCCTAGGGGTACACAGAGGTCTTCCGGTGGGTACATCAACCCATCTAAATATTTTCCTAGTTTTACAACAGGCTACATAAAATTAGCATTAGTGAAGTTAGTACAAACTAAAATTTCATACGGACAGTGACTTGTTTATACTGTTCTATTTACAGTATACTGAAATGTAAGTACAATTTTATATTTTGATTGATTTATTTTATAATTATATGGTAAAAATAAGGAAGTGAGCAATTGTTCAGTAATAGCCTGCTGTGACAGTTTTATATTTTTATGTCTGATTTTGTAAGCAAGTAGTTTAAATGAGGTGCAGCTTGCGGGTATACAAGACAAGTCAGACTCCTGCAAGGGGTATAGTAGTCGGGAAAGTTTGAGAGCCGCCACTCTAATATATGATGGACTTAGTGCCTCCAACAGAAGTTCAATGTGATGAGTAGCTCCTTCCCTTACCTGAGAGTTTCTGGATCACTGTTCTCATGTAGAGGGTAGTATCTGCAGACTCTGAAGAAGGCAGATGATACCACTTAGGCTTGGTCTACACTACAGAGTTAGGTCAACATAAGGCAGTTAGTCAACCTAACTACGTTGGTGTCTACATTTACAGCCTTGACGACACTAACAAGGTAAGTCGATCTAAGTTACGCTTATTAAGTTACATAACTTAAATTGACGTAGCTTAGATCTATTTACAGTGGTGTCTGCACTGTGCTAGGCTGATGGGAGACACTCTCCCGCCAACATAACTTCCACCTCTTGTTGAAATGGAGTACTGAAATCGACAGCGTTCTCCCATTGACTTGTGTCTTCACCAGATTTTGTTAAATTGATTTAGCCCATAGAGAATACAAGCCCTGATTGCCCTACTACACTGATGTAATAACTCTATCTCCCCCAGGGTGACCGTTAGGGTGACAGTGTCTATTTAGACGTTGCTTTACTTACATCTACTGTTGGTTGTCATTCTGGTGCACTGTGAAATAGACAAGAAACTTGACTACTGGCTCCCCAGCCAGGCTGTTGCCAGGTCTCGTCTTCAAGCTGGGCTGCCACCCAGGGTCTTGGCTTGGGCTGCCACCCAGGCTCCCTGCTCCCCAGCATGGTAGCTGACCTGACTCTGGGCGTGGATCTTCCTGCTGAGACGATAACTTCCCAGACAGCTTCGTGAGAAGCCACAGGCAGCTGTCTGCCTCCACTCCTGGTGGGGAACAGGGAAGAAAGAAGACCCCTGCTCCCAGCAGGGAACAGAGAGGTGAGAAACCCTGGTGGGCAGTGAGGCTCCTGGTGGGGAGCTGCACAGAACAGAGTGTCCTGGCTCTCAGCTGCCCACACTGCCCCTCTTCAGTTGCTGGAAACATTCCTGGTGAAGATGTGTACCACCAACAGAAGGAAGCTACTGTTGACTTAAGATTGTAGTATAGACATGACCAGATGTGGCTAGTAATTGTGCATTTTTCATTCCTTCTATGTGTAAAAGTTCTGGTAGGGACACGTGGGGTTTTTTGTTTTTGGGGGTGTATTTTGTGGCTTGATTTTAAAAATGTTTTTGAAATGCTTTTCTTCACTAGAATGAAAATAAGAAAATAAACAAAAGATATAAATTGACCTTTCTTTTCCCCTGAGCCTGAAATTAGTTCTTTCTTTCTAGGATCACAGCATCCCACAAGGTTTCATAAAATATCTATTAACAATTCTGTAATGCTGCACTTTTAATAATACCTATAAACTCACTAAAATTGCCAGCTACTTATCAGAAATACTATACCCTCCTTTTATAAGTATTTTTAATCAAACAAGGGACTATACAAGGGAGAAAATAAACCCAGGAAAATCCTCAAGACATATGAGCACATTTAAATCATTTAACAAAGTATCATCGATCACAGTGCATTTTCCATCCTATGCTAATAACTCAAACAGAAGGCATAAAACATATGTTCTGCCTCCCAAATAAATAGAGAATAATGTAAACCTAGTTGGCAGTGTGCTGATGTAAAAGGAGATACTAATTTCCATTCTCTTCTCAGATGTGCTAATTTTTAGCAGAATAAAAATGTCAGAAAGTATACTAGGCAAAACCAGAGTGACAGAGTAACCTCGTCCCCCATTTCACTGTACTTCAGTTCTTCCCGCAACCCTCAACCAACTTCAGAAGTGTCTCCAACAATCTTAGGATCTGATGGTTTTCCAGCCACCCTAGCAAGTTACACATCTTAGTTTCGAATTCTGTTTTTCAGAGTATGCCAATGATCTCAGAAAATCTATAACATGCCATTACTAAACCAGGAGAGGCACATCTTCTCTGACACTTCTAAGTGCTCTGGGAAGATCCATCAGAAATGGATGCAGAAGTCTGAACTAATGACAAGGAAGAATATTGAAAAAATGACTGGCATATAGTAGGTAGGACATAGAATGAAGTAAACAACTATGCAATTGTCCCTGAGGCCAACTTCTTATACAGATATTCTTGCTACTTGCCTTTTCTGTCAGTTCAGACAAAAGAAGAGAGCTGTTTTATTTTCTGGAATTGTTTTACCAGATACTGGAGCCAGATAACCTTTCTCCGTGAGTCCCTGTTTCTTGATCATATATTTTGTACCCCCCGCACCTTCAAATACAGAAATATTAGGAACCAGCTCTGCCAGAAGAAGACATTACCTGAATTAAATATAGTTCTACAGCATGGTGCGTATATCATAGGTCAATTAGAGATTAAATTCATATTAAGATTCAAATGCTTCAGAACTTAAAAGTGGAAATTTATTTGAAGTAAATTATACTCGTTAATTAAAATCCTAGGGTCTGATTATCAGAGACGCTACATTCTTTGTAGCTCCCGTAAACTTTGGTTTCAATTGCAAGTGCTCAGCAAGTCCATTTCCCATTGTTTGTGTGACTTATTAAAAATGCTTTGCAAGTCAGTGGAAGCACATTAGCAAACCTAAAGAAAGGAATGGAAGGACCTTAATGTGGACCTTGATAAATAGCTTTGGTAGAATTGTTCCCTTTATTAAAAGGAACTGGTCCTATGGTCTGCTCCAGTTTCTTCATACTGTTTCCAACAGAAAGTTGACTTAAACAGCCAGCTGTGAAATCTGGGTGTGAGAGAATTCCTAGATGGCATGAAATCAGCTACACCTTCACAGCCTCCATAGCTTAGAGGGTGAGCTGGGAATGGGAGGAAAGATGGATAGAACGCATTAGCTCCGAAGACTGTATAAAGGATTGGTGCATAGAAAGAAAAGGAGAACCTCTGTCATATCCTAGCATCAGGGCCAAGTTCCTTGATTACATGAAGTTGGGGTATTCTTACAAAATATAATCTATATGCTGGTTTATGTTTCATCTAATATTAAAATACAGTCAAATCATACAAAACAATTATTGGTTACTAAGTCCTTTAAAACAAATCTGCTTCATGCACTTAGTACAAGGGGAATATCAAAGAGAAACACTAACAATGGCTATTGAATAAGCAAAATAAATACAGGCATGTACATTTCATAATAAAGAAGTTCTATTTCTTTCTTTTTAAAGCATTAAAGTTTCTGAAGTTCTGAGGTTGCTGCACAAGAATAGAATAAAACAAATAGCCTCAAAAAACCAAGAAGGGCCAATCTAAGGTCATTCTACTACCTTGTAGGATGTATATCTAATCACCACGAGTTAGGTATAATGTGATCACAGTCGCTCAAGCTAGCGAACAAACGTTGCTGCATTTTGAACAATCTGCAGTGGAAGTGTCTTGCTGTAGGGGAATAAATGTAATCAAACCTCATTCTTTCAAAAGCACGTATTGCTGTTGAAAGGTCACAAAATAAAAAAAGGGATGCAGCCATTAAAACATAAGATTCAAGAATTTGATGATGTACCCCGTGTCCCTGTAGACACAGTTGTAATACACAGGCATCAGTGTCATGACATGTAATCTAAGTTTAGACACATGCAGTATCAATAGTGGAATGCCAAGGCAGTTTAAATCCAGAGCTATGTTGATCGTCATGTAACCGAAGACTTCTGTGCTGCTTTGAAAGATTTTTATGGTCTTATACATATGATTACAGTGCCTTTGAAGAGCATGGACAGCCTATCACTTATTGCTGACAAAGGAGAAATCCTTTGGAGCATTTCAGTTGCCTTTAGAACACACTGTTCAACATCACAGATAAGGCACTAGTGGATCAGCCAACATGTAATTACTGCATTGGTGCAGTCCTACTCCTTGACAAAGTCAGTGCAGAGAATCAGAGATGGGAAGGGCTACAGGGTTTCTGGATTTAATGGTATTCCTGCAGAAATGTTCAAGTTTGGAGGTGAAATCCTGCTAAGGGAACTAAATGGACTATTTTTCAGAATATGGAGAACTGAAGACATACCACAAGACTTCAAAGACACCACTGTTGTCACTGTCTGGCTATGGTAATTGTAGTGGTATTTCATTAGTCACGAGAAGGGTTCTGACTAGAGTATTCTTTGATTATTTGGTATGCAACATTGTTAACTGCATGCTACTGGTGTCATAATACAGTTTTAGGCCAACATAAGGAATGGCAGACAACATATTTGTAGTCCATCAGATGCAGGAGAAATGTAGAGAATAGAAACAGAACCTTTACATGCTGTCTCTATTGACCTGGCTAAAGCATATGACATGTTCAGTAGACCTGGGCGTTTGGCAATTAGTGTGTAAGTTTGGTTGTCCAGAAAAATTCACTAACATTTTTGGGCTATTTCATGATGTAATGCTTGAATGAGTCTGTGTACGTGGTGTTCTCTGACCAATTTTGTATTACTAATGATATTAAGAAGGGCTGTATAATTGGTCCACTTGTTTACTCTCTTCTATGCAGCATTGTTTGATGATGCTACAAGAGACTTGAATGCTGGTATCTAGATATGTTTTCGATCCTGTGGAAAATATTTTATGTGAACAGGCTGCCATCTTCCACAATGGTCTTTGAGAAAATTTCATGAACTGCTGTTGATCAGTGATGGTGCTCTAGAGGGACACGTGCTAGAAGATATACAGTTGCTTAAAGAAATGTTTGCTGTTTGCAGAAACATGCAGACTGACAATCTGAAAAAGATAGCAGTCGTATATCAACTTGCACCAGGGAAACCCTACACAAAAGCAAAAGTCACCATCAGAAACACACAGCTGACTGCTGCTACAGACTTGTCTTGGTAGTATTTTGTAGAATGATGTTTCTATAGACAAGGAGCTCACAAGTGATATCAACAAAGTGAGTTCATCATTTGCTGTAATATCAGACAGAATCTGGCAACAACATGGTATTAACCTTCAAACCAAGTTAAAAGTTTATAAAGGACTTGTGCAGTCCAACTTGTATGGATGAGAGAGCTGAACCTGCTATAGCAGGGATGGGCAAACTAGCGCCCGAGGGTCAGATTCGGCCCGCGAGACCGTCCTGTCCAGCCCCCTGCCCGGGGAGGCTGCCCCCGGCCCTGCGGGCAGTGGTCGGGGGACTGGGAGCTGCATGCTCCCTCCCTCCCCCGGAGCCATGCCATGTGGACAGCACTCTGGGGGCCAGGACTGCGCACTTCCCCTGGAGGCGCGGCTGTGTGCTCCCTCCTCCCCCGGAGCCCCACTGAGCAGCTATGGTAGGGAGGATGGAGGGGGTTCCAGGGTGGTAGTTGGGGGTGTCTTTGGAGGGGGCACTCCGGGAGCAGGGTGGAGTGAATGGGGGTGGGGTTCTGGGGTGGTGATTAGGGGGCTGGAGGGTGGATGGGGTCGGGGCAGTCCGAGGTCAGGGAGCTGTGGAATTGGGTGGGGTTCTGGCAGGTGATTAGGGGTCTCTGGAAGGGGCAATCAGGGAACAAGGATGTGGGGGTTGGATGGGTCAGGAATTCTGACTGGGCAGTCGGGGGGGCGGGGTGAGAAGTGTGAGGGGGCCGGATTGGGATTCCCTACACGTACCTCTATATAATTTTGCAAACCTGATGTGGCCCTCGGGCCAAAATTTTTGCCCACCCCTGTGCTATAAGCATCACATTAAGCTTCTACATAAGTCCCATTTACGACATCTGCATGCCATATTCTCTAGGTAATGGAAGGATAGAAAGTTACCAGTAATTGACTGTATCAGTCACTCCATAAAGCAGAGTTCTCAAATTGGGGATTGGGACCCTTCAGATGGTCAAGAGATTATTACATGGGGAGTCGTAAATTGTCAGCCTGCACCTTAAGTTTTGCCTCCTGCATTTATATTGGTGTTAAATATATTTTAAAAAGTGTTTCTAATGTATAAGGGGTGGGGTGTCACATTCATAAGCTGACTATGTGAAAGAGGTCACCAGTACCAAATACTGAAAACCACTCCCATAGGATTAATGCTAACCTAATTATGTCATCTTTAGGGCAGGCTGGTCATGTGTTGAGACTGGGTGACATCAGAATGTCAAAGCAGTTGCTGTATGGTGAACTGAAAATGGGCAACAGCATACAAGAAATTCATGAGGGACACACTGAAGCACAACATGAAACAGTGCAACATTAATGTTGACAGGTGGGAGTTGCCAGCAACAGATCACTCTGGCAAGCAGTAGTCGACGATGAGGTTGCTTATTTCAAGATTGACTGCTGTATTGATTTTTGAGGCAAGAGGCTGATTCGTAAACAGCAGCTGACTCAGCAAGCACAGATTGTAATCATAGAACTGTAGGACTGGAAGGGACCTTGAGAAGTCCTCTAGACTAGTCCCTTGCACTCATGGCAGGAATACGTATTATCTAGACCATCCCTGGCAGGTGTTTGTCTAACCTGCTCTTAAGATTCTCCAGTGATGGAGATTCCACAACGTCCCTGGGCAATTTAAGCCAGCGCATAACCACCCTGACAGGAAGGTTTTCCTAATGTCCAACCTAAACCGCCCTTACTGCAATTTAAACCCATTACTGCTTGGCGTATTCTCAGAGGTTAAGGAGGACAATTTTTCTTCCTTTTCCTTGTAACAACCTTTTATGTACTTAAAAACTGTTATCATGTTTCCCCTCAGTGTTCTATTCTCCAGACAAAACAAACCCAGTTTTTTCAATTTTCCCAAATAAATAGGGTTGCCAACTTTCTAACTGCAAGAATCAGAGGGGTAGCCGTGTTAGTCTGGAATTGCAGAAGTGACAAAGAGTCCTGTGGCACCTTAAAGATTAACTGCACCTTAAAGACTAACTTCAGAAAACCGAACACCCTTAAAGGTCCTGTGGCACCTTAAAGACTAACTGCAGAAAACCGAACATCCTTGCCCTGTCCCCTGCCCCTTCTCTGAGGTCCTGCTCGTTCCTCATTCCATCCATCCTTCTCTGTGTTGCTCATTTTCACTGGGCTGTGGTAGAGGGTTGGGGTGCAGGAGGGATGAGGGCTCTGGCTGGGGGTGCAGGGTCTGGGGTGGGGCCAGGGATGAGGGTTTGGTGTGCAAGAGGGAGTTCAGGGGGTTTGGAGCAGGGGATGAGGCGAGGGAGAGGGTATGGGATGTGGGCTCCAGGCAGTGCTGACCTCAGGTAGCACACGGGAAGCGGTGTCGTGTTCCTCCAGCCCCTGCAGTGCCTGTTGGCTGAGATTCATAGCCAATGGAAGCTGGGGAGTGGTGCTCACCGCACAGAGTTCCCCTGGTCGCCCTTCCATCTAGTAGACAGAGGGACATGCTGGCTGCTTCCTGAGAGTTGCGCAGAGCTGGACAGGAAGCCTGGTAGCCCTGCTGCACGACCAACTGGAATTTTAACTCCGGTGTTGACTGGAGCCACCAAGGTCCCTTTTCAACCAGGTGTTCTGATTGTAAAGGACACCTAGCAACCCTACTCGTAGGTCATGTTTTCTAGACTTTTAATTAAAACTTAGTTTCTCTTGTTTGGATGTTCTCCAGTTTGTCCATCTTTCCTGAAATGTGTCCAGTTCTGGGCATCACAATCTTCCACTTGAAGCATAATCAGCATGGATTATAACACTCCTGCTAATACATCCCAGAATGATATTGACTTTTTTTTTCCTATGGTGTTATACTATTGACTCCTATTTAGCTTGTGATCCACTATGCCCCCACATCCCATTCTGAAGTACTACTTCCTATGCAGTCATTTCCCATTTTGTATGTGTGCAACTGATTGTTCCTTCCTAAGTAAAGAACTTTGCATTTGTCCTTACTGAATTTTGTCCTATTTTCTTCAGACCATTTCTCCATTTTGTCCAGGTCATTTTAAATTTTAATCCTATCCTCCAAAGCACTTGCAATCCCTCCCAGCTTAGTATTGTCCACTAATTGTCTAAGGGTACATCTTCACTACCCACTGAATCAGTGAGCAGTGATTGATCTATCAGGGATCGATTTATCGCGCTCCCCGTCAATTCTGAAACTCCACGTCCACAAGAGGTGGAAGTGGAGTCAAAGGGGAGCGGCATGGATGGCCAGGTAAGTCGCCCTAAGATACGCCAACTTGAGCTATGCTATTTGCACATCTACTGCTTCCCCCCATCCACAAGGTTTGTTAATCTCTCAGAGAAAACTATTAGGTTGGTTTGACACAATATCTTCTTGACAAATCCATACTGAGAGTTGCTTATCACCTTATCGTCTTCTAGGCCTTTGCAAACTGATGGCTTAATTATTTGCTCCATTTTCTTAATGGGTACTGAAGTTAAGGTGATTGGTCTGTAATTCCCCGGGTTGTCCTTATTTCCTTTTTAATAGATGGGCACTATAATTACCCTTTTCCAGGTCTCTGAGATCTCTCCTATCTTCCATGACTTTTCAAAGATGATTGCTAATGGCTCAGACTATCTCCTCAGTCAGCTTCATGAGTATTCTGGGATATATTTCATAATCCCCAGGTGATGATACCAGTATTTCAGTCGGGCATATTATCCCACCAAGTCTCTGTGATTCCAGCTATGTCATATTTGTGTTTATTAACTAACATTTCAAGTTCTTCCTACTTATTTCCATATTTATTGCATCTAAGATACTGATTTGATTCCCTCCCCACCATGTTCTCTCTTGTCTCTACCTTATCCCAGCTATAGTGGCCCATGCTCCCCATCCCCCCTTCCCAGGTTCTGACCCCATTCATGGGCGTTTGTTACCTGCCTCTGTCAAACTGAGTAATCCCTTCCTCAGCAGCAGGTTACCTATGCACTTCATGTGAAAGGGCTGCCACTCGCACATCAGTCTTTTTAGCTACAGCCATTCTCACAAGACCTAAAAAGTCATCTGCGTCATCTTTGTCTTGAAGGACAACTGCTGTTGAAAGGTCACGATGGGATAAAAAAAGGGTGCAGCTCTTAAATTTTTTTGACAAAAAATGAGATGCTTACTATGGCATCCCCAATAAATATGAACTATTCTACAATATTTTATATAGTAAAAAGGTTCATTGTAACTGAGCTGAGATGAATCCTGCCATGTTGACTGGGGCTGAGGTTGTCGCACTAATGCTGACCCACTTCATTTTGAGTTATTTTGATGCTGATTACATTTTAATAGGTCCTATGTATTGAGAGGCTGTTTCCATCCTATTGCTCCTTCTGTGTGTGTCCGTCTCTTGTGTAAAACAAGAGAAATTGCACTGAAGCTAATGGAGTTTCGCTGGTCTAAAACTGGTGTAAATGGAAGGTGAATAAGGCTCTCAATGTATTTAAACTTTCTACTTTGGTCTGATGATTTAATCAGGTGTTATAACAGTTGTGCAATACTCAAATCTATAGAAGGATCTCTGACTTCCTTATGAACTGCTCTTTTGATCAGAGGTGTAGGCAATACAATCTGTAAACAGTGTGTGAAACTCTTTCAAATTATATAGTAAGCTCTTAACCGTTTCTCCATTTTGTCCTGATCATTTTCAGAATAGTATAATTTAACTAAAAATACCAAAGAATTGGATTTCTCAGTCATTTCTTAGGATTCCTAGGAATGCAAATGCAGATAATTGTAATGATCAATTATTTACTGGTGTGTTAATTTCTTAATGCATTCAATTAATCAGCAGCAGGTTTTTTCTAATTCTAAAATGGGGAAATTTAATTTTTTTTTAATGGATTAATTGTAGAAATTTACTTTTGGCATTTGACAAACAGACTTGTGTAGCTTGTTTCTGTAATATTCAAGATATGGGTAAATAATAAAAGTAAACAATTCATAATAAGTGGAAACATAATTAACTGTGTTTATACAAAAGAAGTGGCCTCCTTTTGCAAATGTCTTAGTAGTCTATAAAATATACAAGTCATTCTTTAGAGCTTATATGATGATCAAAATAGGTTTGACATGTACTTTAAACATTTAGAAGGAATTAGATGCTGGAAATGTACAACATTTTTCCACTTCAAAGACATACATGTAGTTAACAAAACTGACTAGTTAGGCCTCTTTCTTTTCTCTGCCATTCAGAGAAACAACCCTATGACACTTTGTATGTAAAGCACCCAGCGCTGCTCCCATTTGGTTGTAGCGTTTTGTTATAGACCTCCTTGTCATGCTTTGGGATATATTCTCCTCTTGTACATACTCTTAACTCTCATTGGTATTAGTGAAAGAAAGAGACTCCTAATCATTGAAATGGGTTTTCATAGGCAAGCATCGAATCATGTATTATAATACTAAGAATTTGCAGAGTGTAGAAGTGTATTGAAAACATACTACTGGAACTTTTGAAAAGAAAAGAGTTGTTTTTCACAGTGATTATCTAGGGATCAGTCCTGCTTTCAAATATATGTGTCCAGCTCCCACTGATATCAATGAGATTGTGCCTCTGTATGTAAAGTTCGAAAAAGTTTGAATTTTGAGTAGTTAGTACTGAATATTCACATTAAACTTTTTGCAGTCAGTCCTTAGAGTAAAAATATTTGGGGAAAAAATTCAAATACATTTGAATAATGAATAATTTCAATGAAATTATGGCCTACTCACTGATATTTCATGAGCAGAAAAAAAGCCGTGTTCGACAGATGAAATATGTATTTATGTAGTTTGTGGGCCTGATTCCCAAAGACCTCCATGATGCGTGTTCAGAAACGTCCTCTTGGTTGGTTGTTTTTTAAATTGTGGTACCGTTATTAGAGATTGGCTTCCTTTCCAGAAATGGTACACACAGAAAATCAATAATAGTTCTGGTCAACTGGCTTGGACTACCTGGATATTCAAAGTGACCCCAAGGGTCGAGTATAGATGGTGATTTAGTGTGCATGTAACTTTTAATAAAAGCCTTCATGATAGGTGAATGTTATCGGTCTGTAGTTTGGGGCCACCATAACTTTACTTAACAGTTTTGAAAGAGAGATGTACAGAGTGTTTGTTTCTTCTTTCATTTCCAACCTATGCTTTTTTCCCATGTTAAGCTCTGTCACTCTGTCTGTCTGGTCATGAAGAGTAGGGCCCTCCTAGGTGTTTCCATTTGCTTTCTGTATTATTCCTTTAAAAATGCAAGAAGAGGCCACCTTACGCAGATAAGTGTCTCCTTTTTCTAGACTCTTGTAGTTCAGTAGTTTTCCAGAAAAGAAATATGTTCAAGGACAAATATTCCTCAGGTTTCTGTTTACATTGTATAAATCAATATTGTGTATAGAAAATATGTTTAGTTTTACCTTTTACCTGCAAAAATCTGAAAACTGAAGGAGGAACAGTCATTTACTAATGATGATCCAATTCCAGATGGTGTTGCACCTATAAAGAGGGACAAGTGAACTGATTCAGCTGCTTTCCTGTTTGTCCTGCCATTACTCCAGTTGAAAAAAAACTGCATTATTATGCAGCCTAGCCTGGCCCATCTGTGCTATTGCTGCTGGAACATGAGTGTCACTCCATCAGCAACCTCTTCTATGTTTTATGATCTGGCATCAAGGCCCTGGGTACCAAGACAGTAGGGCATGATATCATTGTCAGTTCTGTGCTTTTATCCCCCCTATAGGGTATCCTTTCAGACCTGAGTGGGGGATTCAGCTTGTGCTAAGTGACATCATTGCTATTGCTAGTTATTCCTGGAAGGACTGATAGGTTAAATCGTTGGTTAAATCAGTGTCTGAGGGTTCTTTCCTTCTGGCAGTGAGGGTTTGGTCTGTTAGAATGCACAGTCTCATTATACTATATTTAGTGATAGTTAAATACAGCATCTAGCATGCAGGTGAAGGCATGGTTAAGCCTACTATGATACACAAATGGTTAGTATGATTGTGAGGGAAGTCAGTGGCACTATGGGATCCACCATCACCACCTTGCCTTACAAACAAGTCCAAGAGCCTTCTGCCTTTGCATCTGTCTTGTTTAATGATGTTGATAGAATTTTCAAAGAGGTAACAACTTTAAATGTTCACTTTAATCTCTCATTACTGACTTCTGCCTTTGCTAATGGTGCAGCCTTCTGGCTAGCTGAGTTGACTAACTAAGGCTATAACTTTTCTCGTGCATTAACCATAAATAGTTTCCCATTTCTCACGTTTATATGTTTGCATTCTGATATAGGTGATATTTTTGATCAGTTGAATGCTTAGTCTTGTATATAGTTCTATTCGACTCTTTAAAATGATTCACAAATTTGAAGTTTCACAGGGGGGTTGTATGGATTAAAAACCATTAGTAAAAATCTTTTTTCACATCACCTGTAGTAATGGGATTGCTTTGGCTTGTTGTTTGAATGAAATAATGTTGCTAACAAGTATGCATATCTCAGTATACTTTTATGACTGCTTCAGATACATTTTGGGGTGTAAAATGTTTTCTGAAAAACCTTTTCTAATGCCAGTATATCCTTTTTAAGATGAGGAGACCACATTTGTACACAGTATTCAAGATTTGGGCGCACCGTGGATTTGTATAGGGGCAATAAGATATTCTCCACTCATCATCCATACGTCATCCACTCATCTTGTATTTTTCATGGTCTAGTAAATTTCACACAAGTTACATCAATTTCTAATTCTTTGACTTGTCAAGATTTCTCTAGTTAATTGATTCAAATGTGTTTAGTTTCCTGTACTAAGGTATCTCTCAAGCCAGTGATCTACCTGCTATGGTTATTATCAGTACTTTTGAGTTTCCTGACTTAGAAGTAAACTCTCTTGAAGAATCAACTGAAATTGTTTTGGACTATGAGAAACTTCATGTTATTGGTGGTCTTTTTCTTTCTCATGTATCTGTTGTAGTCATTGTAAAGAGCATTGTCTATGTTCTCCTTTTCAAATGGCAGCAGACACCCTAAGTGAATCTATTTACTAGCCAGTGATCTGTTGTCTGTTATTTGGTAAATACTGGCTATGAGGTGGTCTTTGTTCAAGATAAAAATATAAAGGTCAAATGGTAGATCTATACCAGAATTTTCCAATTTGGGAATCCCAAAGCTAAGTACCAAAATACATATTGATAAATCTAAATCAGTGATACTCAGACTGAGGCTCACGAGCCACACGTGGCTCTTTAATGCGTGTCTTGACTCTTTGCAGCACAGGATTTTAAAACATTGTGTTATTTAATTTTTAACCAATCAGGATGCTTTAACTATGTTATTAACCAATTGTAGTTGATAAAATGACTGACCAAGTATTATTATTTTACTGTGATAAATATATATATTTAGCAATCAACTTTAATAGATAAGCAGAAAGTAGTCTTCTAGAGCTACGTACCTGGCAAAGTGGAAAAGGTTCTTGATCTGGTAGGTGCAGAATACTGTCTCACTTGTGATGTTATCAATGCCAATGCCATTCATTCTGGGCTATGTGCTATACCTGAGGTAGCAAGGGCTATCTGTATGATTGATTAGTCCACCTGGCTGCAGTTTCGGCATTTCACCCACGGGTAAACGGCCGGTTTGTGTTCTCAAACACTATCGGTAGTCATTTTGTCAATGAGCTTTGCAGATTATACCTTCAGGTAAGACAACCAATCCCACCCTGGGATCTCAACCTGGTATTGTCAAGGCTTATGGGTCCCCCTTTCAAGCCACCGGCAATGTTTTCTCCATTCTTTTTGTCTTGGAAGATGGCATTACTGAGCACTATTATTTTTGCAAGAGGGGTTTTGGAGATGAGGGCCCTTTCTTCAGAACCTCCATACATGATATTCTTCAAGGACAAGGTCCAGCTGCATCCTCACCCAGCCTTCCTCTCAAAGGTGGTTTCGCAATTCCATTGTAACCAGGATATTTTCCTTTCAGTCTTTTATCTGAAACCATATGCCAGTAAACAGGAGTGGAAACTTCACTCAGTAGACATCAGATGTGTGCTTGCTTCCTACATAGAAAGGACTAAATTGTTTTGGGAAAACTACTCAACTTCTTGTGGCTGTTGCAGATAGGATGAAAGGTTTTCCAGTCTCAGCCCAGAGAATTTCATAGTGGATTACTTCCTGTATTCACATAGTCTATGACCTGGTGAATGTTCCTGGTCCTGTCCTGATGGCACATTCCACAAGGACCCAAGCATCTTCAGCTGCATTCATGGCACAGGTCTCTGTTCAAGACATTTGTAGAGCAGCAGCTTGATCATCAGTCCGCACTTTTGTGTCTCACTGTACCATCACTCAGAAGGCTAGTGATGATGCTGGATTTGGCAGAGTGGTGTTACAATCTGCTTGTCATTGAGCTCCGAACCCTCCTCCTACATCTGTTTGGAAGTCATCTACATCGAAATGGACATGAGCAAGCATTCAAAGAAGAAGAAAAACAGTTAATAACATTCTGTAACTGTTGTTCTTCGAGAAGTGTTGCTCATGTCCATTCCATTACCCTTCCGCCTGCCCTTCTATTGGAGTTAGCTGGCAAGAAGGAACTGTGGGAGCGGCAGGGCCCTTTTTGTCCAGGTGCTATAAGTGTCTGATTCTAGGGGGCACCAGAGCTGACCCAATGGATACCACTGAAGGAAAAACTTCCCAACAGCTGCTCGAGACGAGCACACACCTACATTGAAATGGACATGAGGGACAACAACACTTGAACAACAACTGTTACGGAAAGCTAGTTACTGTGTTTTTCTGAATTGTCACTTCAGATCTCTGGAGAGAAACAACAGAAAATGCTGAGTGCAATTTTCATGTCTAACTCTAAGTATTTTGAATATATTTGCCTAATAATATATAGAGAAGCTGGCGAGCTTGTAGTCTCTGTTGGAATGGATTTTCATCATAAAGACAGATTCCACTAGAAGAATTATAAATTGTTTGTTACAATACAGCCATTGTTCTCTTCTACATTCTCTCTAACTAGAGTTTCTGCACCCTACCTAGCTTATATTCCGTAGATATGGTTCCATCTGTGATTTGTCAAGGAATCTCAATTTATTATTTATTAACCAGACACAGAAGACTCAAACCTTTCCACGATAAATAAAGTGAGTATTATGTTGTATAGTCTGTGGGGCATCTTTTGGATGAGATTTATAAAAGAAAAGTGTTTGCTTAGCTTTATCAATAAAGGTTATGCATGGCCCTTTTTTAAGAATAGGGTTTGTGCTGGTTGTAATACTGAGTCTTCATCTCGAATATATCTATTGTTTTCAGCTGAGTTACTTAGATTTTCCTTATGCAACAGAAACCAAAGTATGGCCACATTTTATAGCTGCTGTACAGACAAGCATAATTTAATAGTCTTTATAATTCAAATAGCTTATTAATAAAATGTATTTTAGAAGAAATTGATTCTTAATTTAGAAGAAATCCAAAAATGGAAAATCCAGTAACAATGTTGCAAAGGAATAAGGAATGTAATCAAGGTTTTTTCCCCTCTACTAGGATAATTCAAGCTATAATAATTACAAAGCACAATAATTTTAAAATGGATTTCACTGATATATAATACTTTGCATTATAATTTGGAAATGTTAAATGAAATGTACAATATATTTACATATATTCTCTTCCTATTTAAAATGCTTATGTTGTGATTGTTTGTTACAAACAAGAAAGGCAAAAACATGCATTTCCATCAGACTGAATTAACATACTTAAGCTGCAGTATGGATGACCTTCAAGTATGAACTATTGTTAAATCCTGTGATTAAATTAAATATTTGTACAGAAGGTATCGGGTAAAATTGGTTAGAATTATTTTGAGGGCATTTTAGACTCTCAGTTCTTGACCAAACTGAACCATCTTATAGCTGACCCCTTAAAACTAGTTTGAGGGGAAAAAATTGAGTGACAATCCTTATCCCCAGCTGGCTAATCAAATGTAGCAGATGTGCCAAGATGTCTTTCATATTCTTTCATTGAGGTTGGATTGACAAGTGGAAGTAATTTGATGTGATTGGAAGAACTGAAGGGTATTTAGCTTTTGGATACTCTTGTTTTAAAATGAATGGAAAAACCTTATTAGAACAGCGTTTCACATTGACCTAACTCATACTGGATTGGTGTCACCTGAATAAAGAAATTGTTCTGTACCCATAGTGGATGTCCTTGAATTAGGATCACTTCATTCACTAGAAGTAAGCTTTTAAAATGTTGACTGCTAGAGAAAGATGGGAACAACAGAAAAATACAAATATATGCACCTTACAAATCCCAAGTATCAATGAAAGGGTCTGTCCAGTTTTTTCACCTCAGTCTAGAAAAGACTGAAGGTCTGTCTATCTAATTATGTTTATCTAACCATCCCACACTGAATTCTGTGTAGAGTTGGTCAGGAATTTTTTCGATGTAATTAATTTCCTATATGCAGGATGAAATTTTGAGAGGGAGAGCCACTCCACAATAACTAATGACCAGGGGTTAGGCCACGCACCTGGGATGTGGGAGACACAGATTGAAGTCCCTGCTGTGCCTGATTCAGCAAAGGAACATGAATCTGGGTCTTGCACGTTCCAAGTGAATATCTGAACCCCGCACCAGGCTATAGAGTCAATCTCTCAGTCTGGCCCAAAGAATATTTCATTCTGAAAACAGTGCAGCACAGCTCCAGCAGAAAGACTGAGAGAGAGAAACAGAGGCTGACTCGATAGCCCTGTGGTACAGCACTTAATGAAAGCAGGGACTTGATTGTGGGTTTCCTACAGTCTCAGTGAGTGCCTTACCCACAGGGCTATTGGCTGTTCTGAGGTAGGTCTCTCTTTTTTTTTTATTTTATTTTTTGAAAAAAAAAAATTTGTGAAATGTCCTTGGTTTTTGTTCAGAGTCAGAATGAAAACAGATTTCTAAACCTAAAAGAATCAGAGGGGTAGCCGTGTTAGTCTGGAATTGCAGAAGTGACAAAGAGTCGTGTGGCACCTTAAAGACTAACTAAAGTTTTAGAGCATAAGCTTTCGTGGGCTAATACCCACTTCGTCGGATGCATTCAACGAAGTGGGTATTAGCCCACAAAAGCTTATGCTCTAAAACTTTAGTTAGTCTTTAAGGTGCCACACGACTCTTTGTCACTAAACCTAAAAATACTTCACAAAACCAGATTCTTGTTTTGTGGTCAGCCCTAATTCTAAGATACCAGAATGCTCTAGCTGATATTAAATGTGTAAAGGGATAGGCACATTATACCCCCAAAAGCATTATGAGATTTTATGTGAAAAACACGTATGGAATATTTCAATAATCAAAACTTTAATATTGTGCACAGAATTTTCAAAAGCACCTAAGGAAGTTGAGTACCTGCTGCCATACTGGGTGCCTAGCTCATGTGGGCTCTTTTGAAAATCCCTCCCTGTGAGATGATCTTGAAGTACTGTTTAATTCTGTATCAATAAGCAGAATCCATCATCAGCATGGACGCATGTCCTCTGGAATGGTGGTTGTAACATGAAGGGACATATGAATCTTAAGCACATCTGACACGTAAATATCTTGCAACACCAGCTACAACAATGCCATATGAATGCCTGTTATCACTTCAGGTAGCATTTGTAAACAAGAAGCAGGCAGCATTATCGCCCATAAATGAGGGATTGGCTGAACAAGAAGTAGGAAATGAACTTGTAGGCTCTAAAGTTTTACATTTGTTTTATTTTTGAGTGCAGTTATTTTTTGTATATAATTCTACATTTGTAAATTCTACTTTAATGACAAATAGATTACACTATAGTACTTGTATTAGGTAAACTGAAAAATACTGTTTTTCAGTTTTTACAGTATAAATATTTATAATCAAAAATAAAGTGAGCATTATAGATTTTGTATTCTGTAGTGTAATATGAATCAATATATTTGAAAATGTAGAAAACACCCAAAAATGTAAATAAATAGTATTCTATTATTAACAGCATGATTAATCACAATTAATTTTTTTAATCACTTGCCAGCTTAAGTAATATATAAACTTCAGTAGTGAACAAGAGGAGGAAGAAAAACTAGCTAAGGACTCCACAGTAATTTTTGCTGCATAGCAGTAGAGTCTGCTTTGTATTTTTGTTGCTTCAGTAGTCACCTCTGTGATGTTCCAACTATTTCCACCTTTAGCCCCACTGGCTTTACAGAGCTGGAGGGTGTAAGCTAGGGCTTGGGAGTCATCCAAGTTCCTACAAATTCTTTCCTCTCCCTCCATAAGAGAAAGCAACACTTTGGAACTTCTTTTTAAGGGAAATTGTGGGGTAACAGCTTGGTAGGAGCACTGGGAAGCCAGGACTCCTAGAGATGCCAGGCTGTCCAGTAGCTAACCATAGCCTGTGAGGCTGGGTGGCAGAATTTATGTAAAAGGTATCTATGCAAATTTTCCCCTGCATCCTATGGATTCCCTAAAATGTGCACAGATCTGGGATGATTTGAGAGTAAAGGAATGGATTCTCCAATTTTTTCCACCACTCCTCATGAGGAGGAGTGGTGGAAAAAGGAGGAGTATGTCATTCCTCACGATGAAAAAGTGAACAGAAAACTTCATCAATGGAAACTCATGGAAAGTTATTCCTTAACATTTAGGGGACAATGAACCCCAAGTGAAAAATCCCTGAAATTAGATACACCTTTTGACCATCTGTCAGGCATTATCTACAGTGGAATTTTAGCTACTGAAATAGTTGCACTGGGGCAAATACCTAGTATGGACACAATTTACACTAGTTTTTACAAATCAAAATTCTGAATTGTAGTTACATTGGTGGCTAAAATTCCAGTGTAGTCAAGACTTCAGATATATTGTGTGGGCTGGGCGTGCTTCCTACAACAGATAAGGAGCTATAATGTTTTAAGAACTGTCTGGATGTGGGGCAGAGAAAGGGGCAGTGTGTGTGGTTGGAGGGGGTGGGCAGGAGGCATGTTCTCTTGGCTGCCGTTTAAGTTACCAGATTACAATACCAAGGTGAACATCTCACAAGGAATTGCCAAAGCATTATTACCCAGTAGAGAGTAAAATATTCTGTTCTGCCCAACAGTACATTTTTACTGCACAAAACAATCATTTTTAAAGGAGAAATTGGAATTTGCTATCTTATCCATTAGTAAATTTTGAAATGTGATTTTCTTCATTTCCCAATAACATAGAATATTTCTAAATTCCCATGTATATTTCCATGGGTTTTTTTTATATATACCAGGGTTCAAAGGTCACATTGTTTCTTAGCATCAAAGCTGGAGCTAGCTATACCACAGCAGTCCTATGATGATTTTTTTATTTTTATTTTATATATTCTTGAACCTCAGCCTCCCCGCCACACACACAATTTGTGTAAAACTTGGATTTTGTATTAATGTCCTCTAATTTCTCCTAGAACTATAGCTTTTTTGTAAGAAGAGACCTATCATAAATCCACTTGAACTTCATCTCCCTTAGGGAATATTGGAGTATTTTAGGTAACAAGATTAGATGTGCAAAGCTAAAAAAACAACCACTTATGGCACTATAAGTGCTTTGCAGAAAATGCATCCTGTGGGAATTAAAACCCTACAAAAGCTTGTATATTTAAGGAAATATTCTGTGTACCGAAGGAAAGTGTTACAGTTCAACTGAATATCAATTGTTGTACACAAAAATAAATTTGTTTTGCTCCATTTCAACAAAAATGATCTAAAATACTGAATTCATTAACTGCTACTTTCTGAATTGATATATAGATTGAGGGGTAAATTCTGCCCTTTGTAAACATGTGTGATATAATTAGCATTTGTGAGACTTACTGGGTTGAATTCACTCCTTGTTCTTTGTCAGTGCTGCAGGCTGACAGTGGCAAACAAGCCACCTCGAGCAGAACACATCAGAATAAGCCGCCTGTAACCCAAGCTCCACTGGGGCCATGGTGCCAGCTAGTAGAGCCCACAGAGTTACTAATATGTTAGCACTTACTAAGGATGCTTTTTGACTGATGAGAGAAAGTCAGTGCTGCTTTGAAAGAGAAGCAGGATGTGAAAAATGTTTCATCTACTTGCCTGGGCTACCTAACAGTTGATAGAGGGGAGAGTACAATAGTAGAGAGAGCACTTTGCAGAAATTCAGGATTCAAAATAGAAACAAAATTATCCTCTCTATCCACCATCTGCCAAAAATAGAGTATGAAGAAAACTGCTGCAAGATTACCAAACAAACAGAAATGAAAAACAACCAAAAAGCATCATCATATGCCTGCAGTTCTGATACAGGCAAAACTGACATTGACTTCAGCAAGAATTCTGTGTGCATAGAGATTCAGGGTCATGCCCTTGAAAAGTGGCAGTATCCTGTAATCTCATTAAAATATAGGCAAGATTCTGATCTCAGTTACACTGATGAAATCCCAAAATTAGTGGATTTACTGCGTACTTATGGAATAATTGAGATTGGAATCTAGCCCTCAAGTTAATTCTCCTGGAAAGATATTATTACATCGAGGAATAAGTAAAGAAAAATATTTTATATCTTCAAATAAAAATTATACTTCATGTAATAAGAGATTTATTGTTCGAAAGTATCTTCTCGTGGCAGCTATAAGATCCAGTCTTGATAGAGACTACAACCGACCACATGTATGAGGCTAATCTGACTGACTGCTTCTGAGACCTAGTCTACACTATGGGGGTAGATTGATCTAAATTATGCAACTTCAGCTTCGTGAATAACGTAGCTGAAGTCAGCCTACATAGATCTGCTTACTGCAGGGTCCACACTATGCTATGTCAATGGGAGACGCTCTCTTGTTGATTCCCCTTGCACTTCTTGTTCAAGTGGAGTACAGGAGTCGACAGGAGAGCGATCTGCAGTTGATTTAGAAGGTCTTCAGTAGACCGCTGATGCATCAGTTGCCACGCGTCAGTCTCCTGGTAAATATAGACAAGCTCTGAGTGTTTTGCATCTTAAATAAACAAATTTCTTCCTTTCCTTTGATAATTATGAATTTTATATAAATAGAGAATATTCATTTCTTCCACTTTTCTGATACTACCTGCTGAAACTCTGACTGTTGTAATATGTTGATTCAGTAGAAACTATCCATGGGTTTCTCCACAGATTTGACAAAGATTGTTTCCACTGCTGACTGTGAGCTAATCATAAGTGACTTTTTGCCCTTTAACATTTTTTAGATGTTTAACGCAGAGGCAAAACACGTCAACTTCTGTGGTCTTCTGCCATTTAATCAGAATTTTAAATTGGCTATTACACTCATTTTTTGGTAATAGATGTTTGTGTCCACTAAGAATTAGGTGAAAGCCTAGCATCTGCAATCTACATTTAAACAAGTAGCCTGGTTTCCTTATCTCATTTAGTTTTCATGTCATTGATACCTCGTTATAGCTGTGTAGCATTTTAGTTGGCCAATTTTTACTCCTATTTTGAACTCCATCATGGAGAACCATAAATACTGGTATATAGCTCTTGGTCATCCATATTTGTATGATATTGGGAAATAAAGTATTTTTATTAACTTACTGTATTGTAAGTAGATGAAAGTAAATACAATGATAATTTGCAGTAAGTTAATGGTAGATGTTTTGTCAAGAAAAAAATCTGAAATGTTCATCTTGTACACAGAATATGGTTGGCACCATAGTGCATTACATATGGCTTTCTTAACCCAACACTGGACACAAATGTCCAAAATCTGGTCCTGCTAAAGTTCATGGCAAAACTCTCCTGAACCTGAAAAGGACCAAGATTTAGCCCGTATTTTCTAATTTGACTGGAAAGAGCTCAGAGTTTGTGTCTGAGATGCATGATACACATAATTAAAATTAAAGACTAAAATTGAACAGTGCTCCATATCAGAAACCATTCTGAGGCAGAGCGATACAAAATATATTGTAAATGTACCCAATTATTTTTCATCAAGGTGGAACCCTGAGTATTCCAGATGAGATTTGGGAATCTCATAGTAAAACAGGGCATCTTGGGACCACATCAGCATCTACTCACAGTATTTGAGCTTTGATAGAAGAGGTTATAAAGGTGCATGCAGTCTAATATGCATCAGGGAAGATCATTCCCAGATTGGTGTTTAACAGTACTTGTCTGTTATGCCTTGGGCTCAAAAGGACAAGTACAGTGGGAGGTGCAGATTCTTGGCACCTTTTGAAATCAGGCCACTTATCAATATAGGAGCCTAGGTGCTGAGGTTTGTAAATTGGCCAAGACCTTCCGGGAAGTCACCAAGATTTGTGTGGTCTTGAGGGAGTGCCATTTCCGCTCAGTGCCTATCAAATGGATTAGGCTGGACACTGAGGCTTTAAGCTAGGGTGAGCATTAAGCCTCCATCCACATGAATGGCCTGCCTCTAATGCAATTGTTCTCAAAGTTCATTGCACCGTCTCAGCGCCTGAGCCCTGCTGCCCCAGTGGCGGGGGGAGGGAGCTGCATCCCGAGCCCCATTGCCCCACATGCGGGTGGAGTTCAGGCTTCAGCTTCAGCCTGGGTCCCAGCAAGTCTAATTCTGGCCATGGTTACCCCATTAAAAATGGGTTGCAACCTACTTAGGGGTTCTGACCCAAGTTCCTCATAAGCTGTGTGGCCATGCAGCCATCTATTTAGTGCCATGCAGGTGCTCAGGGGACTTGCCTGGGTCAGGGGAGGGCGCCTCTTCCCCAGCTCTAACCCTTCAATGGCTGGGGTGGCCTTCCTGGTCCAACTATGCCGCGGCCCAAACCCTGACATTGCCTGGACTGCCTGGACTGAACTGGACTCAGACCCACCTGCAACGGCCCGGCCTGAAGCCAGCCGTAACGACCCAGGGTGGCACGGCCCAGACCCAGCCATTGTTGAAGCAGCCCAGCCAGAATCTGGGTGGCCCCACCTGGATCCAACTGCAGCTAGGGCGGACCGAACGCAGGCAGCCCAGCCTGGCCCCAGCTGCAGTGCAGCATGCCGGAGCCCAGATCTGGCAAGGGTAACCATGCCCAAACCCAGGCAGCCATGCCCGGACCCAGCCATGGCCGGGGTGCCGCTTCCTGAACCCAGCTTGTCACAGCTGGGGCGCCCCTCCCTGAACCCAACCCCAGTCCCAGGGCGTCCATGGCTGAGGGAGACGCACCTATCCCCTTTCCCCTCCCCCCCATGCCCAGGTGCTGCTGCAGGGGGACAGATCTGGGGGAAAGAAGTTCTCTTTCCTCGCCATAGCCTCCGGAGCACCCTTCTGCACCTGAAACTCCGCCTCCCTAGCCCAACCCCAGAGCCTGCACCCCAAGCCAGAGCCCTCCGCCACTACCCCAACCCATGCCCCAGCCCTTAGCCTTTCATTCCTGGCCTCACCTCAGAGCCCACACCCTCAGCCGGAGCCCTCACATGCCTGCATCCCAACCCTTTGTCTCAGCCCTGAGTGTCCTCCCACAGTCTGAACATCTCAGCCCCACCCCCACCACATGAATTTTATGTGCACCAATATGGAGGTGATGTGTCACATCACCTCCATATTGGTGCAGATAACAAAATTCATTCTGCACATGGGTGGGAAAATTTAGAGGGAATACTGGTCCTGACCCACAGTTTGAGATCCGTTGTTCTAATGTTTCCATCGTAGAAATGTACAGAGAGCTACCAGAATTCTCTGTGCTTCTGTGCATAGCACAACTTTCTCAACTGGGAGTAGGGATCTGATACTCCGTTTGGGAGGACAGTTGTGCAATCTTTTATTTAATGAAAACTCCTCAACCTGCCTTCCTGAGAGTGTTTTTCCCAAGTGAGGATATGCGCAGGCTGTCTCAAAGAAGAAAGAGAGGTTACTTACCTGTGGTTCTTTGAGAGCGTTTCCTCTGCATATTCATTGTGGTTCCTGCCCACTTTCCACTCTTTTCCAAAGTTCTGTTGTTATACAGCTATGCTGTGTGTGGCATGACTGAAATGGTTGTGAACTGTACAACCCTTTAAAACTGTGCTTCTGATGGTTCAGTTCCACAATGGGGTACTTGTGCTGTTCCAACAGTCACTGGTTTTCTAGAAAGCTTCTGAAGTTCAGTGGAACTGGAGAGCCTCATTCCGTAAGTGTGAATATGCAGTGACAGTGCTCCCAAAGAACCATAGTAACTGGTAAGTAAACGTTCTTTATGTCTCCTGTGGATTTACCAGAGAATTTCAAACTAAGGTTTGTGAATTCCTAATCTTTCACAGACACTGAATTCACCAAACGTTTTCCATGGAAAAACATATTGAGTAGGATTTTATTTTTTGAGATTGAATTAATTTTAGAAAAATGTAGGGGACAAATTCAATTTGGTGAAATCGGTATATTGACGTGACATTATCAGTTGCATACATTATTTAGTGTTCATTCAGCTCTATGATAAACTAATGTTGCAAAATTTTACTAATTCTAAAATTTGTGTGTGTCTATAATTTAATAATATACATTCCTACCAGAATAGAAGAAACAGAATTAAAAGACATTAATACATAATTTACAGCATACATTTAAAAAATTTCATTACATTGAGGGACTTCAAATGGCAGGATCAGGCCCAGAATTATTTAATCAAAAGACTTTTCTGTATCTGTTGTATTTATAATGCTAAAATAGATTTCCCAAAATGGAGTATGTTAAAGAGAATATTGCTTCTAATTTCTAAATTTTTCTCTGAATGTTTGTGTTTTTCAGAGATGGAATTCTGTGAAAATCCACACATCGTGTGCTCTGGCTACCAGACAGACTTGCATGGTGTATCTCAACATGGTTACCCATTGGAGATGGGTTCAGATGTGGATACTGAGACTGAAGGTGGTGCTTCACCAGATCATGCTTTGAGGATGTGGATGACGGGGATGAAATCTGAACACAGTTCCTGTTTGTCAAGCCGGGCAAACTCAGCTTTGTCCCTCACAGACACTGACCATGAAAGGAAGTCTGATGGAGAGAATGGTAATAAGGCAATTATATAGTATACTAAAATATAAAGAACAGTTTATTTGAACCTTTCCTCTTGTTTATTTTTCTTCTCTTTCTATAGATCCTCATTCTATGGACAAATCAAAAGGGTTGAATTATGTTTATGTTGCTAGTATGCATTGAAAATATGAAAGTGAGAAGATGTTTGGGATTCATTTGTGTATTTCCTTTTAACAGTGGAAGTAATGTTAGCTTCCCCTTTGTATATATTAGAAACATAGGGTCTGATCTAAAATCCATTGAAGTTCACTTTAGTGGTCTTTGGATCAGGCCCTTAACCCTGTAAATGCAGTTGTGATGGATGTACTTAAGGTAGGAGCTTATTCTGCAAACACTGGCTTCTGGTCATAGTACTTCAGACTGACTAGTTCCAGTGGTACTACCCTACGTTAAAAGTGCTGTGTTCAATAATAAGTGTTTTCAAGATCAGACCTGTGTAATAGTGTCCTGCGGAAGTGGGATAACCCCTTTATTTAAGGCTCCTGTCATACTGGGCAAAATGCTAAAAAACGTACTGTTGAGTACAGCCCTGCTTTTTCTGCCAAATGGATTGGATAGGACTTTATCACTAATGTCTGTGATTGTTGTAGTACATGATGCTTTATCACTATTGTTGAAAAAGTTTGTGTTCTCATCCAGGCTTTATGCTTATGTAGTATATGAATGTTCCCAGAAGGTAGATTTTTTTAAAAAAAAGTTAGTAAGAAAATCAAAGCATTATTCACCTCATTGTATCAAGCAACAAATAGAAATATTTTCCAATAATTTTCCCATTGAGTTTTTCAGAAAATAGGTAAATAAAATAAAATAGGTAAATAAATATTATTATATATTTCCACTAAATATGAGTATGCTAATGTTCTAATTTTGTATTTATACATGTATGCTACAGTATAAAAATTGTGAAATAATTCATTTTAAAGATACACACACACACACACACACACACACACACGTATTTTACTGGCTAAGAAAATATCAGAAGGCAGCAATGGAAATAACTGATATAATTGTAGTATTCAGAGTACTGCTGTTTTAGTAGTGATACAGTGGTAGGGTGTAGTAAGGTCCTGTGATTAATGCCCTTTGTGTAGATATAGTATATGTTTTGATAGTACCAGATCATATGTGAAGTCAATAGTGTAATTATAATTTGTCCTGTGGGTGATCATCATACAATTCCCCTTGTACACCAGTGAAAATGTCCCATATATCTTCAGTGTTACAGGAGCATGACTTCCCTCATGTGCTTTATCCATCTGAGGATTAAGTCTTCTGCGCCAATGTTCTTTGTTATTTTGCTAGCATCTATGAGTGTGTCTACACTACCCGCCAGATCGGCTGGTAGCGATTAATCTTTCTTCTCTAGTCTAGATGCAATAAATCGATCCCTGGGCGCTCTCCCATCAACTCCTTTACTCCACCTCTGTGAGAGGTGTGGGCGGAGCTGATGGGGGTGTGGCAGCAGTCGATTCACCGCTGTGAAGATGCCGCTGTAAGTTGATCTAAGTACGTCAATTTCAGTGATGCTATTCTCGTAGCTGAAGTTGCGTATCTTAGATTGTTTCCGCCTCCCCCCATCCCCGTGTAGACTGGGACTAAGTCATGTGAGTGCTGCCACTTGCTTGTCCAGAGAGCAAGTGTTACCTTCCTTCATCTCTCTCATGAATTCTGCCTGTTGGATATGGGCTTCCTTCCTTCCACTCACAGTACTGTTTTTTTTGCCTTTTTAGGCATTCTGGTTCTTAAATAAGGAATAGCAGGCTTGAGTATGGCCTGCCCTGGGATTGCCTGCCTGCTCAGCACTGGAAGGTTTGAAGGGAAGGCTGATTGCAAAGGGCAAACAATTGTTTGTATCATGGAGAGAAGAAGATGTTTCCAGTCCAATATTTTAAGGTTTTTGGCATTGACACCTTGAGATATGGTTGGCTGTTTGGCCAAGATGTCAAATTTTGCTTGCAACACCTTTTAATGGCTGGGTCATTGTGATAGTCAGCTGGTCATAGTGTTACACTAAATGTCGTATTTGGGGTCAGTAACAAATTTCCTCCTACAGCAGATTGGGTAGCTGTGGATGGAAGGGGAAGATGGTGGTATTACCTTACTCCCTATGCATCAGAAGAATCAGGCACTGCATATTAAGGGAAAGAGTTATAGGGTTTTGAGGATGGAGTAACTTCTTATAGATTCATTGATTTGTAAAGATAGACGGGACTATTAGGAATATTTAGTCTTACCTCCTGTATAATCCCGGCTATAGCATTTTTCACTCAGTGATTGCTGCACGAAGCCCATAACCTCTAGTCCTCCATAAATCTTTTGTCATTACTTTTTACTCATGATGTCTGTTTTTTTAGGTTATATTGTTAGCCATGGGTCCCAAAACCTCTCCTCTGATTTGGGAATAGGAGGTTGAAGGAAAATTGAGGTGTTGCACTGCTGTTGGAAAGTGCATTGGAACGGAGAGTAGTGGTAAGAGGCAATATCTATCTGAACTCTCAGTTCTCACTCTGAGGAGATGTGCATGTGAATGTCATGTGATGTGCACAGAGACCAATCTTTTCCCAATTACTGGGAAATAGACTTCTTCACCATTAGCACATGTCTTAGTAAACCACCTCAATGAATGTATGTGGTGTAAAATTGGGTGACTGCATTATCAAGCTGAAAGCGGGAAAATTATGTTGTGAAATATTGGTTCTGCTTCCCCAAAACCTGACCTGTAAAGTGAGACCTGGAAAAGAAGAGACCTGCAGGAATCCTGGGTTCAGAGGGTTTGTCGAAATGGTCTGTGAAAATGGCTTCTTGCAACTAAAATAAAATTAAGGGAAAATGGCTTTTCTATTAGTTCCATAATTTAGTTTCTTAAAACTTATACGCATTACCTGTGGTATGAAAAAGTCTCGTTTTCCTTTTCCCTTAGTGTCCAAAAGTGTAGTATAACAGCAGAGAGAGAATCACTTTTAAATGGTGCATTAGTAGGATCCAGAGATGTGGAGTGTGGTAGAATGCTTCTTTTACATTGATTTCAAGCAAATCCACTCTTGTGTGCTACATACTACTGGATGGTATTTTCAGTGGGCCAGATCTTGAAGTGCTTTCTCACTTTTCATTCAAACAAAATTGATTAATGTTGGTGGCTGAGGACTGAATAAATTAAGGACCTCAGAAGATGATATATTAAATTATAGGTGTACAATAGAAAAGTGATCTAAATGGCTTGGGCAGTTCTTATCTATTTGTGGTGGTCAAACACATTTTTCTTATCCCATGCCTACATGCAAGTATTGTATAGTTCGTTCTTGTGGATAAATACCTTTCATTCTGTACAATAAGTCATCCAACCACATGAAGAATGTGGTTCAAAATGTATTCTATTTACACCCGAGTTACCCTGGAGACTTCAGTTGGTTTGAATGGATGTACCTAAGAGTAAATTTGGTCGTACATATGTAAAATAATGAGCACACTGCACATTGAGTGAGGTGCAAGGGGGGCCATTGTTGGGATTGTGAGAGGAAGATGTGTAGCTCTTTAGCGGGTTAGAGTTGCATGGAGTGACTTATATGGCAGCTGCAAAGCAGGCTACCATGTGGATGTTGACCCATCCCTTCCCCTCTCTTGGCTGACTGGAAGAGAGGGTGAACTATATAGGTCCCTGCTGGGAAGGAAAAAAACATCTTTTACCTGGGCCAGGTGGAGCGACTCTCACCCATGGAAGTGGTGAAATACCAGGTTGTCAGGATCCTCTGTGGGCATTGCGCTACTTGCTCCTTTCTTTGGGGTCTGCAATAGAATTTCTCCCTCACCACCAGATTGGCCAAGACAAAATGGGTGGTTGTTGTTTTTTGCCTTTCTCACAGTGCGTTTGGGGTGGAGGGCTTAATTGGGGTAAACATGGAATGGGAGTTGAAGACCAGTGTAGGTACTCTGTAGGGGTGGCGATACAGTGATCAGATAAACTGGATTGGTGAAAGATTCAAAGGAGGCATTGTTAAAGGAGCGGAAACATGGGTAGTTCAGAACAGCTTTTATTGGCTCAAGGAGACCCTGCCAATCTTTATAGCCTCCCTCTTAATTTGAGTGGGGAGTCAGGTCTCATCAGTGGGTTGGCTGGAGTCCAGGGTGGGTAAGTGGGAGAGCTGACGAAAGCCTCTGGATATATATGAAAATGATCATGGAATTACTTGCACTCTTCACTTTTGTCTGCCGGGTGCTCCCACACAGTTAATAATGAAGCTGGGGCCTAATCAAATTACATCTAGTGTGTCTGGTCCTTCTTCAAGCATAGCTGGACAAAGATATGATCACAAGAGAGTCTTAATTTTTTTGTCTCTAGATTACAGTATTTTTGACAGACAATATAAAATGTGAATACTATAGTTCTTTTAACTTGGCTACTTGGGTAGTGTGATTCTGGGTTGACACTGCATATATTGCTTGCTATTCTAAAGATAATCTTAATATGGGGAAAGGGATAAGAAAGATATCCGAGTTATTTAAAAATGCTTACTATGTTTCAATGGTGTACTCAAATCCAACTGAACAACATGGCCTGCAAGTTTAACTGGATACTTTACGCATACTATATCCATATTTAACATATTTAGGGAATATTAAGTCTTGCATGTAATAATTTTAATATCTCTGGGTTGTACTATTTATAATTATTAATTTCTTACTCAAAGTAGCTGGTGGAATACATATGCTTTCTCTTGAATTTCTTTATGAACCGAATCAACATTCTTTATTATGTATACTGAGTAATTCCATTTGATAGTTTACCAGATAACTTATTATCCTATCAGACACCCCAACTCTGTCATAATCATTACTTAAACACACTCTTGTTTAGGAAGCATCGAACAGATTGTTTGAATACCAATATTCTCATTTCAATTAGTTGTTAGTGTTAATGACAATTAATAATAGCCTGTTAATGCAGAAACTGCCTTCAGCTGTGCCTGAGTCTAAGCAAAATATATATTAACTACTAGTAATGAATGACCAATTTCTTGGGAATTGTTGCTTAACTCAGCAATGCTATAAATAGCCTGTTATAACATGTACACTGTTATTGTATAATGTGTGACGGTAGACGGGCGACAGAAAAGCTACATAATGACATCCTTAACTGTATTTGTAAAAATAGAGTAAATTTTATTGCATTGGAAAGGTCAGCAATTACCCTCAACCCATTAAAATCATATATTCTATTACATCATATCAGAATATAATTTTAATAGGCTTCAATAGTTTAATCTATCCACATACAATTCTTAGTAATTTATGACAAAAAATTCTTATGTACACGTATGTTTGTAATGAAATTACAATATCTCATGGCCAGAGTGTGATGATAATGTTTATTTTTGCTGTTGAGAATGCTGTTAAAATGTATTTACATATGTTGTGTCCTTGATTTTTCAGTTGCTGTATTCATTAAAGGAAGTACAGGATCTGGTCTTTGTTTTGCATTGATATTTCTGACTTAGAGCTCTTGAGATTTGGTTAGTGGATTTTTTCCATAACATAATGATCTTTACCTGAAAACAACAGCAAAAAAACAGAACAAACAAGAAACTCACTGAAGTAAATGGAAACACTGCCTTTCCCTTTAATGGGCTTAGGATCAGGCACGATATGCAGTCATAAGTGTTTTAATAATATTAACAATACCTAGCAAGGAGATTTCAAAGCTGGGAAAATACTATCACCCTAATTTGACACATAGGGTAAATGAAGCACAGATAGGATAAGTGATTTGTACAAGGTCACACACTGAATTGGTGACAACATTAGGGTCTCCATCTCCTAACCCTGGGCTATCAACTAACTTTAATGGAGTTATCAAACATAACCCCATTAAAGTTGATGTACACCACCTTAGATGAGATCAGAATTTTATTTCAATGTTCTAACCTCAATACTGCTATCTCCCTACTATAAACCCTTACTGCATTTAGGTTACAGATAAAATTTGGGTTTAATTGTGTGAAAAAATGTTAAATTAATAATTGTATAATCTATATAAATATATTAATTTAATACATTTAAATGGGAGCAGTGACCTAATGCACAGACCATTGGACTGGGTCTTGAGGGACCTTGGTTTTATTTACTGCTCAGCTACTGGCCTGCTTGGTATGCCCATCTGTAAAATAGGGATAATGATGCTCGTCTCATTTATAAAGCACTGTAAGATCTACTGCTGAAAAGTGCAGCAGCAGCCAGTTTCCAATTTCATTTACTCTGGGTGTCAATAGATTTACTCTGAATTTAATAAGATTAGAATACCCCTCACAGGAAGAAGTAGAAGGTTTCACATTTTAATGCAAGATGATGAGAGTATTGGAATTAATTCTGATATTATTTACTGTTATTTTGGAAACAAACAAAATCATTAGACTCATCTCTCCATTCTTCCTTGCCTTCAAATACCCCATCTTCACACAGGAAATGACTACTAACAACTACGTTATAACAACATGTTGTACATCTCCTGAACAGTTTATCCCTATGAATCATTAGGCAAGATTTTTGTTTAAAATTACTGTGGCTAAATATGGATTCAGCCACTGCTTAATTTGTGCCAGGGCTGAGTCTCAGTGTCTAGGCTTTGGCCATTCATGGCCTTGGCATCTCTGGGCTTGCTGTGCCACTTATGAAAGAAAAAAAAATTGCTTGAGCCCAATCACCTCTTTAATTATAAATTAAACACTGGGTCAGCCTGTTAACTTCAGTGTTATTACTCTGGATTTACACTAGTCCACCTGAGATAAGAACTTGACCCACCAATTTTCAAGTGGAATAATGCAACTAAATCTCAGCAAACTGCCTTGATAATGTAAGGTGTAAAGATCCACCTTAATCCCACACCATCTACGTAATTTATAATTTAATGTTACTCTGTTCATTTCTAATCTGCACTGTTGTGTCATTATATTGTAGCATATACTGTGTATAAAATCATGAATGTGCACTATCAGACACGAACTCCAGGCACTCATAAGGGATAGTCAAATCACATAAGTTGTGCATACTCTGCAAAGCCTTATGACTGAATCTCCTGAATATTGTGGGGTTTACCTAGGCCCTTAAAACCTAATCTGCCCTTAGACAATTTGGAACATAAGGCCATTAATTTTGTTTTTATAAATGGATTTTCAGTTGCTACTGGGTTGGTTTTTGAAATTTTTCTTTTTACATTTGCATCATTTTGTTTTTAATAATAGTACAACTTACATTGCATACTTTCTCTACAATTGATACAGCTCCAAAAGAGCTATCAGAATGTCGAAGGAAGTATGGAAGGTGCTGCAATGACCTGGTAATGACTTTTACCAGGCATATTAGAGTATCACTTGACATTGTAACGGCTCTGTAGGAGCCCCTAGTAGGACATAAGACACTGCTGTGGACTTTGTAACGGCTCCTATGGAAATGTTAGAATTTCAAGGGAAGCATGTGTCATTTGAATTGCTTTGGATATGTACGAGACACATCTGTTGACATTGTAACATTGATTCAGTTGTAACGTCTTGAGAGCACTGAATCTGTTGCTGACATTTCAGACATTTATGAAACAAAGTTATTATTCATGGGCAGCTATTTTTCAATATTATGGGCCAAATTCTGTCCTTTATTGCACACATTTGTTACTTTGACTTCACTGGGAGCTGAATCAATTATATGAGGGCAGAAGCTGGCCCCATGTATTGTTTTTATTTTTATGGTGGAATTGTGATATTTTATAATCAGTAAATAGTGTTTTTAAACTTTGCTGTTCACAATGTTTATTTAAACAGCACAATGTTTATTTAAACACTACACTGAGGACAAAATGCTGGCAATATTAAATACTCTAGCTCATTGAACACTAAAGCTCATTGAAACAATGTTTGCAACTGGGGAAAATATTTTTGATATTCTATAGTCCAAGTCATCTTTACCTACAGCATTGCAAATGCTGCAGTATATTTACACAAAACTGTGATATTTTTAGTCTTGCAATTTTGTTTTCCTTCATTGCAAAGTTGTGGGGTGGAGGGGGAGAGAGAACTTGAAAAGAACAGTCAGGTTTAATTTTTATACCGGAACAAGCTAAATTGGACAATGGCGCTAAGAAAAAAATCACACTGATGAATATGCAACCCTTCTCTGTGCTACTGTCACACCTCGATGGCCCCCACCCTTAAGTACCCACCACCCCCCGAGGCGGGGGAGATCAGCATTGTACATTGGTAACACTGTTGCAGGTGTCGCAAAGATTTTTGGGAAAAGTTAAAGGTGTGAATGGGAATGGAAGTTTCCTTTGCAGGTTATGAGAGGCCAAGAGAGAGGAGGAAGAAGAACAGCAGACAGAGGGAAAAAAAGCAGAAAATGGGCTAATTCTGTGCTCCTGCTAGACCCGAGATAAGACACTCACTGCAAACAGCCCAAGGTCAAAGCACGAATCTGCCTCCTGGCGACCTGCCAGACGAGGGGAGGGGGCTTGAATTCCATCCTGACCAGCCATGAAAATGAAAAGTCAAGTGCATACACCTACAGGGTGAGACAGTGAAGGCCAAAGAGAAACACAAAAGCCATTGTAGCGTCTCTGAAACTGGTGTATTTTGAGAAAGCTGACGAAGCCACAAAAGGTGGTCTGGACTGGAATAGCAAGCACGGGGACAAAGATCTGGAATCCCCCAAGAGACCCCAGGGCATAAAACCCTCCCAAGAGCAGAAGCAAGTTGGAAATTTTTGGCAGCGGACCTCTGGACAACCTGTGCACAAGATAACCTCCCGTCCATTTTCTTCCTCTCTCTCCCTTCCTCTGAAGGTACTCCCAGGCCCGGCCAGTCTAGGGCAGTGTGTCTGTGAGTATGAAAGTGGGTCAGGGTTTGAGCACTAATGCTGCTTCCTCCCTTTGAGTGACGTGGAAGCAGTTCCCGCACTCACTGCTATTGTTCTTATTATTTTCTTAATCGTTAAAATTCAGTCACATGGTGTGTTCTCCATCTCAGCCCCTACGATCGTGCGGTCTTAGCCTGATCAAATGAGGCCCAGACAGATTGGTAACAAAAATCTGTCACTCTATGTGAGGGTGGGGATAATGTACGTGGATAGGGGTTGATGAGGAAAGAAAACATAGCTTCATGGACTATTATTCCTCTTTCTGCTTAGCTTTCTGTCATCTGAGAGTTAAAGAGACTGAGCAGGAAAAGATGTTTCCACAAAGTCAAAATACCCGACAATGCAAATGATGGGCTGTGTTTATACCCACTCTTGGGAGCACTATTTACAGACACCTTCATTGGAAAACCATCCATAGTGATGGTCTAAATATTTTTTTCATATATTTTTCATGAATCTTTTCTTGAAATATTATAAGTAGGACAAATCCAGCCACTAAATACACAGGTGCAGTTTCACTCAAACCAATAGTCACCAGCATGCTTTATTGGTAAAACTATACTGATGAATAATTAACAGTAGATATGTAATAGTTTTCTGTTTTCTCTCAGTTAAAACTTTACATTTAAAATTATAAACTAGATTAGAATCGATTTTATGGAGAAACTTGTGTGATATCTTATTTATATTTCCCATTGCCATAAATCATTGATTCTACTTTAATATTTTCAGTTTCTTTGTAGACTTCTTTTTGAATATAAATAATCAAACTTAAAAAATTAGAAATTGAAATGGTCCATCTTGTAGATATTGGTGTGGAACTGTATTGCTTTAGTGACTTCATATAGTTGACAATTAAGATTTCCTTAATATGGAGGACATGTTATTTTCCGTTAATCTGAAAACTCTGCATTTGAAAAGCAGTTTCTCTGTGTGACATTGCACTCCATAATGTTTTATGGAAATATGCTTATGAGTGTGAATATGATGTAACTGAAATATGCTTTAGGCAAAAGGTCTCTTTTAAGGTATTACAGATCTTATAATCTATTGAGTGTGTTCATCCTATTTGTATGCATGTATCATTATTGTATCTGAAACTAGGAATATGAAGTATCACTCTGAAGTCCTATTGTAATTATGCAAAATATGGGCCATTAAGGTGGTTTGGAAGCTTGATGGTTCCCCTTGACTAGAACAGTTGGTTGTAAATGGTCTGTTTACTTGCAAACCTTCCTGGGTGTGTACGGGCCAGCCCTTGAAGAATGAAGAATGGGGTCTCACAGGACATGTGACCATGTCACCTGATACTGGAATCCACCTTAAACCTGGTGCTTTTTCTTTTAGAAGGAAGAGAGGGGGCCCAGAGAGACAAAAGATTCCCACCTTGTTCCAAAGCTATAAAAGGGGGCTGAACAGAACAAAGGGGGCTTCCAGATATGTGAAAACAACTAGTTAACGCCTAAGATGTCTGCTGGAACTAACAAGGACTGTACTGGGGAAAGGATTGGGCCCCGACTAGGAAGAAATCTAGTCTGTGAAAGAAGCTTATTGGAACATCTCTGATGGTGAAATATTATTTGTAATCAGTTTCTTAATGTATTAGGCTTAGACTTGTGTACTTTTGCTTTATTTTGCTTGGTGACTTACTTTCTTCTGTCTAAAGAATGAGGAGTGCTTGTGGCACCTTAGAGACTAACCATTTTATTTGGTCATAAGCTTTCGTGGGCTAGAACCCACTTCATCAGATGCATAGAGTGGAACATACAGTAGGAAGATATACACACACACACACACACACACACACAACATGAAACTGTGGAGCTTGCCATACCAACTTTAAGTGGCTAATCAATTAAGGTGACCTATTATCAACAGGAAAAAATATATTTTGTAGTAATAATTAAGATGGCCCATTTCAAACAGTTGACAAGAAGGTGTGAGTAACAGTAGGGGGATACTTAACATAGGGCCATAGATTGCAGTTTGTGTAATGACCCAGCCACTCCCAGTCTTTATTCAAGCCTAATGTAATAGTATGCAGTTTGCAAATTAATTCCATTTCAGCGGTTTCTTGTTGGAGTCTGTTTCTGAAGTTTTTTTGTTGAAGAATTGCCACTTTTAAGTCTGTTACTGAATGACCAGAAAGATTAAAGTATTCTCCTACAGATTTTTGAAAGTTATGATTCTTGATGTCAGATTTGTGTCCATTTCTTTGTTCTGTCTGTTATTACTTGAAACCATTTGACTCCTACTTTTTATACTTAATAAAATCACTTTTTGTTTATTAATTAACCCAGAGAAGTGATTAATACCAGCTGTGCATATCTCTCTATCAATATTTATAGAGGATGGACAATTTGAGTTTCCCCTGTACAAGCTTTATACAGAAGAAAATGGATTTATTTGAGATTTGGATCCCATTAGGAACTGGGTGTCTGTGTGTTAGAGAGAGGTGACTTGCTGAGCAGTTTTTGGTTAAAGTCTGCAGCTTTGGAGGTGTGGACCAATCCTGCATCTGTGTTGCAGCAGGCTAGCATGTCTGGCTCAACAAGGCAGAGTTCTGGAGTCCCAAGCTGGCAAAGAAAATGGGCTCAGAGGTAATTCCAGCAAGTCAGGTGACAGTCCCAAGGGGGTCTCTATGACCAAACCTGTCACACTCTGTTTGCAGAATACTGTGATATGCTGGAGCATTGATATCTAGTAGGCAAGTGGTTTTATGTTTCAGAGTGGTTTGCCGGCATTAGTAGTTGTTGAAACAAACCCCACAGATGTGAAACCTTTCATGTAATACATGCTGTTTTCTGTCAACTAACAATTTTGGCACTATACACATTGTGTTTAAGGGCTCTATCCTATTCCTGTTGAAATAAATTGAGAGGATTTGATCCTAAGTGAACAAAACAGTGTGCCAATGGATGATATCCATTATTTTCTGGTTCATCCAAAACTCAAAATTCTTCGCTATTATTTTTCACTTCTATAATTCTCCAGCTCTAAAGTACCTCTTGTATTTTGGCCCTGTCACTTCATTCCTTTTTGCCTTTGTACATCAATGCAATATCCCTTTCTGTCTGTCTTAGTAATATTTTCAAGATTTTTAGATAATTATTATGAAACAATTTCATTATGTAACATGAAAAAATAGTTCAAAAGCACTTTGAAGGGGTAGTTAGGCCTGAGCCCTGCAAAGACAGTTATGTATATCCTTGATATTAGAATCTAATGTGTGGTGGGCATCTTTCCTATCCTTGATTTAGAAAGGATGCACTGTAAATATCTCTAGAAGCATATGGAGTTAATACGAAAGTGTGTGAAGGGGTTGCTGGAAAAGGAGGGAACTTATAAAAAAATATAGCATATGTTATCATGGAAATTTAGAAAGTAAATTCGTCATCTCCCTGAGATAGTATAACAATTTTTCTTCCATTGCTTAACATTTTCCTTCATCAAACTGTCACTTTGTAATGTTAACAAACCTAAATCACTATAGAGGTTTTCAAAGATCTTTCTATTTTATTTGAGTTCTAAGCATCTTCCCAGGGTTAGAATCACAGTCTTGCTAAATTTTTCTGTCAGTTGGAAGCTGTTTTTCATCATGGTATAAGATGTTCTTCTGAAAATTGTAAGTAAAACATTTTTTGTCCAAAGCAAGGCTTGCCAGAAAAGTTGTTAACTTAGATTATACTAAAGATATTACCTTAGGCTACCAGAATGACTAATTTGATTTTATTTTACTGGTTCTTTGTATCCTTGACCTCAGAATTTTTAAAAAAGAAATATCTAGAGGTTGTTTTCCAGCAAGTTGCTCTTTAGTTGCTTCAAATTGAATTAGTGTAAGTAAAATAGAAGTGATCTAGCAAATCAATACTTCATTGGTAGTAAACTGGAAAATACTAACAAATTATCCTTTTAAGATTTAACGAGGTTTAATCTAAACATCATTTTTTCTTGACCATATGAGAGCTCCTTGGGTAACTTAATACACAGTCCTACTATGGATGTGAAATTATTGCTCTTTCCTGGTCCTTTTTGCCTTCTTTTTACCTGATCCACAAAAACAAGGAGGAGTCCGGCAGCACCTTGAAGACTAACAGGTTTATTTAGGCATAAGCTTTCGTGAGTAAAAAATCACTTCTTCAGATGCATGGAGTGAAAGTTACAGATACGAGCATAAATATACTGGCACATGAAAAGAAAGGAGTTTCCTTACAAGTGGAGAACCAGTAATGACAAGGCCAATTCAACTGGAGTGGATGTGGTCCACTCTCAATAGCTGATGAGGAGGTGTCAATACCAAGAGAGGGGAAATTGCATTTGTAGTGAGCCAGCCACTCCCAGTCCCTATTCTTGCCCAAATTAATGGTGTTCAGTTTGCAAATGAATTGTAGCTCTGCAGTTTTACTTTGAAGTCTGTTTTTGAAGTTTTTTTGTTGCAAGATGGCTACTTTCAAATCTGTTATTGAATATCCAGGGAGATTGAAGTGTTCTCCTACTGGGTTTTGTATGTTACCATTCCTGATGTCCAAGTTGGACACAGATCAGACATACATCCAGAGAGGCACCACCTCCTAGAGAGACTTGCCTATGCTAATTCGAACTGGATTTTCCAGAGACCAACAAACAAAAAGTGGCTTTGGGATCAATAGCCTGAGTTTAAAGTGACCCAGAGTCATCTTTCTGATCCAGCAAACGGATGGGACCTTCTGTCCAAGAGAGAGGTTCCAATCGTTAGGGAAGGTTCAGAAGGACTGACACTGACCAGAGCCCTTGTTGGTGATGGGGTGGGAGGTTGATCTCTGATAAGCTTATTAGCATGAGTCTAGGTTCTTTTATCATTTTTAATATGCTTTTCTGTAATCCTTTTACCTTTTAGAATAAATGTGCTTGCTTGGAATGAGCTGAATGGCAACTTAAAACTGTGTGCAATTACAACCATTTTTAGCTTTTGAAGAGAAAACAAAGTGCAGACTCTGGCCTGTTAGGTACTCTGACTTGCTGGGAATTACAGAGAATACAGGGATCTGTGCAGCCTGGAAAAACCCAGGATAGGAAGGAGTGATGGCTGGGACCACAGAGAATAAAAGTGGAGTTAGCCTGAACCATGACAAACATTTTTCAATGTGTGTTGATCTTTCATTTCAATTTGCAATGGTGAATATTCTGAAGATCATCACAAATGCAAATTATTTAGAATAATCAATATTACCAAATAACAGAACATTGTAAAACTGGAAATATTTGCACCTATAAATAGTTTTAGTCAGAGAGTTTAAATGAAACTGGCACGTTGGAATATGTAACTGACAGATTCTTTTATCTGTTACCTTGATAATTTGCTAACAGAGAAAGAAAAATAATAACAAACCCTCTACACTTTTTTTGCAGTAGACCGTAGAACTGTGATCAGAGGTCATGTCTGAAATCATACTAGTTTAAATTAAAACTAGCAAAACACGCTGAATGATTTACAAATGAATGCACTCTGTTTCATCCTGCGTTCGTATACCTTGTCTTGTGAAATGAAATGAAACATTTCATATATAAATTTTGTCACATTTAATAGCTCTTATATGCCTCTCTGTATTTAAATCCAATTTCATCTTTTGTAACAAAATCTGAAGAGATATCACCTATAAATATCTAGGAGCACTGAATACTTCCTGCAGGCTGCTTCCTTCTCTTGACAGATGTTTTGAATAATATTTAAATTAGACTCACATTTCATGTTTATATTTGTCCTAATTATGTTGCATACTTAGCTTCTTTATCTGAAGTTTCTCCCTAAGCTGCCATATAATGAAGATTTTATGTAATGACTTCAGATTACACTGATAACTTTTGATGTAGAATACATCACGTGGGTGTCTGCCCATAATATATTTATCCCATGGTGCATTAGTGATGTATTTAGGGAGTAATCCTACAGGCTGCAAAGGGCCATAAAAGCCCCAAATCAGTGGAATATCTGTGTTTCTACTGTCTAGAAAGCTAGGCAGCAAAGAAAAAGACAAAAGGACTCCACAAATTCCTCTGCACCATAAAGCCAAATTTAATAGCTGCCCAATCTATGGGAGAGTGCAAGTGGAGCTGTGAATAGGCCAGTTATGGCCAGTAAGTAGATCAAGAAACTGCACAGATCCTGTGACCACATATTCTGCTAACAGATATCAAAAGGAATATTAAAAAATCATGGAGATTAAGAAGAACTTGGGACACAATCAGTTGTATATAGTTATACTTATCCCCCTCTCCCATAAATTTTGTGCCTGTTTTTGTTTGTTTTCTGATTGTCACCGTTAGCTTCTGAAGGTCAGAGCAGTATGGTATGCTGAAGTATTTTCAAAATGATGAGAGAAAGGCAATGAAATATTTAAATTTCAACATTTAAATTAGATCAAGTTTTAAGAGCTTAAATTCCATATCAGTTTATATTTGTGGGCCTTCATCTCCAAATACTAGAGTAATCAGATGCATTTGAACTTATTTATAACACTAATGCTGCAGTGTACAAACTGTCCCTATTTTTCTTGTCATACGTTTTTATTTTTCTTCTCTTTCAGTTTCCCATTTGGTTTCAGTATTGATCAGACTAATAAATACTGCCAAGAGCATGTCTTTGTTTGACACAGCCAATTTTGTCTCTTTTTGGGGTATATTTGTGGAACAGCAGTTTTATATCCTGCTATTGATGAGATGTTATTTTTCTTTTGGCTTTTGAACCTAATGATTGTGATGAGCAGCTATTGAGCATTGTTTGGGCTTGTTTTACGGAGATGCTTATCATGTTGTTAGTTTCAAAGTTGATGTTGCAATTACCCTTTTAAATTGGATTGAAAATATTTTATGGTTGTTTATTCCAAGCCTTGTTCTCTATTTTCTCTTTATTTTTGCATTTTTTCTTTGTCATGCAAGTACTGTGTGGTCTGAATATTTTCAGGATATTGGTATTTTGAGATACTTTCTTGAAAGATTTTCCTTCCATTAACTGGATCCTTCTTTGAATAAACTTTCTTTAAACAGTAAATTATATTCTCGAGTGAGGCCTGAATAGATCCAAACAGCTATTTTTCATCATCCCGTCTTGCTTTTTCACTGGTTTGTAATGTTTGCTCATGTTCAGTCATTGGGGTATTTCTTTTTCCTACTCTTTATACTGGTGTTTCTGATATTTTCTTCTGGTATTTTTTAGCAAGGAGTTATCTTCTGTGTAGTTCCTTTCTGCTTTCATGTGAGTATAGGTTAGTGCAATAACATTAAAATCTCTTATCTGCAGCACAACTCTCTACATTCATCCTGGAACTTCTTGAAATTTTGATACAAATTCCACGTGCAGAATAGGCACTGGAGATCAACTGGATGTTCCAGAAAGGAGAATTGTACCTGTAGTTTCTAGTAGAACACATATCTATCTATTGCAAATGGCACACATTATAATAATAGCATAGCGCATACTTCCTTTACATATCTAACTTCACAAGGCCCCTGTGAAAGAAGAAAATACTATAATGCCCATATTACAGATGGGAGGGATTCTCCCATCCATGTAGGTAATCCAACTCCTTGAGAGGCGATAGCTAGATTCATGGAAGAATTCTTCCATTGACCTAACACTGTTAACACTGGGATTAGGTCATTTTAACTAATCCTCCTAGAGGTGTGGATTTTTCATACCCCTGACCGACATAGTTAAACCAGCCTACTTTTCTTATGTAAACCAATCCTAAATGATTCACCTAGGATCTCACAGTAATAGAGTAGAGAGTTGAACCCATGGTCTTCTGAGATCTATGATAGCACCGTAACCATTGAGCCATCCTTCTCACCATGTAGGGCTCTGTTAAGGGCAATATAACCTGTGCCACACTGGAGGAGTTGGACAAGAGAGTACTCTGCCTGAAGTGTCTGGAGGCATTATTGCCTGAGTGAGTCATGATGTCTCTGGAGGAACTGCAGGGAGCGTACAGAGAAGCATACTTAATACACTTATTGATAATGATGTAGTGTACATTCATCCCAGGTGCCTGCCTGGGACGCTGGCCATCCTTCCACCTTGCTACACAACCAGTCACCGTTAAGTGCTGACAACAGTACCAGCTGGCTCCCCATTGCACACTGGAAAAATGCCTGCATCCTATGTGGAAGTACCAGGTGGAAGAGGGTCTTTGTACCCTGCCTATACACATTATGAGACTGATATAAGTAAGTCAGTGGTATAAAACACATTTACTAGATTTCAAACTCTATTTACTATTTTTGCTTCTTCAGCACTAATAATCTTTCATTAAATATGTTTGTATTTTGTATTAAAAACAATAATTGTGGCTACATGCAGTTTTGTCCTTGGTAACAGTTATTGAGTTATTGCCTTTCCTATTACTCTAAATTGCTGTTGGGCAAAGTGTCCCCTTGGTTTCAGTATGTCCTCACATTTGATGGATTTCTCCCCAAACAGTGCTGCTAGAGTTCATGCTTTCTGTTGCTCCATTGCACTAAGCTCTTTACAGCTGGTATTTTAATGTCTAGTGAAGCATGGGAATCATGCTGCATGCAGTGAATTTGTGCTTTTTGGTATAATTTTGTTTGGATTGATAAATTTAGTTGCCTGATAAAGTTTCCAAGTAAGTAGTTTCCAGCTGATATATGAATTTCCATTAGTTTTGGAGTTGCTTGTGTTTGTAATGATATATCGGGATCTTGTGTATCATTTGGTTGCATAGTTATTCGGAAAGTGTGAGATACAGGTGCTGCTGGCTACTAGTGCCTTGTGAGCACATATTGACAAGTTGCAGTATGATGTACATAGATGAGAGCTGAAGGAAACATTTAAATTTGCTTTCCAAAAATTTGTGACAATCCATATTGTGATCCCCACAAAAATCCAACAAATAGCACCCATCTGAGTTGTAGGTCCCCAAAGTGCTTGATAAGGCAATGGTGTGTCTCGGAGTGTCTTCCAACCAGTGATCTGCACAAGATGGAGATAACTGTCTCTGTAATAGGTTTCAGAGTAGGAGCTATGTCCGTAAAAAGATCAGGAATATTAGTGACACCTTAGAGAAATAATGTTGGCTTCTGGGAATGGTAATACATTACACTACAGACTTTTCCTGTAGTAATCAACATGCGAAAGAAAAGATACCATGGAATATTGTACTAATCACTAGTAGGGATTCAAGGATCTGTTATAAAGAGCAAAATAATATCTGGGGTTGCCAAAAAATTCTGGGCATTATGTAACTTTCTTCTTGGGGCAGGATCACAGTAATAAAATATGATTTTCTTTCACAAAGCTGATTTTGGGAACAGAGGATGGACGGAGAACATTATTTTCAAGTAATAACTCCTGAGCTGCTTTTTTGCCTTTCAGATGTACTCATGAAGGCCTTAGTCTTAAGGTTGTCACAGGCCCAGAATGAGGCCATCTTTTGACAAGCAAAAAGAGTGTTTTTTGTTTGTATGAGCTCAATCAAATTAGCTAAATATGGTTGAAAAGCAGCTATAGCTTGCAGACTAACATTTTTAAAGCCATGTTAGTTCATTTTGCTGTAACCTTGTCTCCCATGCAGGCTATTACACATACAACTAATACAGCTTCAGATAAGTTAGCCTGCATCCTTTTCAACTGTGATAATCTAACACAACTGAAAACCCAGCTTATATACCTGACATAGTGTATATTCTCTGGCTCAGTGGCACATCTCCACTAGGCAGTGTATTGTGGGATAGAGCCAGAGCTCTGCCAAGTCCCTTCCCAATTCTGCTGTTTCCTGCCCACCAGTGAAAGGAAGGGACATAGCAACTGTGTGAATCCTAACCATCTCTCCTGTGATACTTTCTGTGACTGTGATATAAGTGTGCAACGGAGCCTTTGCACCCCTGCCTTATCACACTAACTGGGCTACAGTTTGGCCTGAAACCATATAAAGGAGAGAACTCAAACATCATATCTCTCCCCAGCATTCTCTGGACAAAGGCCAGACTCAGAGTTCAGCAGGCACAGGGCTGCTGCAGGGCTAGAACTGTGCCCCGACTTTCCATTCTGCTCCAGCTAATGGAGCTTATGGGGCACAAAGAGGAATGAAGATGCATCTTTGTTAAGGCTTGTGCAGTAGCCACACTCCTTCGGTATTTTTAACATAAAGCAGTACTCTAAAGGTACAATTGAACACATGGTTTTTTTCTCAATCAGTGTTTGTAATTATTAGACAGTTTTCTGTTTACTTTCTAATGTGGGGCATTGTTCTTATGCTTTTTTGTGAAGTGTTTAATTTCTTCATGGTGACTCTCTATTTGCCTTTGCCCATGGAAAAATTAAAAATTGACTCATTCTTCCACAGGTGGTGTATTCCTGCATGGTGGTGTATTCCATCAATGTTTAACTCAACATTCCTATTGATGATTGCATTGATTATTTTTATTCTAGTCTATGCTTTTGTCTTCATTCTGGCTCTTTACTTTTTATAGTTCACTTCCTTTTGAGCAGCAAATTCAACTGAATTCGATTGGGTGCATGTTTTGTTAAAAATGCCATCTCTTCCTGAATACAGATTTCTCCATAACACCTAATAACCTGCAGTACTTGAAAGCTCCTTTTTCTTTTTATAACCTGTCTTTTTTCAGTATGTTTTCTGATTACTGCACTGTGGTTTAAATTTTTTATTGGATCATTTTAGGGTATAATAATTTATTTCTGATCTTCAGTGCCTCTCATTCATGTCTCAAGTGACCTGCATTATTTCAATCATTCATTTTTGTTTACATTTTTTCTTTCCAGTCAATCTCTTGCATTTTGTCTCCAAGTATCTTCCTAGCTTGCATCTTCTTTTTAGTTTTTTGGTATCTAATTTTCTTTTAACAGCAAAGTCAAATGGAAGGACATTTTCAGTAGTTTACCTATCCACCACAGCTAAATTTTTCTTATAAATCTGATGATGTTTAGTCATTACATAAAGCTTAAAAAATAATGTTCTAGGAGAAAGAGAGGGACAACTTTATATTGAAGATTTTTTTAATGGCAAATTGTAAGCACATTGCAGTAATTTTAACAGTACAAGCATCACATAGTGGTGTTCAGTATCACCAGGGGTAGCCATGTTAGTCTGGATCTGCAAAAGTGACAAAGAGCCCTGTGGCACCTTATAGACTTACAGATGTACTAGAGCATAAGCTTTCATGGGTGAATACCCACTTCGCTGGATGCATGCATCTGTTAGTCTATAAGGTGCCACAGGAGTCTTTGTCGCTTTCACACACTACTGGTATATAAAATGATAAACCCATGTAATCTAAATGTTTTAGCACATTCTTTATCCCATCTGTAATATTTTCTTCAAAGCCATTATGCTAATCTTTAAATAGTCTAGTTCAGGGGTCTCCAAACGACAGCCTAGGGGCCAGATCCGGCCCGCGGCATCAATTTGTCCAGCCCCCCAGCTAGGGAGACCAGACAGCAAGTGTAAAAAAATCGGGACAGGCAGTGGGGGGTAATAGGAGCCTATATAGGAAAAAGCCCCAAAAATCAGGACTGTCCCTAGAAAATCGGGATATCTGGTCACCCTACTCCCAGCTGAGCAGCCACGTATAGAAGCCGCCGCTGTCTTTCCTGCCCCCGTGTGAGCTGCTGCCAGTGGCCTCGTGTGCGGAGGGATGAGTGCCCCTGTGGTGCGGCTGGAGGAGCAAAGGAGTGGGGGGATCGCAGCAGTGGCGTGGTTGGAGGAGTAAAGGGGTGAGTGCCCCTGCAGTGCGGCCAGAGGAACAAGGGCGAGGGAGGAGCACGGTAGTGGCCCGCGAAGCCCCTTCAAAAATCTAATATGGCCCTTGTCTCGAAAAGTTTGGAGATCCATGGTCTAGTTCATAAAACAGTACAGAATTGGCAGTACAAAACTCTCCTTCCAAGCCTGAAACTTGACATAGGGTACCTGAAAGGTAAACTTTTAACAAACTTGAGCTGTGGATCAACCGAACGTAGGACAAGTATGAGGCAAACAGTCTTCACAGGGAAGAATCTATGGTTTTGAGTAAATACTTTGCATTTTCAAATGACTTGTGCTTTAAATCCAGACAAAAGCAGGTGGTTTTAGTTAACTCTTTGAAGTTTAGGATTTTATTAAATACAAAACAAAATGTGACTCGGTGGAGGCTGTGAACCCATGTAAACTTACACCCAAAAGTTCTGATGGATCCTTTGTGAACAGAAACAGTTTGTTATAAGTGTGAAGTAGCCTAGAATTAGTGTTTACCTGTAAGGGGTTAAGCTAAAGGTAACCTGAGAGGTGGACAACTGACCAATAAAAAATTCCTCAAGAGACAAAGGATTTTAAGTTTCAGTTTCTCTCTGGGTCTCTCTCTGTTCACCTCGGCTATGGGGAGAACACAGCTATGTCTTTCACTGTAACTATAAAATTCTATTAAGTATTGTAGTCAGTAAGTTTACCTTCTCTTTATCACTTGGAAAGTTCTCAGTGGTGAGTGTTGGCTGGGTGCTTCTTAATATTGTAAGCTTCAGCAAAAATATCAACTGTGGGAGAAAATTGCCTTGGGGGAGAGGTTTGGTTTCTGAATCCTTTTGTTGATTATGGTAGATGCTGTTCTACTGATGGCTATAAGGGATTTATTCCTTTCTTTTTTCTTTTATTAAAATCTTTCTTTTAAGAAGCTAACTGCTTGTTTTCCATTGTGTAAGATCCTGGTTTTGAATCGGGCACGTCTCGCAGGATCAGGCGAGGATTGGTGTTTTTTTTTTTTCTCTCAAGCTTCCCAGGGAAGAAAAAAGTTTGGGGGGGTTAGTGGAAAGGAAAAGAAGGGTCCCCAAACTACCCTAAACGTAGTTTGGGTGGTGGCAGTGTACCAGGTCCAGATACAAAAGAATTTGTGTTCTGGGAAAAAACATTTTAACCCAAGCTGGTAAAATAAGCTTGTGGGGGTTATTTCTTTTTTTCATGCGGGTCCCCACATCTGTACCCTAGAGTTCAGAGTTGGGGGCAATCCTAACACAGTTGCTCGGGGATTCTCCACCCCCAGGCCTGTCCCCACCCCATCCTGCTTCTTCCCACCCCTGTTCTGTCCCCACTCTGTCTCTTTCCACCCACTTCGCTGCATGCTCCCCATCCCCTCTCTCTCCCAGTACCTTCTGCACACCACAGAACAGCTGAACTTGGTGGGCAGGAGAAGCGGGGAGGGAGGGGAAGAAGTTGATCCACCAGTGGATGGGAGGTTCCGGGAGTATGGGGAAGAGCAGGCTGCCAGTGGGTGCTAAGCACGGAATTGACACCTATGACAGAATCTGTTTAGTTTTGCACAGAATTGACCCAGCCGCCTCAAATATTTGGCAGAAACCAGATTGCAGATTTCAAGTAAATATCATTCAGGTGTGGGAAAGAACCACAAACAACTAGCAACCCCTGCTTTATTAGTGACATGTGAAGTTAGCCATGGCAGTCAGCAAAGTGGGCAGGTCTGGCTGTTAAGTAGGTCAGGAAGCAATGGGTTTAAATTGCAGCAAGGGAGGCTTAGGTTGGACATTAGGAAAAACTTCCTAATGGTCAGAGTGGTAAAGCACTGGAATAAATTGCCTAGGGAGGTTGTGGAATATCCACTATTGGGGATTTTTAAGAGCAGGTTAGACAAACACCTGTCAGGAATGGTCTAGATAATACTTAGTCCTGCCATGAGTACAGGGGACTGGACTAGATGACCTCTCGAGGTCCCTTCAAATTCTCCGACTCTAAGCCAGTTTAGCACATTTCCAGAGTAGCCTTTGACAGAAGTTCCTATGGAATTTCAGCCACAATTTAAAATGTGCTCTCTCCTGCCATACCACCTCTCACACTGTTACCCCTATGGGTACAGAGGATTGTAACTGTCATTGCCCAATTCCTGTATGAGTGAATCTAACCTAGAGGTATAGTTGAGACCTCCAAAATCTGCAATGAGTTGTTCAAATTAAGTTTTTTGGTACTTTATATAATATCAAAGGAGACATTGCAATGTACTGTCTTAAGGGCCAGTTAGAGACTGTAAAGCTTGCAAATCAGTAATCCTGTACACACCATAATGACTTCTCCAGGACCGTTATGGTGCATCTGTCATGCATTTACCATGCATAAACTGTAATCCTGTAAGCTAAAAGCCTAACCAGATGTTTGATAAAAACAATGTGTTGAAGTATACCATGATCGTGGTCATCCTCTTCCTGATCTGGTCCTATTGAACTCTGACAAAACTCAGATGGACTTCAAGCATAACTGGCATGATTCTACTTTCTATTACATCAGTTTTATGCCAGTGTAACTCCACTGAAATCAGTGGAAAATCAGGCTCCACATCTGTAAATAGAGAATAAATAAGAACAGATAACCACTGAGAAATAAAAAATCCTATTCTTAAATATTAGTAAAGAATGATGTATGTGATTCAGAAAGCATATAATGATAAATACTGAATTTTTTTGTAATTAATGCTTTTAGAATTCCCATAAAAACTTAGCAACTCTTTCAGCATCTGCAAAACAGTTGGTAATAAATCCTGGTTATACGATACCCTTCATAATATCCATATGCACCTAGGAATGAGTGCAACCAGATTCAGCACCACATCTCCTACATTCATGTTTTTACTTTCTTGAATCAATGCAGCTAAGCGCCACAGAATAAAACCAAAGAACATATGTCCTGCAAATTCTAAGTGTTTGTAGAGGAAGGCTTTCTGATTCAGAATGTTCAAGATACAACTAGGGGGTTGTCCATTTGGGACCCGGTTTTGACCAACAGGAATTAAATGGTTGCTCATGTGAAGGTGTTTGGGAATTGGGAGGAGGTAATCATAATCTGATAGAATTCAAGATCCTATGGAAAAGAGGACATGAAAACTGCAAAACAAGGACACTGGACTTCAGAACGGTGGATTTCAACCAACTCAGAGAAATAGTATCCAAGGTCCCATGGAAAGACCAATTAAGAAGAAAAGGAGTCAAAGGAGGCTGGCAGTTCTTAAAAGATTTAATATTTCAGGCTAAACTTCAGGCTATTCTAACAAAGAGGAAAGATAAGAAGAGGCCAGTGTAGCTGCAGAAGAAGGTTTTTAGCTATCTAAAAACCAAAAGGGATACATACAGGAAATAAAAGAAGGTTCATGTCACGAGGGAAATATACATGGGAATAATGCGAGCATGTAGGGACAAAATAAGGAAAGCCAAGGAAAAATGACTTACAGCTGGTAAGAAATATTAAAGACAAGAAGAAGGAGTTCTTCAAACAATGGTTTTCTTTAGACAAAAAAGAAAAATATTGTGGATCTGCTGATCAATGGAAAAGGTGAGCTGGTGAGGGAAGATGATAGGAAGGAAGAGCTGCTCAATGCCTACTTTGCTTCAGTCTTCTTACAAAAAAATGTGAGTGGATGACTAGTGGTTACCATAGGCAATAAAGGGAAAGCACTGCAGATCAGGATAAGTAACAAACATGTCAGAGATCTTCTGACCAATTTGGATGGATTCAAATCAGCATGGCTGGATGCTATTCACCTGAGGATACTGAAGGAATTAGCTGAAGAAATCTCTGAGCCATTGGCAATATTATTTACAAACTCATGGATGATAGGTGAGGTTCCAGAAGACTGGAGAAGGGCTAACATCATGCTCATCATTAAAAAGGGGGAAAAGGAAGATCCAGGGAACTATAGACTAGTCAGCCTGACTTCGATACCTGGGTAACTACTAAAGCAATGTATAAAATATTCAGTTCGCAAATACCTGAAGGATGAAGGAGTAATCACTACCAGCCAGCATGGATTTACCAAGAACAAATCATGCCATATGAGTTTGATTTCCTTCTTTGACAGGGTAACTGATTTGATGGATAGGGGAAATGCATTGGATATAATATACTTGGACTTCAGCAAGACTTTTTGACAGAGTACCACATGACATTCTGATAAGTAAGCTGGAGAAATGTAGGCTCAACAGAACTACCATTAAGTGGAGACATAATTGGTTAAACAACTGGAAATTGAGAGTAGCTATTAATGGAATGATGTTGTGTTGGAGGGAGATCTCAAGAGGGTTCTATGTGAATCTGTTCTGGGTCTGGTGTTGTTTAACATCTTTATTACTTTATTACCTATATGTAGGTATAAAGAGCTTAGAGATTGAGTTTGCAGGTGACACAAAGCTGGTGGGTTGTTAATACTTTGGATGACAGAGCTAAAATTCAGAGAGATCTTGATAAATTGGAGAATTGGGCTATAGAGAACAAAATGAAATTCAACAAATGTCAGATACTGTCTGCACTTAGGGAAGAAAAACCAAATGCACAAATATAGAATTGGGGAAAACTGTCTTGGCAGCAGCACTGCTGAAAAGGATCTGGGAGTTGTGGTGTACCACAACCTCAGCACAAGTCAGTAACGTAATGCTGTTGCAAAAAAAGCTAATGCAATTTTAGGTTGCATTAAGAGGCACAGCATGCATGTCACAGGAAGTGATAGTACCATTCTACATTCAAAAGGAGGCTGGATAGTCATCTATCTTGGATGTTCAGACACAACAAATCCTGCATCTTTAGCTTAGGTGACCTTCCCGCTGCCTACTAACCCTATGAGTCTGTGATTAATTTAGATAAAAAAACATTCAGAGTATTGAATACTGAAACGAGCATTAATGCACTGATGATGTTGAAAAATAAAGCACACAGAAGCCAGGAGGAGGTAATTTGAGCCGTTTAACTAAAAATTATTGTATTAGTTTCTGAAATAATTTTCCATGAACAGCCAGTGAGCCTACTAATTTCCTGTGATCCACACACACAGGAGACTTTTTCCATCTATGAATAAAACTGGCCTTCTGGGATATGTAGGTCTTGGTGTCAGCACCATGGCCTGCTTTGCTTGATATGGTTCATGTCTTGCAAGAACAAACTTAGCTCCTGATCTTGCAAACACGTATAGCATTAACTATATGAATAGTCCCATGGCGGTCAGTAGGACTGCTCACATGCAAAAGTTAAGCATGCGGGAAAATATTTATAGGATCAGCATGTTACAGGAATTTGCTCCCCTTAGGCAACAAGTTTGGGGGTGTGGTCTTTGCCTCTGATTTTAACAGTTATCTTGTGTCAAAATTTAAGTTGGTTTGAAAAGGCAAAATGTGACTTGGACAAGCAGAACTTGTACTTTATAAGGCTAGCCCCCTTATTGTTGTCTACATGTAAATATAAGAAAGAAATCTGCAGTCAAGACAGTGGCTGACGTTGGGCCTGATCATGCAAACACTCATGCATATGACTAACTTTACTCATATCAGCATTCTCATCGACTTCAGTGTGATGGCGCATGTGAAGTTACTCATGTGAATACGTTTTTCAAGGTTGGGGACTTTCTAGCAAAATGATATTTCCTAGAAGGTAGCATTGCAGTGATGCTGAAGAGGAGAGGCACACATAAGCAGTGGTGTCTAAAGTGATGATATTTCCTTGCAAAGGAGAGAAATGCATGATAAACTTATGAAAAAGTATAGCTACTGATACGCCTGTGCATAAGAGATTGGGGGTGGAGGTGGGGAGAAGGATTGGGGAGATTAGCAGCCCTTCTGGTTTGATGCCCAGTGTCCTGTACAGATAATTAACATTTAGAACAGTTAGGTGGTCTTTAGTGACTGACTATATTTGTTGATTTAATTCCCTTAAAAATATTTTTCTTCTAATTTACTTTAAAAATAATGAAGACATTTTACATCTCTGAAAACAGATGACAGCAGAGCTTTTAAATGTCTAATTAAATGGCAAGTAACTTCTTCTTATCCTTATTCATGCTTTCTTTGCAATAGCTAAAAACAAGTAAAAGATAACCAGGAGCCACCTCCTATTAATTAATTGTACTGATGTTTAATATTAAATGCATACCACATATTATGATATTTGATAAACCCACATCTTTGCATTAATTTCTTAACTTTTATCTCAGATGTTAACGTGTGGTTTTTCTCTAGTAATCTAAAGGCACCTAGGGGATTAGCTTGAGACAAGTCTCTGGGTCACCTTCAGTAGTGTGATAAATTGATGACTGTGATTGAAATTTGTAGTAATCTTAAAACAAAATAAAAAAGGGAAATTAGAGTCTCATTGAACTGTCACTTCAGAGGTTTAGACCTGACAAATTGTACCGACAAGCTGGACCTGAGCTGTGGTGAATCACATTCTGTTGAACTGAGTTTAAAGCATTTGTAAATACCCTTGTTCTTTTTTTTTTTTTTCCGCTTATTGCACAGATTTTTTGCTTGCTAATGATACAGAAACTAAAACTGAATGAAAAATAAACATTTCTTACCCTTGTTTTAAAAGGACACTGTCACAGTCCTGGTCAAGCTTCCACTGCCTGATGCTCACCAGACTGCTGTGTATAGACTTATACATTGCTACCCTTTGTCTGGGCAGGCTTCAGTCATCTCAACACTCCTTGGCATTTCAGTGCAAGATGGAGGTACAAAGACAACAGAAAAGGCACAGAGCAGCCTTATAATCGAAATGAAGTTTGTAGTTTGATCTATAGATACAGAGTTTAGAATATGAAACAGAATTCCTAAATTGTATAAAGATTCCCCAAATGGACACAATCAGTTTAAGAATAGCATTTCTCTATGAAATGTTTGTTTGTTGTTGTTACAAGTAGTTAAGATTACTGCAAGAAAGGATAGAAGGAAACATTTTTTAAGTTCTTTTGTTTTTGTGCATTTGATGCCACTTTGACCAGGAGCCCTGACTCCTACTTAGGCACTGTGTTTTCAGGGGGACCTTACACAGCCCAAAAGGAGTGCTGAGGATTCTTTCAATAGTGGGCATGTCAGCAGTAGAAGGAGATAGGGCTAGAAAACTTAGTGCTCCAGCCAGTCTCTTGTTTATGAGGAGTCCCTATAGACAATTCCACCTAGCATAACTCAGGAAGCCCTTAGTTTATTCCCAGTTACATTAGGGTTGTTTTGCACCCTTGTGGCCACAGGATCACGGGAGTACAAAGATACATTAAAGCTATCTTCCTTCCCTCCCTGTGCTGCCTCAGCTGTGCCAGGCAATAAGGATTTGGTCTTTTTTATCTAATCACATGCATAGTTAGGATCTTATTCTACAAACATTTCTGTATGCAGGAAAGCTATAGTATGAGCAATAAACTGAATGTTTTCATAAACAAAATGACAGGCAAATTAGCTTTGAAAGGCAAATCACAAACTGAGAGGATGAAGGGAATCTGACTGAGAATAGAGGTAGATCATAGTAAAACATTCTTTTGATCCTGTGCATCATGAAATCTTACCTGAAAAATATATGCAAGTTCACATGTATATGAGCACTGTCACATGGAAAGAAAACTGGCTAAAGGAGAGAAAAGGGTAATCTTTTGGCATATCACTTTGTGATGTGATTCTTTCAGATTCTACAAACCACATTAGTTAGTAAAAGGATGGTCTTGTGGCTGAAATATTAGATAAGGGATCAGGATTAGGTTCTAAACCTAACAATGACATATTTATCGCATAACCTTGGGTAAGACATTAGCCTTGCCATGCCTCATAGCAAAGAGTAATCATACATCCTTACCTCATAAGCTTAAAATGTTAATGTTTTCCAAGAGCTCTGAAATCATTGGGGGAAGACTTGATAAAAGTACAACTTATAACTGCTATTATGGCCCAAGTCACCTCTCTCATGGAAACATCTATGATAGGGCCATTGGGGAGAGGAAATTGCATGTTTCTACTGGCTCTTGTGCTAGTATCACATTACACATTTCCTATCATGTGTTACATCATGGGATGCAATACAAACTTTCCCTCCCTTTCCATAGCTGAGGCAGAGGACACTCCGGCTCTTCCCCCAGGCAGAAATCTGTATGGAGAGGCCTTTCCCCACAGATATTCTGACAGGAATAATCTGGCCCATTAATATTGTTTGAGACACTTCCAAATAACATCTGTTTGCTTCAGGAAATGGTATTAGTGACTGAGTTGGAGGCACTTTTCCCTCGGATTCACTACAGAATTGGTGTGGTAGCTGTGTTAGTCTGTATCCGCAAAAAGAATGAGGAGTACTTGTGGCACCTTAGAGACTAACAAATTTAATTGGGCATAAGCTTTCGTGGGCTGTAACTCGCTTCATCAGATATGTAGAGTGGAACATACAGTAGGAAGATATATATACAGAGAACATGAAAAGATGGAGGCTGCCATACCACTCTAAGAGGCTAATTAATTAAGGCGAGCTATTATCAGTAGGAGAAAAAAAAACTTTTTGTAGTGATAATCAGGATGGCCCATTTCAAAAGTTGGCAAGAAGGTGTGAGAAAATTAACATGGGGGAAATGCCCAAATAAATTTGCTAGTCTTTAAGGTGCTACAAGTACTACTTGTTCTTTTTACAGAATCAGTGCTACAACATAATGCTAAGGAACACTATGCAGATGAGAGAAAACCAATGTGCTGCTAACTTGAGATAATTAAAAATTTCATGACTCTTTATGTAAGTCCCTCAGTGTTAACTCAGGTATCTTTGCCAAATTCTGACTCTGGAGTTTACAATCTTCCAGCCAAAAATCCTGTTTGCCATTTTAATTGGCTAAGGTACCATTTTTTATTTTCTGTCCTAAAGTGTTTTGTGGAATTGCTTTGTAGTCTTCCAGATGCATTTCTTAGCTATGATTTTTAATACTTATGTTACATGAGGCTCCAATCAGGGTCAAGGCCCCTTTGTGCTTGGTGCTTTACCGAGCTATATAAAAGTCTCTGCTCTGAAGAGCTTACAACGTAAATAGCAGTATGTTAATATGAGTTGGGTGAGTTGTACCTCGCAGGTTCAGTCTGAGCCCCAGTTAATATGTGTAAAGCAGTTTAATAAGAAAGTTACTATTTAACAGTAAAATGTTTGTCATCATTATCATTTTATTTATTATTAGGATACTAATAACTCAAAATGTGGTCCAAAATTTAGATTTTGGATGAGCAAGCTTTTATAATATCAAAGATGGAGAAAAAAGTCTCCATGATTTTTCTAAAAATGTCCAACAAAAACAATACTTTTGCCTGCAGTATTACAACCGAATTGCATCACTGAAGACCTGAAAGTGAAACAGACTATAAAAAAGGGGTACTGACTACACTGAATGCATTGTTCATGCTGAAAGAAATTTACAAAAAAATCAGAAAGTTAGAATTTTAAAATTGAGAATTATGTCTTTGTTTTACTAAGGTGACATTTTTGCAAGATATGTTAAGAAATTAGTTTCTTACAATATAAATATTTTAGCTTGCTGCCTCTTTAATATCAATAGCAATGTATGGAGGTGAAAGAGATGTAATTAATGGGGTGCCACGGGGATCTATTATTAATCCGAAAGAAAGTTATAAATTAAATTAATAAATGATACTCTAGTAGAATGTGTTGTCATTTCTGACACAGAATTAGTATCCAAGTATTTAGAGAGGCAGAAATCTGGACAGGAAATGAGGTGAGATTTAGTCTGGGAGATAACCTAAAACAAAAAAATATTTAATTAAAGATATTTGGAAAGCAGTGATGCTGAAAGAGACCTGGAAGGACTACTGAACTGCAAATCAGATAATGAACTTGTAATACAGTATGGAGGAAAAAAAGCCAATATGATTTTTGGCTGCCTGAACATGTGCATTTTGTCAAGGAGCCATGAGATATAGTCCCTATCTGTTTGACTTTGCTAAGACCATACATAAGCTACCATGTACAGTCTTCTGGGCATTTCAATATCAGAAATGTATTAACAAACTGAAGAGAATTCAGAGAACAGCAATAAACTATGACTAAATGCCCACAGGTTTTGATTTCTGATAAAAGATTAAAAGAACTAAATATAAGTGTAGCTTGACCAAATGACAAATAGTGGAGAGATATGATAACTATCGTACAAGTATATGGAAGTTGTAAACACAAGGAATGGAGAAGAATTTTAAGGGGTTGCCCAAAAGGATATAAAGCGTGCAAAGAAAAATGCACAGGTATCTGCACAGGGTGGTGATATTTGCTGTCAGTGGAGTGTTTAGTCTAGCAGAAAATGGTATAACAAAATCAGTGTCTGGAAACTGAAGTTAGAAAAATTCAAACTTGAAATAAAATGCATTTTTAATGGTTTAATAATTAACTTTTAGAGCAGTTCATCAAGGGGGCTGGTAAATTCTCCATCACATGGAATCCTTAAATCCAGAATGAATGTTCTTCAAAAACATGTGCTCTAGTTCAAGCACAAAAATCACTGAGTGAAATTTTGTGGCCTGTGTTATGCGGAAAGTCAGACTATATGATCTGAATGGTCCTTTCTGGCTTTTAAATTGATTAAATCTAGATTGAATATTAATTTTTTCCTAATATTGTAGCTGCCACAGTAGTGCTCGTAGCATAGACCTACCCTACTATGATTATCTTCAATAAGGGGGAAAATACGTTGTTAATGTTGAGAAGTATGTCTGAATTCCTTTGCCTTTCAGGAGTACTTTTTCAGTTGTATTTTCTATTCACTCTTAGATTCAGCCCTCACTAGCTAGCTATTTGTTTTCTCTTTTAGGTAGTTTTTGCTTTAGGTTTTATAAAGTTGGCTGTTCCCCTAGTATTTCTAGTTTTTCTTGCATGCTATATTACTGAGCAATAACAATACACCTCTCACATCATGCACTTGCTCTAACCTCCTTTTTGTCTTCTAGAACAAAGAAGTTCTCATGAATGTGAAATTTCCATAATTTCACCTATGTTTTTAGAAAATTCCAGTCTTTAACAAATCTAAAAATGTCCATGTATTTCCACCAAAAATACTGACATTGGCCAGGAAATCTTCCCATCATGATTTCCCACACGTCTTAAAGCATTTTGACCCTGTCTTCATTGGAAGTGGGGAAATGTGCATTCTTATCTTAGGTCTGGTCTGCACTACAAACTTACATCAGTATAACTGTGTTGATCAAGGGTGTAAACAAATTACCCTCAGAGTGGCATAGTTATACTGACCTAACTCCCCGGGCAGACAGCGCTATGTCGACTGGATACCTTCTCCAACTGGCATAGCTTCCACCTCTTGGGGAGGTGGATTAACTACACCTGAAATCTTTTCTTGGAGGTTATGATGATGTTACATGCAAAAAGCTATGCTTAAAAGAACATTATTAAGGTTTTAAATGCAAGCTCTCAGAAGTTAGGAAATGCCACAGTTAATGTAGTCTCCCTCACTCCACAGCTCTTCATACCGTCTTAGTTCCTCTCCTCCCAGCCATCTGGCTGCCAATCCCAGTCTTGTTGGCTAAGGAGTCACATCTTTCCTTTCTCATTCCCCCTGGCTCCCAGCCCCAGCCAACCAATCCCGTTTTGCCATACCCCAACTGCCAGTCTCCTTGTCCAACCTGTCTCAGTTTTCACCCCTTCCAACTCCCAATAACCTGTTTCTTTCTATCCCCTAATCTCAGACTCCTTGTCTCTCTGGTCTGGCTTTTGCCCCCTCCGTATTTAAATCAGAAGGTTTTGTCTGCCTCCAAACTGCTAGGGTGGAGGAAGGGAGGGTAGAGGAGAGGTCATTAAGAGCACAGGAGAGAAAGACAGATTCAGTATCTTGTCTCACCCCAGCCTAGATCATATGGGAGCAGGAACTGAAGTGAAAGTCTGAGTCCTAGTATCCCTGGGCTTAAAAATGCTCATTCACTTTGTGAGGATGGTACACCAGCAGACTGATCAACACTAGAGGCAGTAAGAGGCTGGAGCATCATTGGTGAGGGTGGAACTTTGGGAGATTTTTACTGTTAAAGTCTAAGACATCTCTAAAGAGCATGCGTGAACTGTGATTTTTTTTTGCTTCACCAAATTTGGGTGGATTTTCATGGCAACAGCAAAAGAAACATCCCTGACACCAAGGGCACACTGCTGCCAAATTTCATGTCTCTGCTTCAAACTACGGGGCTGCTAGAGCATTTACTAGAAAAAAATTCAGTAATTTTTTACCATGAGCAAAACAATTTATTTTTCTCTAGCCTCATTGTCAGAAATGGCTGAATAATTTTGGCTGGAATTTTCAAAAAGAAGCTTAAAGAACATATCTGGCATGGAAGGTATAATCCAAATTGCTAGAGTTTCACATAGTTGTATACACAACTGAAAATAGAGTCTTTTAATAGGATGTGTCAAGCCACTTTACTGATAGGTGGCACTACCAACCCCACATATGATTTTATACTGAAAAGAATGCCAGTAAAATAGTCTAGATATTGTTGCTGTGAAACATGCTAATAACGCTGATAGAGTTGGATTTTACTAAAGATACAAAATTTGTAAATAAAAATATTGACAGAACAAACCCAGGAATATTTTCTTCAAGACCTTTCACCTCTGAGGAGGAATATATTTAAATCTTAAATATATTATATCAGCTTTAGTATGTAGGGATGACATATTAAAGTATTAAAAATAATTCCCCAAGTGGAAGTAACTCCTCATAATTTGTTCCCCACAACTAAAGTCTACATAGTATAAGTTTAAGTAAAAGTAGCTTAATAAGTGTTTAAATTTTATTATTATTTGTTAAAATTGTTAAATGTTTACATTTATTATTATTGCCCCTTTAAAATATAATTTGTTAATAATAGAGGTCATGTAACTTAAAATTGTACTATGTAGCCAAAAACGGCTCCCCTCTCTCTCTGTCCCAGGGCAAACTCAAACTTTTACAAGTAGCTACTTAAAATTAACATTGCAGCCATACATTGTAACAATGCATTGTCAAGTCACTAACTCCGCTCTGGGAGCCAAGCCCTGTAATTAATTAAGGGCATTGTTACACAATTAACACCAGTTCTCTTCAAAGCATTGTAAACCAATTAACCCTAATCGCAAAGTAAAACATTGTAACTATAACAGTAACTAACTCAGCACTCAAAAAGAGTGTGTTTTAAAAAATGCCACCCAAAAACTTATAACTTTTTGTAACTATTGTATGTGTAAAATTATTATTATACAAAATACTGTATGTAAAAAACAAAGTGCTTGAACAATAAATAAATGGTTTAAGAGGTTCCAGCCTAAAAATGCAGCATCAAAGGGCTGAAAAAGGCGTCAGGTGCCAGTGCAACCAAAAGGTGTCAAGTAAAAAAAACCCTGAAGACTGAAGGTCCACCCTATAAAATCACTAATGAGCACCTGGCAGCCACCCTGAAAACATCAGCATAACGCAGCAATTCCCATAAACTGGCGCAGAAAAAAATTCCTATAAAAACTGGACCAAAAAACTATAAAGTCAGAGTCCAAGGTTCTGCTGCCAGCCTGCCAGGAGCTTCAGATGCACATCTAATCTGAACTTCGCTCCCCACTACCATCACCTGTGTACAGGATACCTGGCCAGTATTCTGTCACAAGCAACTTCCAGGCTGGTAACTATAACAATTACCCAAAACCTAAATAAATAAATAAAGGGGTGTGTATATATATGTGTGTGTGTATATATGTGTGTGTGTGTGTGTGTGTGTGTGTATATATATATATAATATGTGTGTGTGTGTGTGTGTGTAAAAGAGGGTTAAGTAGTAATAAAAATAAGTAGTTAAACAACGTTGTTTCCTTCTGTCTTTTCTTTATTCTTTATTATCATCTTTACAATAAATGTGGCATTTTGCCTTATCCCCCTCATAAGATCCTGCTTGCTTCTATTGGTATAACAAAAGAGCACACTGTGAACTAAACTGTTAGATTTTGCATTTAGGGACATACAAAAGACAGATGCCCCTGGCAGCCTGCCTTTCCCCACAAGGTTCTTTTTATGTAATTTATAAGCCTTCTCATCATACAATTTACAGTACTAACTTAGCATTTCTCTATGATGCTAATGATGAGGAGCAAGCTTCTTTTATATTTGGTCTTCTACTTGGTTCGGCATGAGAACTCTAATTGCATGTGCATTTACAGACCCCAAAAGCCCAGCTCTGGGATGAATCTCCCCAGTAGCAGCTGGGAAACTGCTCTTTTTCTTAGGATTTACAAGCAGACTATCCCTTTGGGAGTGGTGTGATCTGCCTGTTGCTGTTTTGTCCTGCTTGACATTATTTCTTTTTGATTTTGAGGAATGTGTTTTGCAGTGATTGAGTCAGTCCAAAAAGTAGGTTTCCTGACATATACTTGAAAAAAATCCTCCATGTGCTTATTATGCAAATTCAAGAACTCGCTTGGAACCACCTGTAGATTATTACATATTGCATTTAGATACTATGGTGATGGGCACCAGTGTAAGAAGCTAGATAGATTGTATGAAAACCTGAGTCTTATTTCTGAATTTTTCTTCACATGTTGTCTCCTCTTTGGGTGTTTGCAATTAGCCTGTTAGCATTTGCTATCATTTCAGTTTTAAAAACTAGACAATGAACTAATAACAGGCATCAATTATATTACAATAGCTGATGTTAGTATGTTTATTATTGTTCCATATCCTGAAGGCATTTACTAAGTAGAGTTGCTTCAGTTGTAAACAGCATGCTTTAATATATTCTGCTTGAATGTTAGCAGAGCTGCAGCTCACAAGAGAATATGGCCCAATATCTCCCTGCTTCTTAACCAGGGACCTGATCCAATTCCCAATGAAGATTCCCATTAACTTCAGTCAGCTTTGATTCAAGCCCTTAAGTCCCACTGGGAGATAATGAATCCTATGCTTACTGTATGACAAAACTATTACAAATACTAATCCCTTCTTTAAGGACTGTCCACCTCTGGATTCTTAACATTCGGTATCCATAATGTTGTCTTAATGTGTAGTATTTGCTTTTAAAAATGGAATATATCTAGAATCTACATTGGATGCTCTCAACATTTTTACCATTTGAATAGATACTGTTGTCTGTAGAAGAATCCATATTGTGTAGATAGGAAATATCACTGAAAATAGTATCCTCCTTTCACAGAAGTAGAACTTTCTAAGTGTACTCAAGCTAGGTGTTTTATTAATTTATATTGCAAAGTCATCTGGACATACCTATAGGCTGGCATGGTTCCACACTGAATTTATTTGTGATTCAGCCAAGGATATTTTTTATTTGCAGAAACATGCATAAACTGAGAGGAATGATACAGTATGTTCCACTTTTTTAATTAATTTTAATAAAAGATATAGTGTTTAACTAATAGAAATGTAATTATTCCTATGAGAAATATTATATAGAGCTGATCATGCCTCCTAGACTAAGTACTATTTTGCTAATAATTTCTTTAATGTTTATTCTTCTCATTAGCTTGAATTATTTATGCAAGTAAGCATGTGCTGTCACTTAGTGACCAGACAAATGGAGAACAAATCGTTGACCCTTGGAGTTAGTGCTTGAAATGCATCCAATGGCATACAATGGATTTTGAGACGGAAAAATCAGTATTAGAAGCTAGTGAGTAATAGTGAGTGAAAGAATTCATATTTCTGCAAAAAAAATCACATTTTACTCCTCTTGTAATCTAGGGATTACATATCACAAAAAGGAAATCATTGGTGGGATTTATGGGAATGTCTTTGTATTGTGACAAACACCCAGATTCAAGAGTACAGAATTTTACCAGTTTGGATTGCAGCAATATATAATTAACCAAAGGTCTGAACCTGCAAACCATTTGTCATGTGAAGAGGGTGGTTTTATGTGAATACTCAGTGGGACTATTAGCATCCGTGAGACACTCATGTAACTGCATTAAAAAAAGCAAAGGTAAACTACAATTTTAAAAAACAGATACATTTTCTCTTGTTTTTCCAACAAATCTTACCAAAAACAATAACAAAAAGCAATGATTTACTTCACACAAATATATACAGACAAATGAGCATTATCACATATGATAGTTTATTATAACACCACATGTGTGGTGGTGATACCCATATGCTAAATTACATAGTGTATGACAAATTCCAAAATCCTGTGATACATTATTGAACGATATGGTTAATTGTTCATGTACCTTAGATAGTCATTTTGGACACTAATCCATTTCCCCCAGGTTTTAGTCTAGCATTTCAAAACTCTGAAATAGTTCAAAAAGCAAGCTAAAAAAATAACAAAACCCTTCCAGAAACTGAAGAACATAAGAATGGCCATACTGGGTCAGACCAAAGGTCCATCTAGCCCAGTATCCTGTCTTCTGACAGTGGCCAATGTGAGGTGTCCCAGAGGGAATGAACAGAATAGGTAATCATCAAGTGATCTATCCCATGTTGCCCATTTCCAGCTTCTGGCAAACAGATGCTAGGGACACCATCCCTGTCCATTCTGGCTAATAGCCATTGATGGACCTAACCTCCATGAATTTATCTAGTTCTTTTTTGAAGCCTGTTAGTCTTGGCCTTCGCAAAATCCTCTGGCAAGGAGTTCCACAGGTGACAGTGTTGTGTGAAACCCCCCCCCTTTTTTTTTTTGTTTTAAACCTGCTGCCTAATAATTTAATTTTGTGGCCCCTAGTTATGAAAAGTAAATGTATTTATTTACTTTCTCCACACCAGTCATGATTTTGTAGACCTCAATCATGTCCCCCTTTGTCATCTCTTTTCCAAGCTGAAAAGTCTGTCTTACTAATCTCTCCTCATACAGAAGCCGTTCCATACCCCTAATAATTTTTGTTGCCCTTTTCTGACCCTTTTCCAAGTCTGTTTTTTTTTAGATGGGGGCAACCACATCTGCACACAGCATTCAACACATGGGCATACCATGGATTTATATGGTAGCAGTATGGTATCTTCTGTCTTATTATCTATCCCTTTCTTAATGATTCCCAACATTCTGTTTGCTTTTTTGACTGCTGTTGCACACTCAGTGTTTAGAGAACTATCCATAATAACACCAAGATCTCTTTCTTGAGTAGTAACAGCTAATTTAGACCCCAGCATTTTATATGTATAGTTGGGATTTTGTTTTCCAATGAGCTTTACTTTGTATATATCAACATTGAATTTCATCTTCTATTTTGTTGCCCAGTCACCCAGTTTTATGAAATCCTTTTGTAACTCTGCAGTCTCCCTGGGACTTAACTATCTTGAGTAATTTTGTATCATCTGCAAATTTTGCTACCTCACTGTTTACCCTCTTTTCCAGATCATTTATGTTGAATGGGACTGGGCCCAGTACAGACCCCTGAGGGACACCACAGTTTACCTCTCTCCATTCTGAAAACTGACCGTTTGTTCCTACCCTTTGTTTTGTCACCTAAAAAGAAAGGCTCAGGTTTCAGAATCTCCCTCACGTCCTCAGCCATGAAAACCAATGCAAAGGATTAATTTAGTTTTGCCGCAATGGCCTTATCCTTGAATGCTCCTTTAGCATCTCGATCATCCACTGGCCCCACTGTTTGGTTAGCAGGCTTCCTGCTTCAGATGTAATTTTTAAAAAATTGCTATCTTTAGATACCTGCTCTTCAAATTCTTTTTTGGCCTTCCTAATTATATTTTTTCATTTCATTTGCCAGAGTTTATGCTCCCTTCTCTTTTCCTCAATAGGATTTAACTTGTTGCCTTTTTGCCTCTCACTTCTTCTTTTACTTTATTGTTTAGCCATGGTATCACTTTTTTGTTTCTCTTACTATGTTTTTTAATTTGGGGTATACATATAAGTTCAGCCACTCTTATGGTGTCTTTAAAAAGTTTTCATGCAGCTTGCAAGGATTTCACTTTTGGTGCTGTACTTCTTAACTTCCCTTAAACATGGAATATTCCCATGGAATTACACAGCTCTAGCATATAAGAAAAAGAACATTCATTCCTGGCCTTGTGACCGATTTATGTTCTAAAATCTTTTAACTCATGAGGTTAGAAATGGTTTCTTTATAACACTGGAAGTGAAGATTCCTACCTTTCTACTGGGGATGTACACTTGGTTCTAGCTTGGGATTTCATGAAATACTGAACTTTTAAAATTTGGACATCTCTTATTTTGAGACGTGTACTTTCAGACCCAGGATAAGTTAGACAGCCTTGCTCTATATGTGGGCAAGTGCAAAAAAATAAAAAAATAAAAAAAAAATTAAAGTAGTTCTCCTGTGGAGAAAACTGCAGGTAAAATATTTATACCACTCCACATTATATCACCATGTATTCTTAACAGACTCTATTGTGCCATTTAGGCATACATCTGCATTAGACATGGTGTGAAGTTACCTCTCTTCTGGAGCAACTTGGAGAGAAGCTACACCCCTTCATGGACTGCAGCTTACTCTCCCCAAAGTGCCCGTCCCAGTCCCCCTCCACAAGCTGGTGTTGCAGGAGGGTGGGACCACAGCACCCTTCCTTCTCTGCCCGCTTGAAGTGCTGTTTGCCTCCAAAGGAAGCAGGGAGAGAGGACTATCTATAATCTCAGTTGCCCTGTTTTTAGTAATAAATTGGGAAGAGGTTATTTAGGCTGAATGGTCATTAGTACACTTTATTCTGTATAAAATAAATCGTAACATAGACAATTAATTTCAGAACTCAACCCAAGCAAATTCCAATATCCACACCAAAACTGAGGGCTAACGTCCCTCACGGATTCCCCCTATGTGAGTCTGTCTGTAATTTAAGCTGGGTGTGCAATTCCCAACTAGAGAAGACATACCTGTGCTTGCCGTGATGGAACTAGCCCGCTCAAGATAGTGTAGCCACAGTGGCATGAGCCATGGAAGGGGCTGGCCTCCCCGAGTATGTGCCTGTCCTATGCTTGTACATGGAAAGGCTGGCCCCTTCCACCACTCATGCTGTCGGAGCTGCCCTTCTGTTTTCAGTGCACTGCCTTGATCAGAGCTAGTGCAAGTATGTCACCTCTAATTGGGAGTTACACTCTACAGCTTGGAGTGTAGACCCACTCTGTGAGTACAGGGATCTCTGCATGGAGCAGGATAGGCTGGAGGTAGGGCTTGAGAGGCATTTGTGTCTATTAGATATGTTATTCCCCCGCCCACACCACCATCCGAATTCCTCTTCAGGTAGTAGTGACAACTATTGAGCCTACATGAATATTTTCCATTAATTGCCTTTTCAGTATTATGGAACCTTGTGGTGAGAGTCTCCATGATGCTTTCTGAGCCAAAACACTCTCACACTCACTCTCACTCTAGATGAGTGTTCTAACTTGTGTTAGCCTTTGTAGTTATCTTAAAGAACAAAACATATCGCTTAGCCTAAAGTTTCTCCTGTGCTTGGCTTGTTTCTGTGGTTACTCCCTGTAATGCACTGCTATCTCCATTGCTTCTATTGTTTCCTTTCCCCGCTTTTCACTTAGAAAAAGGAACAGATTCTCTTATGCTTTGAGCAGGTATTGAGCCCCACTTGGGCTATCAGAAATCCATGGAATAATGCTGCCTTTCGCTTTAAGGTCCTAACTCCAGTATTGCCAACCTCATGGATTTAAACATCTTGAGTCAGACTCCACAAAACTGAGATGGTTGAAAATATTATAATTATGTTATGTTTATTTACCTTCTGGCTCTGATCATTTAGAGTGCACTCACTTCACATGTTCAAGTTTTTATCTGCAATTGTGAAGACAAGAAACCTACTTTTAAAAAATGAAACTGAGATTCTGAGGCAGACTCTGGGATTCCAGCAGCTGGAGCTTCCGGTAAAAGATCAAATGTCGGGAGATTCCTGATAAAATTGCAAGAGCTGGCAACACTGTCTTAAAACCCTGAAGTGACAGAGAGTCCTGTGGCACCTTAAAGACTAACTAACATTTTTTTTTTAGAGCATAAGCTTTCGTGGGCTAATATCCACTTCGTCGGATGCATGCAGTGGAAGTATCCAGGGGCAGGTATAAATAGGTAGGCTAGAACCACGTGGGAGATAACAAGGTTAGTCCAATCAGGCTGAACCAGCTTGTTATAGAGATATCTCTTATAGAGATAACAAGCTGGTTCAGCCTGATTGGACTAACCTTGTTATCTCCCACCTGGTTCTTGCCTACCTATTTATACCTGCCCCTGGATACTTCCACTGCATGCATCCGACGAAGTGGGTATTAGCCCAAGAAAGCTTATGCTCTTAAAAAAAAAAAAAAAAAAAAAAAATTTAGTTAGCCTTTAAGGTGCCACAGGACTCTTTGTCACTTCTGCAATTCCAGACTAACACGGCTACCCCTCTGATTCTTAAAACCCTAACACACTGTCACAAATTCCTGGGAACAGCAGCAGGCAAAGGAATCTAATGGAGTTGCCATACCAGGATGAGGAAGCAGCTACTGGAGCCAGTGTGGAGACATGAATAATCTGGACCTACGATGGATCCTCAAGATCTGGGATTACTAGGTGCTCAAGAACTGAAGATTTTCTAAAATTTCACAAGAATTTATAAAGTTAATCCAGGGTGAATGTCATCGCTTTTACAGTAGAAGACCCAACATTTTACTGTGAAATGGTGTAACTTGGAAATTGTTGCCATTTGAACAGGGATATTTGTTACAGAACATTGGACGTTTTTCCCATGTTAAATTTTCATTTTCAAGGTGGGAAAAATCATAAGATGTTGATACACAACAATAAAATATTTTTCTTTTTGAAAATACTGAGTGCTGAGTTGGTTATTTTCACTCAAAGCAAGCTTGGTCATTCCCCCACCCACCCACAGCTCCAATACAGTTTCTAGTTGAAATGCAATCCTATTGTATCTGGCTAAAACATGGATATGTTGGGTTAGCATTATTTTGAACATTTTTATTCCTAAATGATGTGTGTTTAATGTTCATTAAACACAAATTGATTTTTCTTTATAAGAAAAATCAATACATATATAATTACTATAATTATAATGTTTTGATGATACAAAGAAAAACAATTTTAAAAATTCATAATAGTACATTGCATTTTTTATTATACATAGTGAGTAAACATTTTATTGTTTAGAGAGTAAGTGCAAAGTGCTATGGCAACAGATATGTGTAATGGAGCATTTAGAACATTTAATATTGTAGTGGGGAATAAGCAGTCTGTTACATTATATTAAGGGAAGAGTTTTAGGCAAGAAATAGGAAATACTGAGTAAGGCAATGGATTCAGAAATAAAGATAAGGAAAAAATACTCTGATGCTGCATGTTAATTTCATGTTTTAAATGGATTTTATTTCTTTGTCTGATAGTTTTTTTTCATCCCTCCCCTCCTCCTGCTTACCCCCCGCCCCAATCCGGAAACATTTATATCAAGAATGAATATCTTCAGACATCTTCATTCTTGTACTGTTAATTAGCATTGCAACAAGGATTGAGAAAAGTTGAGGGGAATTTTTGCAATTTTTGTATGACTTCTCCTCTGAAAACTGTTAACATTTGTGGAGAAAAATATCCAGGGATTCAGCAATTTCAGCACAATATATTTTTCTGTTTTCTATCCTGTTTGTTCTTTCTGTTATGGTTTCACACCAATCAATATCATAGCTTTTCAGTATATGGTATGGTAAGTGTGTCTACTATGTGCAAAGAGAAATAGGGTGAGAGTCAGAGAGAGCACAATGGGGTAAAGGTAGAGCCTCAGTCAGCAAAGCATTTTTAAGCATATATTTAAATACATCCCTATTCCACAAGCATGTACGCATGCTTAGAACATGCTTATGTACTTTGCACAAGGGGGATGGATTGATGCATCAGGACTTAAATAAAGGAGAAAACAGAATAAGCAAGGGGATTAATGAGAGGAGGAATACAGAAGGAAAGTAAATTAGAATGAAGAAATAAAGAGAGTGGGAAAGCCAGGAAAATATGGTAAGCTTTTTAAAAAGCTTAGTTTAATAGCAAATTTTAATATTAAAATGACAAAATAAACAATAAATATTTGTATTTAATTGTGGAAATAAGTACAATATAATTCCAAGAAAAGAGTTTATGGAAAAAGACCCAGTAAAAGGGGATATGTTGCTGGAAAAATACTGCATGAGACACTTCTGAATCTGGTCCAGGGTTTATATATGCTGGCTGAAGTCTTGATGAAGACCCTCATTTTTAAAGATCATAGCAAATGTCTTCATTATTATCCCAATTCAACAGTCCATCCTTAATAAGCAAAACACTTTAAACAGGTGCTTAATTTTATGCATGTGCTTATTTCCCATTGACTTTAAATTTGCCTGAAGTTGCGCATGTGCTTGGGTGCTTTGCTGGATAGGATGGAGCTTAAACCCATGCTAACTGCTGTGCTGAACTGGGGTCTATCTGAATATTCAAAAACAATATTTTATAGTGTATGTAGCTCTTTTAATCCTCAACATTTGTAACTCTCTCTTCCCATAGAACATTGGAGATAGGAGAAACATCCAGTTAATGCACTATGTAGCTCTGCATTGAAATGGTTAATAAGGGAGCATGGCATTTAAGTGCTCATAATTAGACATCAAGGTTTCTTATTTCAAAACCACAGCTAATGGGTACCCTAGTTGGCACTTTCAGCAAAAAGGCCACAGATTGAAGTAAAGATGGAGAAAGAGTGAATTCCACTCTGGCCAGAGAGGAACTCTGCCTGTTCTGTGAGAAGCAGATTTCATAAGCACTAAATCCATTTTGAGAAGAGGATGATAAAATGAGTCAAAAGCCAGTTTCTAATAGGAAATAGATCTGCAACCTGTAGCCAGACATTAGAAGGAAAAATCTAATTTCATCTGCTACATATGGCATAAAATAAAACCTATTTCCAAAATAAAATGTAATGTGGTGGTTTATATTTGAAGACTGAGTCGTCACAATACTACCAGTTTTAAAACTTTTTCTTATAAGTGCACAGGATTTTTTCCATCATCTACTCCTGGCTGTTCACCCAGGATGACAAAAATACAGAGTAAGACGATTACATAAAAAGAAACATGCACTTAAAATATTTTTCATGTAAGGATTTCTACATCAGGGCTCCAGTCCTACAAGCACAAGCACAGAAAACACCCATTGACTTTTAAGTGCCAGTTCTGCGTACACAGAACACCTTAAAGATGAAACCATCAGTTTGGTTGTATAAGGAATGAAGGAAGAATCTCATGGGAAGGAAAAACGTCCATAGCTTCTCACTCAGCAAGTTATAATGGACCAGATTCTGCCAGCCTTACCCACATTTAGTACTTTACTCCGTGGGTAGTCAGTGGCCCCATGAAATGAAATTGCCATTTTTTAGCTCTTGGACTGAAAATATGCTTTAGTTATCAGTACATTTTTCAAACAACCAACTATGTAACTTCCATGCATTATACATTTTCTTTAATTCTATTTTTTTAATTACTATGAACATGTTCAGAATTTGATCCCAAGCTGTTTTAAATTCTCTAATTCTCTGCAGATTAGCTATATGGGTTTTTATAGTACTGTTTATGACACTCTGCAGCTGTTCTCTGATAGCACTTAAATATCAAGGTTGGGGAATGGTAAAGGAACTTAAACAGAATTGACTCCCCTTATTCACTGTTACACCTGCAACAACCAATTTTTAGGTCTGCTAATTGACATGTGTTGTAGCTGATGTCACATTGAAGTCATGTTGACATGGTATGAAAGTTTGGCATGGAAGCAAATAAAGCCAACTATCAGTGTCAGAATTCAGTTGTAGCAACACAAACTCTATCTAACATTGATTAAAGCTGAGAGGCACACCAAATTCTGTTGTCTACCAGATTTTGACTTAGAGTGAGATATTCACCAAATAATTCAGTTTGTTTCTACTGGTTAATAGCTAATGGCTATAAAATAATAAACACTGGATTATAGGTTTGATGAGCTCTCTCAGTATATACTCAGAATATACTCCATGGACCCAATTTGCAATCTTTACTTTGAGTAGAGCTTACTCACACAAGTAGTCCCATTTATGTTAATAGTACTAGTCACATGAATAATGCTGAGCAAGAGAAATGGTTGCAGATTATGGGTTCCATTTGACTTTGAAGAAGTAAGAAAGCTGTCTCTTTGCTTCCTGTTGAGATCTCTTGACCCATATAAGAGTTTGGGGGAGGAGGGGAACGATAGCAAACACATCTTTTTTTAAATGGAGTAAGATACTAAGTGGATATCTGCCCATACACATGGAGCAGGGGACCAGGAAGTGGCTGGCTTAGACCCAGCTCTGCATAGATTCCTCTAGACCATTAAGACGATACCGGGTTTTTTTGTTCCACTGGAGCACCCATTAGCTTGGCAGTATACTTGAAACAGTTTGTTTTAGTTTTTGCTTAACACTTTCTCTCTGCCATTTCAATGCAAGATTCAGCATTTTAGTTGTCAGCTGGGGTATAAACTCATCCCTAAGAACTTTGCTGTTCTGGAGGTGGGAAATTGTAGCTTTCCATATCAAACAAGCCTGTGAAGGTCAGAAGTCTTGGCTATACATCCTATGGTAAGCATTCCGGTAAAATCCTCCAGGCTACAGAAGCTTCTTTCTCCTCCGACCCCTTCCCCTCTTAAATTCACACAATGAACATGGATGACTGTTATGGAAGCAAAATGTAATGGAAACAAACATGTCCACAAGAAAGTATCAACAATTCTCTTTCCATAGATGACTCTTGGCTGCATTAATTGCCATGAGGTTTCTGTTGACCAGTCATATGGAAAACGTCAATTGGAAAAAAAATCCATCCGATCTCAAAATATATATTTGATGCTCCTGATCTTGGTTCCAATAAAACGAACAATGAAAATTCCACTGCATTTGGGAGTAGAGTCGGTCCCACTGGCCATATTCTGCACTCAGGTATAAACTTGGAGTAGTTTCATCCAGTGACGCTGATGTATCTGAAAGCATAGTTTGGCCCATTGTATTTAATGTCCTGGTGATGGCGTTTTTGGTCCAACTGATTGTGGATATCATTCCCTCAGAACTTTTTGATCTGTATGCTTTGTTTTCTGAGGTTCACCAAATGTTATGGTTAATGTGTGGTGTTGTCAGCAACCTCAGAAAAGTCTATCCATAGCCAATAATGTTGTCACTGGAATCTATTAACCTAGTTGCCAAGTCAGTAAATGTAGAGGTCCACAGACTGATGTGCCTGTATTTTTTGTTCTGTGTACCTCAGTAACTCCAATTTTCTGAAACCTTAATACTTATAATGGGCAGTACACAATTAAAATCTGCTGCTAAATTCTGTAATTGTATTCCTATACTGTGAAACCTCATTTATTCTTGTATAAGAAATTGAAAAATGCAATTAAGTAGAGTTCTAAGATCTTGTTAGATTAATATTTTCTAACTCAGTCTGCTAAATATAAATATATGTGGGGTGAACTCATCAAGCACAAAAAAAGAGAAGGTCTTCATTCCCTTCTGGAAGAGCACCACTTCAGCATTTAGAAATAATCTCCTCACCTCCCCAAGTTTGATCATAAAACTGTTTTTCTTCCACCTTTCCCTCTACCAAATTGTCTTTTTTTCATTAGAAGTAGCACATTTAGGATGAGTAATTGCAGCACTGCAGTGTAGTTTAAACTTAAAAAAACAAAAACAAAAGACCAGTTCTCCTGAAAGGTACTAGATTGACTGCTCTGGTATATGAAATCCTCTGCTTAATCACACATGCAGTTTTGGCAGTGGTAGGGCAAGCTTCCCAGTGCTGTTCCACCAGTGTGCTATTGGAAAGATTTCCTACTCTATCTATGGAGCACCTTTTTTTATTTTCTTGTTGCTCTGTAGTAGAAAGGAGAACTGAATGGCTGCCACACAACTGGTCCATTTGCCAGATATTGATGAGATGCCTGTCTTGTGAAAGCTGCATGTGGGACTCTGAAGAAAACCATGTGGTTTTTTGATTCAGGCTACATATCACTACAGTGTATAAAACAGACGTTGAGAGGCTCTGCTAAAATTCCAAAATGGCTAATTAAATATTTGAAAAATTACTGCTCTACCAATATTTTTTCTCAGAACTTAAAGCAAGGTCCACCCCTCCTCCTCAACCATGTAGAGCTGTGATGATGATGAAATTCCCAGGTAGAAGCCAGCCTCACTTCCAGATACTAGCCCCAGCAAATTCCAGCAACATCTACTAAGGTTGGGGTGGGCAAACTATGGCCTGCGGGCCATGTCCAGCCCATCAGACCTTTTAATCCGGCCCTCGAGCTCTCACTGGGGATCAGGATCGGAGGTCTGCCCTACTCCGCACAGCTCCCAGAAGCAGCAGCATGTCCCCCATCTAGCTCTTACAAATAGGGGCAACCAGGTGACTCCACATGCTGCCCCCACCCCCAAGTGCTGGCTCTGCTGCTCCCATAGGACAGGAACCACAGTCAGTGGGAGCTTCAGGGGTGGCGCCTGTGGATGGGGAAGCATGCAGAGCCGCCTGGCTGGTTCCATGCCTCTGCATAGGAGCCGGAGTGTGGACGTGCCCCTGCTTCTGAAAGCTGATTGAGACAAGCGTCACGTGGAGCCTCCATCCCTGATCACCTCCCCTGCTCCAACCCCCTGCCCCAGCCCTGATCCCTCTCCTGCACTCCGAACCATTTGGTCCCAGCCTGGAGAACCCTTTTGCATCCCAGAGCCCACACTCCCAGCCTCGGCCCCCCGTACCTTTGTCCTAGCCCAGAGCTCCCTCCCAAACATCAGACCCCTCAGCCCCAGCTTAGAACCCCTGCAACCAATCCCTTGCCCCAACCTGGAGCCCTCTCCTGCACTCTGAACCCCTCATTTCTGGCCCCACCCTGGAACCCCCACTCCTAGGCCAGAGCCCTTACCTCCCCACGCACCCCAACCCACTGCCTCAGCTCAGAGCTCACTCCCATATGCTGAAACTCTTTGCTCCAACCGAGCCCATAGCTCCCTCCCTTCCAAACCTTTCATCCCTGGCCCCACCCTAGAGCCCGCACCTCCAGCTGGAACCCTCAGCCCCTGCCCCAGCCCAGAGCCCCCTTCTGCACCCTGAACAACTAATTTCTGGCCCCACCCTAGAGCTCACATCCCCAGCTGGTGCCCTCACCCCATCCTACACCACAATTCCCAATTTCGTGAATGTTCATTGTCCTCTATACAATTTCCGTACCCAGATATGGCCCTCAGGCCAAACATTTTCCCACCCCTGTTCTAAAGCATGTGTTTAGTGTGGGGTGGCAACCCCCAGTCCTGATAACCCTTCGTTCATCACCCTCTCATGCATTCAGATTCTCTGGACTGTGACGGAGTCAGACCAGAAGGATATAGGAGAGTGCTGGAAGGCAGGTATATTAGTCTCAGGATGTGCAGGTCCCTGTTCCCTGGATAGCCAAACAAAGGCTACTCCAGGCCAATCAAGACACCTGGGGCCAATTAAGAACCTTCTAGAGAGGAGTAGAAACAGCTAGCCTGATTGGGACACCTGAAGCCAATCAGAGACTGGCTGAAACCAGATAAAAACCTCCCAGTTAGTCGGGTGGGCTGTGGGTGTCAGGAGCTGTGGAAGGAAGTTATGCTGTTGGTGAGACTGAGTGGTGGACAACATATCATCCAGAAGGAAGGAGGCCCTGAGGTAAGGGTGAAGTGGAGTTTGAAGAAGTGGAGACTGCTGTGGGGAAGTAGCCCAGGGAATTGTATTGTGTTTTGTGCCTAAAAGGTCAGCCATCTTAGCTGATACTATTAGGGTCCCTGAGCTGGAGTCCGGAGTAGAGGGCGGGCCCAGGCTCTCCCATTTCTGTCTCCCCTAATTAGTTACTGAGAAAGGGAGATCACTCTGGGGCCTGGATGAGTTTCTGAAGCCCCTAAATCTGCCAGGAAGCGCAGGACCCACAAATACAGACTCGGAACTTTGTCACAGGACACTGATGAATTCATCAAACTTCCCATTCTTAAGTGGGTTTAAACCATCTGCTGATAGGTGTTTGCTTCAGCCCCTCCTACTTCCTCTCTAAACAAGCTCTTCTTCATCAGTTACAATCTTCCTGATCTCTATGCATCTTTCCATGCTCAGTATACATGCAATTTTATCACAAGTTTTGAGATATTTGGCTCCTATGGTATGCCCCTATCTGGCTTCCGGGGAGGCTTTTAATGGGTTCTAGCAGGCCGTTTATTGGCCCCAGGTGTCTTAATTAACTTAGAGTAACCCTGTTCTGCTACCAAGGGAAAAGGGACCTGCTTATCCTGGCACTCTCCTGCAGCCATCTGGCCTGACCCCTTCACATTATAAATTCTTTGGGGCAGGGATCATCTTTTGTATATATAGCATCTAGCATATTAGTAATGTGCTACAGCAAGAAAAATCTTGTTATAAAATACAATATTATTGAAAAGTTTATTAATAGCAATAATACATTTAGTAACTCATAAAAGATTTGATGTCCTGTTAATTACAGGATTTTGTACAGTATTTTTAGATGTGAGCTTTCAGTATCAAGTAAACTGGTTGAAATTATAATTACTAACTTGATGCCGTACGAAAGGGGAAAAAACTGACACTTGACCCACCAGTGTACTAAAATTCTTAGGGAGTGTCAAAATATCGTGGGTAAAAAGGAGAACTGTGGGTATCATTTATTTGGACTTTCTGAAAGCCTTTGACAGCGTCCCTCACAAGGAGTTGTTCAGGAAACTAGGTAATCATGGTAGACATGAGGTGAAAGGTGAGGTACTGTCATGGAATAGAAACTGGCTAAGCTCCAGATAACAGGTCAGAGGTCAACTTTCAACATAGCAAAAAAAGGTTATTTTTTAAAAAAGTTAAGTTTAAACTCTGTGCGATCCTTCCTGTGCGAGGAAAAAGGGAGCTAAATGAGTGGCAAGTGTACAAGTTGCACTATAACATAATAAATAAGTAATAGGACTAAGCATAGTGAATGAACATGCTATGTAGTAACACATATATTCAGCAAAATCCTGCAGTCACTAATCAGATACAATCTCTAATTACTGTCAAAATAAGTTTTCCCTACAAAAGGACTTCAGGATTTTGGCTCGTATATCTGATATTATTGTGACCCAGGGAGCCCCTCAGTGCCAATTGAGAGAGGGTACACCATTCCATAACTCTTATCAGGTCTGCCAAATTCATTGCCCCAACCCTCTGTTGTTACCATCTGTATCTAAAAGTTGTCATGTAAGATGTCATATGCAAACTAATACCATGCTGGTTGTTAATATTATTACATGATGTATGTACGAGCAGGGTATAAAGAATTATAGATGTGTGCTGGAAACACATTCTACAAGGCGTGAGCACAGCCTGTCCTAGACAAAGGGTTGTTTTTTCCACAGGCTTGACTGTGTATCCAGTGTAAATTAAGCAAGGTATTACCTAGGACAATGAAAAGCACATACATATGCAAAGTAAACAAAGCCATCAGGCAAGCAAGTGAGGGAAATGACCACTTAACAATCTCCAGGGGATGGAGATTGTACCCCCAGAAAGCCGTCTTGTCTCTTGAAACAGCGTCAGTGAACTTTGGGAAGATATAAGCAGAGGCAAAAATTCATTTTCTCCTCCTCACCCCAGGAGACAAAGAAACCAAGTACCTTGGGCTCTGTGTTGGATCCTGGCTAAAGACTTCAATGCTAAAAGAATGACTGTGGTTAGAAAATTACTTTGAACAAAAGACTCAGTGGTAGGTTAGATTTTAGTCTTAGAAATGTAATTATACTTTCTTTTTTCTGTTTCGACCATTTCTATTTCTATTCCCTCTACTTGGTATCACTTAAATCTAGGTTCTGTTAATAATCTTGTTTTACTTTTACAAAACCATTTCCGTGCTGCATATTATACCAGAGAATAGATTCCTCAGCTTATCTACTAGGCTGGCGTGTAGTCTGTCTCTTCGGAGGCAACAAACTTGATTGTGAGGGTCTAATGAGAGGGTCTCAATGTGCCAGGGGAGACAGTTTTGGGGCTGTTCAGGATTGGAGGGACTGTTGAGCTCACCCTGCAAACGTGGCTGAAAAGGGAGCCTGGCAGCTCCAGTCAGCACCACCGACCAGGCCGTTAAGAGTCCGGTCAGTGGTGCTACGTATCTAAGGCAGGCTAGTCCCTACTTGTCCTGGCTCTGCGCTGTGCCCAGGAAGCGGCCAGCAGGTCACGCTTCTAGGTAAGGGGGGCATGGGGCTCCGCGTGCTGCCTGAGCACCAGCTCCACACTTCCATTGACTGGGAACCATGGCCAATGGGAGCTGTGGGTGTGGTGCCTGGCCCTGAGAGTGAGAGCAATGCACAGAGCTGCCTGCCATGCATCCATCTAGAGCTAGACCTGTTGGCTGCTTCTGGGGTGAAGTGCGGAGTCAGGCCAGGCAGGAAGTCTGCCTTAGCGTCCCCACTGACCGGGAGCTGCTGGAGGTAAGCCCGTGCCCTAACCCCCCGCCCTGAGCCCCTCTACTAAATCTGCAGCCCCTTCCCACATCCTGAACCCCTCATTCCCAGCCCAGAGCCCGCACCCCCACATGGAGCCCTCACCCCATCCTGTACCCCTGCCCCAGCCCAGAGCCCCCTCCCACATCCTGAAGCCCACTGCCCCACCTCCAGCCTGGAGCCCCCTCCTGAAGCCCCAAAGCCCTCATCTCCAGCCCCACCCCAGAGTCCACACCTCCTGCTGGAGCCCTCACCCCACAGCCCCCTGTCCCAGCCCAGTGAAAGTGAGTGAGGATGGGGGAAAGCGATCCACTGAGAGAGGGGGAATGTAGTGAGCGGTGGGCCAGGAGTGTGGTCTTGGGGAAGGGGCGGGGTTAGGGTCTTCGGTTTTGTGCTATTAGAAAGTTAGCAGCTCCACTGCAAACAGTAATCAGGCTGATGGAAGCCAGGGTGAGGCCACAGTGCTGTGAGCATGCTACTGGTGACAGGGGTCTGAGCCAAATCTGCACAGCTCAGAAGCAGCAACGTTCCAGGGCAGGTGGTGACACAACCCCTTACTGGTCTCGGTGAACCCCCAAAGCATCACAATTATTCATTAAAAGTTATCTTCATAAGTTGTGGTAGAAGTCAGAAAAAAGGGTTAACCCAGCATGGCGTTTTCATTTAATGTATGTGACTACAAATTAGATCAGTCATAATCTTTATGAATTAACATTCCTACAAAGAGCCATCTGAGCTTCTTGAAAAGCCTCCACAGTATGACTCTCTAAATATGATTTCTTAGATATGTTCATTTATCTATTTTTTCTCCCCATTCTTAGCTCCATATCTGCTAGATTTGCTGCCAGCAGGGTTAGATGGCACAGTACTGAAAATGGTGTTGGCAGCCAGCAGGCTTCTAATGTTGCTAATGATATTGTGAAAATTATAGATGAGGCTACAGAATGGACAGTGCAGTAACTCAGGAAGCTTTAGGTAGGTGCTTCCTGGAGTCAGGGAAGCTATGGGATGAAGGGACCCATATTCCTTCCTGTGACGGGGCGGATCAGCCCTGCACTAGCCCAGGCAGGGGAGGCTGGAAGCCCTGACAGCGGAAGTCCTGCCCCCACAGTACTGGGCATGCTCCAGGTGCTCAGGCAGTGTAAAAGGAGTGAGCCCAGCTCATTTTGGGCTGGCAGCCAAAGAAGAAGGACCTGCCTGGGGAGCTCCTGTGGAGGACCAGCCCGAGCCTGAAGCTGATCTCCGCCTGCCTGAAGCCTCGGGCTGGGAACGGCCAGAGGGGACAATGGATTGGCCAACTTGCGAAGGAGCCGGAGCCGCCTGGGAGACCCCCGCGTCTATATCGGTAGGAAGTGACCCAGGGAGGTCAGCGGAGTGGTATCTCCCACCCCACTGAGACTCAGCGTGTTTCAGTAGGACCTCCCTGTTGAGTCAGTGGCAAGGCACTGAGCCACTGTTAGGGCATTGGGTCAGGGCCCGGTGGAGGTGGGTGGGCCCTGGATCCCCCTACCTAGGCCGCCATACCCATAGGTGAGCGACCCCCCCTTCTGTTGATTCTGGCTAATAGGCCATACTGCCCCAGCCCGAGAGGGCCATCACTGACTCTAGCCATTGGGTCATGCTGCCCTGCGATATGGGGCTACTTATTGACTCTGGCCACTGGGCCGCTCTGCCCTGAAATAAAGGGGTGACTAGTGACTTTGGCTAACAGGCCGTATTGCCCTGAGACGTGGGACAACTATTGACTGGCCACTGGGCCACACTGCCCTGCAGCCCAAGGGCGACTATTGACTCTGGCCACTGGGCCCTACTGCTCTGCGATACAGGGATGCTTACTGACTCTGGCTATTAGGCCATACTGCCCCGGCCCGAGGGGGCCGTTACTGACTCTGGCCATTGGGCCGTGCTGCCCTGCGATATAGGGCTACTTATTGACTCTGGCTACTAGGCCATACCGCCCCGGACCGAGGGGGCTGTTACTGACTTGGGCCGCTAGGCCATACCGCCATGAAACAAGGGACTGCTATTGACTCTGGCTGCCAGGCCGTACTGCCCCAAGCTAGGGGGCGATGATTAACTTTGACCCATAGGGATTTAGCAGGCCACCCCTGAAATGTCAGTAAGTGAGGAAAATGGATAGAGGCACTGAGAGGCACAAGCAAATGGGACATCTTGTAGGCCACCTTGTTGTAAAGTGGGATCCTGTGAAGAGGAGCCAATGGCCTTGAACCTGTGCCCAGTTAGCATGAAACTTGGCTCAGGTTCTGCAGAGATTGTCAGACCTCACAAATGGGCTGACCATGGTCTGCTTTGTGTTCCTTTGTGGAGTAGGCTAGCTCAGCTCTTGTGTTTGCCAGAAGATGACTAAAGTTTAGGAAATCAATATTTCAGTGACTGTAAATAAAACACAATTTTAACTTTCTACAAAATATTTTAAAGGAAATTAAATTTTTAAAATATAATTTACATAGTGTGATCATGATGTAAGTTGACAAAAAACAAGACATTCTGGTGTTTGAGGTGGAAGTATTTCCTTAATTCTCCCTATTCAATCTCTTTGAAATCCTAAGTTGTCAGGTGTGAGTTACAATGAGATAAGTTGTACAGTGTCAACCTTTACTGAATTTCTTGCCTTTTGCTAGTTTGCTTCATAGCCTTCAATATATTGTTTTTTCTACTGACAATCAAATTTGTCATTTTCACCCAGCTGGCTCTTCACAACCTTGAGTCATCTTTTCTGTCAGTTAGACTTGAAAATGTTACTTCTCATCCCTCATAATGTATTTGTCTCTTTCCAAATCTGGAGCACAATGGAAAATAGGCCACATTTTGGAAACCCTTAGGTTTCTTCCCCATCCCCACAATAAAAGTTGTCCGGTTGACTGATGGAGCAGTGAAAGTTTCATGAAGGAGGAAGTTCAAATCCTCTAACACACAAGTGAATGCTAAAGCAAATTATTTTAAATCCTCCATTTCATTTTTTGCTCTCGTTTTATCCATCTGCTCTACCCAAATTAGTTCCTTTTCCTATAGAAAAGTAAAAATTACTGTGTATATACCAGGTCAAATGAATGATCCATCTAATTCAGTATCCTCTCTCTCTGCCAGTCGCCAGGGGACAGTACAAGAAATCACATAAATGACAATTGTAAAATGACCTGCCTGTTGAGAAAGTTTCTTTTAAAGCCAGCCACTACCTGATGGGTTTATGTTCTGAAGCGTGAGAATTTATATCCCTTTTATCTTTTTATTTTTCTATAACTAAAGTCTGTGTGTACAGACACGTTGTTTTCCATTATATTAGCTTTCTGTTGTGTTAAGGTATTTCATTTACTGATATCCTACAGAGAAACTTTTTTTAAAAAAAGTATATGCACACAGAATGCATCATGATGAGAGAAAATTTTGAGCCACATATGCTGCGAGTGGCTATATTTACTTGTGAAAAGGATGGGGAAAAAACAAGGGCTGAGATGTGAGGAAACTTCATTGTCATTTTAAAGGCAAGTAGGGGGAGTTTCATATGGAAGCAGAAAAGACAGGAGGGTGCCATTAAAATAAACATGCACTATGTGGGCCATCAGAACTGTTTATTTTTGTCATTGCAGTTCTGGTCCTGTTCTGCAATAATTGTACTTGCATTTTTGCACCTGCTATGAATTGCAGTACAAAGTAAACCATTCATTTGACTATAGCTGTGGTATATTCACTGGGGTTGGTTTGTACTGATGCTCCTTAAAGTTTTTGCATATTATTGCACAGTTGTTGAGAAATGCTTCCTTGGTCCTGTCCTTTTCTTCTTCTCCACACATGAAATATTCTGGACCCAGGAGAAGATTTTTCACCAATTCCTGGGGCAGAGGGACAATGCCCTCCATTAAGGACCACCATTCAGGTGATTAGGCCCCAAGCAGATTTTACTAACGGTAGATGAAATTCAGGAGTGGGGGATGCTGTCAGAGTACATGTGCAGATATGTCTTTATACTACCTGTGCACTATGTAGAGCAGTGATCCCCAAACTTTTTACCTCAGGCACCCCCTATCCACACCTTCCCATCCCCTGGAGTCACGGCTAGGACCAGGGCACAGCTCTGGAAAGGGGGAGACATGGACAGGTGTAAGGGGGGTGAGGCTGGGGCCATAGTTGGGGGCAGAGCCTAGAGCCAGATCCATGGGTGCAGGGCTGGCAGCTGTGGCTGGAAGCGGAGCTCCAGGAGTGGGGCTGGCAGTTGGGACCAGGAACAGAGCCAGGTGGTGCTCCCTCCCTGCCCCTGTGGGGGCTGGCTTGGGCCCCAGATGCAAATCCGTGCCCTTTTAGGGGACCTTTGGTGTAAAGTCTCTGCGTAAGCTTCAGATAACGCTGTGTATATGAGTGCTTGAAGCAGGCTGGGTCTATGACATCCAGCTGGCTCCAAATCACTGCATAGAGAATGTGAAGCAGCACCTGCTGCTCTTCGTCATGTGGATTCTGGATCATTAGCCTAAGAGGATCTGAGTGATAGCCCTGTAGCCTTGCAGATTGGGAAAATGAATTCCAGCTTCTATGGTGATCCCCACAGAAAGCCTGATTACTCTGGTTGTAACAGTATAGTGAATTTCACCCACATTGTATGTGGAGTATATCTATGACCTGCATGTCTACTTCATACCTCTTCATTCTTTAAAATGATGTTGATAGCTTCTATAACCGCTTCACCTATTTCAGTTGATCCTCACTCTTCTCTCCCTCTAACATCTGTGGCTTATTTTTTATCTTGTTATTGGACCTTAAAGCCAATTTGCCGATATCACCATCTTCTAGTAATTCAGTACAAAAAAATAAATGAGCCCTTTTTATTTCTAAATTCTGTACCTTTTGCTTTCACGTGTTTCATGATTTGCTGGCCTGCTTATCCTTAAAATATGCCTTTAAGCCCTGATTAAACTATGTTTTTGTTAAAATGGCATTTTTGATTCGAAATAAATCTCTTCTATTTTAAACATGGCAATCCTTCCTCCAGCTGTTGTTTGTTTCTCTCTTTTTAAGCAAATCCTCCTCTTCTGTCCTTTATTTGAAGAGCTATCATAGCAAGTCCATCTACACTGTGTTTTATTGTTATACTTATATCTTATGTATTTTGCTTTTACTTTGAGTATACTTTGTTTAAAGTTCTCTGTAGTCACAATAAGCATTTTTTAAATTAATATGGACTATAATGTTCTTCGAGCAATATGCCTGTAAATGTTCCACTTCAGGTCTGCCTCCACCCTGCATCTTTGACTGGAGATTTTTGGTCTTGGGGCCTGTTCACCCTGTGCATGCATCCTCCTGCTCCTCTCCTGGATTATGTGGGCTACATAGGCAAACCACCTTCAGCCAGAAGCAGTCTATAACATGTGCCTCTTCATTAATGTTTAGCATTTACTTAGATAGTTTATAGTTACTTCGTCTTCTTGGGGTTGTTTTCTTCAATATTTTGGTTGGGACACCAGGCTTCCTGGGATTCAAGAGGTGTCTCTCCTGTCATGGGGCTGTTCCAGTCAGTGATGGGCTTTCCTAATGTGTCTGCTGTTTGGATGATACTCAGATCCCCAGTAAGTGCAAGTTCTGTGCATCCTTCAAGCTTAGATCCCAGAAATACAGGGAGATCAAGTTTAAACTGTTAGTGATGGAACAAGCTTTAAATCCAGCTTTGGATTCAGGGGCAGAGAGCCTCGTCAGTGCATAGACCGCTCAGTACCATTAGGGCTCCATTCACATTAAGATCTCGGTCACTGGAGACTTCTAGAGATGTAGGCAGTACTAGCACTGAGTACATTTATGGTACCAAAGTTCTCCTCTGCTTCTGTCTCTAAATATAAGGAGGTGTAAAAAGTAAATCTCCAAGAAGATCTTAGTCACCAGCACACAAGAAGGCCTTGAAGACTTCAGGTACCAGGGGAGTTCAATGCAGTCTGCAGGTAATGCCAGTACTGCAAAGACAAAGAAGAAATGTTAATGTTAGACAGACTGAGCTCCAAGTTTGGGTATCCAGACCCAGACTTGCAGACACATGGTTGAAAAGAGATATAAGCCCATCCCTGAACCACACTCAATACTTGTACTGCAAAAGTCACCAGTACCAAAGACAGCTAGACCGCCTATGGTACCAAGGGAATCAGAGCTGACTCAACCCCAGGTCAGGTGATAGGCTTCAGTCAGCTCCATCCTCTACAGGTCCTCTCCTGGCACAGTCTTTTTTACGATGCATACCCTCAAAAGTTCAGATACTCTAAGGATCTGACAGTCTCTTTGAAGCCAGAATCTCCCCTGTTAATGAGTGCTGGAGGTTTGTCAGCATCATCAGTCTCTCTGTCACCAACCCCTTTGTCACCTAGAGAACTATATCCGCCCTCATGTACTTTGAAAGCTGAACAGCTTTCCCTCCCAAGAATATGTGGAAGAGGACTCTTCAGATTCTCAGATCTTGGTGCAGCCTTCCTCTGTCTATTCTAGGCTCACAGTTCTCCCTCTTACACTTGTGCTTTACAGGAAGAAATCTCAAAGTGTCACCCACATAGCAGGAACACAGGTGGATGCCTCCATCTATGCCTTCCCCCGCTTTTGCCCCCAGTGGCCTTGCTGAGATCTTTGGGCATTCTGCCAATAATTTGCTAAGAGGGAACAGAGAAGGGCCCATTCTCCACAACCCCTTTTACCACTACTTACGCCAGAGGAAGAGACATTTGAGGAGCAAGAAGGAAGGGCAGATAAGGAGGTGACACCTCTTATGAATTAATCTATCATACCTCCAATACTTTCTGTGGCAGATAACTTCAGATAGTTTCAGGTACTGGTGATGTAAATTCCTGACGTGCTTCAGATTCCCTTAGAGGAGGTTCAAAAGACTTATGGAGTCTTTTAAAACTGTTTGGCAAATCCCAGCTACAACCCCACATACTTGCTAGAGAGTGGATAAAAAGCACCGTGTTCCGGCCAGGGAACTGGAGTTTCCATTCTCACCAAGTCGTGACCTTCCTAGTAATGGTGGCCATTAATGAACGAGACAGGCACCATAGCTCAAAGTCTACCCCATACACTAAGAGATTCTCTTATGTCTATCTTTTTGGACACACATCCTATGTTTCAGCCATACATCAGTTTAGATTAGCGAACCACCAGGCACTCATGGCCAAACGTAACTATTTATATTGTAACAAATTCCTTTTGGAGCATCTGCCAGAGAAACATCATCACTAGTTTAAAGCCACTATTTAAGAGGGTCACCTTCTAGCATAGACATTGCTCCTGGCCTCCTTAGATGTGTCAGATATTGCAGCATGAACTATATCCATGAGACTATATCCTTGAGAAAGGTATCTTGGCTGCAGATGTCAGGCTTTCTAACAGAGGTTCAGAGTACCACTGAAGTCCTCCCCTTTGGCATTTGCAAACACTTTAAAGGACCTGAGAGCCATGCTGAGATCCCTTGCAATTTATAATCCAGAAACCAAATTCTATACTCAAGATGTTAGGAGGGCATTAGCCTTCTACCTAGACAAGAACAAATCATTTAGAAAATCTACTAGAGTCTTTGTGTCCATTTTGGACAGAAACAAGGGTTTGATCATTTCAAAACAGAGATTGTCAAGTGGATCTCTGATTGTATTAATACTTGTTATGACAGAGCTCACATCCAATCCCCTTCAAGAACAATAGAATTTTCTACAAGAGCACTCTTTTTATCTCTATAGCCTTATTTAAGGACATACCAACTGCAGATGTCAGTAGAGAGGCAACTTCATCCTTTGTTGATACCATTTCTAATTATTATGCCCTGGTGCCTACAGCAAGACCAGGTGCAGCTGTAGGCAATGCAGTTATCTCTTCTGCATTGGATGTTGCTCCAAATCGGTCACTTCCTTAGGAAGGTACTGGTTTGGAGTCACCTGCAGTGGGACATCCTCAGGGACACTACATGAAGAAGGAAAGGTTACTCACCTGGTTCACCTTTGGGATATCCTCCCTGAGGGTGCTCACCCTCCTTCCCCTCTGCTTCAGAGCTGCTGTTGTGGGACTTTGCAGTGGAGAAGGAACTGAGGGTTGTTTGCACGCACACAACTCCATATAGCGTTGGTGTGGGGCATGAGGAAGTGTGGGGTGCATGATCTGGTTGAATGGCTACAATTTCCAAAAATCTCTGATCAAAGATGTAAGGCACAGGCACATCTGAAGTGGAGGACCCACAAGGGGACAAATGTCAAAGAATTCCAGTTATTGCACAAAGTGAGTAACTTTTCTTATGAGAAAATCTCTCTCTAAAGTATTAAGGGTTATGTACTCTTAATGGTATTTTTTCCAAAAATTGGTATTGGAATAATTAAGCTTTTGTGCATAATTTTTCTGACAACTATTTTATAGGACAATAGTCATTTAAAATGTAATATCTAATCTTTTGGAAAAATCTAATTAGAACATTATAAAAATATTCCACAATTTAAGAAACGTTTATAAAAATGAGCTAAGGATACCAGTATATTAAAACTGGATTTTGTTGGTCTTTGGCATCAGAACGGATACTTTTAAAGGTTTTAAGCAGTACCAAATTGAAACTTAAACCTCAGTGTTATTTTTCTGTTTGTGTTTGCTCTATAAATCTGGTTAGAATGAGTGTGGAATCTGGCTCAGAAAAGTGAGTCAAATAGTGCCTTGGACCAAATACAGAATTTATTTTCTCTGGTCCTCAGAAGGCTGCCAGTATCTTTCAGGCTTGGATCCATAAAGCAAATCTTAACTAGAATGGATTTTATATTCATTACAACTTGTCAACATGTGTGTTACTTATGCATTTCTGAAGACACTAGATGATTGGTAGAAAGACTAGATTCAATATCAACAATAGGTACCAGAGATGTGTGGTCATTAGTAATCATCAGTGAACTTGTTCAAGTGCACTGCTTGTATGCTATCTATAATTTTGATGAGGAAATACATTTTCAGATGAGTTATATGAAGTAAATGGGGAAATTTGGAAATGGGTGACTGGTTAAGCAAGTTGAAGAACTGAAGCCTTTTTCAACTGGTCCAGGCCAAACCAAAAGAAAAGATGTTTTTCAATGGGAAACCAGTTGTATCCAAATTTTGGGCTTGATCTTTATTACTTCACTCCCACTACTGAAGTATTATGTGAGTTTTTTGTGGTAGAAACTACAGGATCAAGTTATTTATTATAAAAATAAATCATATTTTATCCATTGACTAAGGTTTATTTTCTACTTTCTATTTCATCCCAAAGGAAGCTGTGACATTTTTAAAGTCAAGAGATAAGTAGTTATTTGAGCTATTTACTACTTTCTACCTTGTATCTATATTTTTACAATACTTCAATTTAAGGCCAGCTCTGTATTAATCTACAGCCAGTTATGTTAACCAGGAAAGTTTGTATTTGTTTGGAAATTGTGAAGCAAGATAAATTACTTTCACATTGTCCTGCTAATTATCAGTGCCTTATTTTTGGCAAACCCATCTCTATAAAACTGCACATGTTCAATTCCTTGTCAATGAGGTGAGAGAAAAGCATTATCAGGCTCTTTATATCCAGCTGAGGCCAGGTGTTGTTCATTAGCATGTAAATAGTGCAATTAGTGCCAATTATGATTTTAAAAACCCATTAAGATCTATGGGAACACAGTTGTATCACCCATGCTTTCTTCTCTCCTTCCTCATCCCATTTTACTACTCTAGCTTCTTTCTAGGCATCTGGTATAACTTTGTCTTAGTTACAATAGTGCTTTGAGCTGCCATTTTCTTTTGAAATGTTACATACACAAAGATAAATAGCTGCAAATGATCTGGATAAGTTTCTCATAAAAGGAGTTGAAGTCAAATTTTCATCACATTACGTGAATTAAACTATGAAAAATACTTATCTAAAAGCTATAGGGTCTGTCCCCAAACATCATGGATCCCCTGAATACCCAAGTGATCGTTACAGAGCCTTGTACCTTCACACTAGCTTTGGCTCCCAGCAAGGGTCTCAAGCTATTTGGTAGCTCACCTCCATTGGAAACACACTGCCAGAGAATCCCATTCTCCCAACTGTTGGCCTTGAGACAACTGAAGGGGGCTATATAGCCCTACGTTGTCTTTTTTTCTTTTTCAACTAATTTAGGTGGGGCCAGAGAGGAGGACCAATATGGAGTCTCACTATCCTCCACCCACTCCTGTACTCAAATCACCTGATCCACAGCCGACATGGGAGCCTCTGCATTATCTGAGAGGGAAATGTGTCATAGAGACATGTGTAATCATCATGTGCGTAGAAGAGCCCTTGTACCTATAGAGTACAATCTATCCCATTTCAAGAACTTGAAAGCATGATCTGACCATGTGTCACTGGATTTTAGAAGAAAGATGCATCTAGATTTTTTCCCGTGCATCATCGTAGTAGTTCACAGTTTGAGAAACACTTGCCAAATGCTGTATAAATTGTTGAAAAGAACATTTGTAGAGTAAGGTGAGAGGTAGCAAATTGTGACCTGTGTACCCCATCTGTCACAATTTTCTACCCCTGGACTACAGGGATGGGGAATATGAGAGGTAGCAAACTGTGACAGACAACCCTTCCCACCCCGCATTCTCCTATCCATCGTATTTGGTACAGCTGAACCAGGCAGGAGCAGCACATTCTCACAGAGCAGAACCCATAGCAAATTGTGATGGCAGTAATCAGTGAAGTTATGCCCTCCCACATCTGAGCAAGAGCTCTTTGGAGACAGCAGCTAATGAACCCCCTCCCTGCACACACACTTCTCTCCACCTTCTCAACCAGGATCCGGGAGGGCCTGGGCCAAAAATTCCTCCTCTTTGCTTTTTTTAGAAACTTGCAGAGCAAATCCCACCAAGAGTCAATGTCACCAAGAACCATGCCCTTGCAGCTCAGGGCTCCTGGCAGCTTTCCTGGGCCCATCACCCCCATTTCCCCTTTAATTTTGGGGACCCTCTGAAACAATCTCAGTCTCTATAGAAATCCCCCTTCTCCTCCCGCTTGAGGATCTTGCAGTCTCCTCCTTTCCATCCCCCACTAACAGGCTTCTGTGCAAGAATAGTTGTAATGGTCTATTATTACATCACCCCTGCTTTGAGTGCAGGGGACTGGACAAGATGACCTCTGGAGGTCCCTTCCAGTCCTAATCTTCTGTGATTACTGATCCTTTTATTGTCCGTTGACATTTTGTCAGATGACACTGAAAGTATTGGGAGCCCACTGTCACAGAGGGTGAGTTAGTCTCATTCAGCAGTGCCTGATAATATTGTGGCTCTTCAGAAAGAAAAAAATTCTGATAGTACATCATCAGGATGGGATGGAAACTTATTTGTGATCTCTGGTACTAGCCTCTTTCCTTTATACTGCTGGTCTCAAAAATCACATCTCACCTTCTGCACAACAAGAATCCCTTATCATGCAAACTTTCAGGACCCTACTGTGAAGAAAATTGTTTTAAGTAGCTGATAAATTTGTAGCTCATATTGCCTATTGTTTTATGGGATATGGAACTGAAATCTAACTCAAGCAGATTAAGTTAGAATTTGTAGTGGTATGCAACAGTCAGTTAAGATCTGTATGTTCATAATAATTCTATTCTCCCTTGGATAAGGTATCTTGAACTCAAGAATTTTTCTGCTTGTCTTTTGGCTCAGCTAGTAGAATCATATTCACACAATCATTTTAACTGGTTTCTTTTGGTGCTTTGTATTTAATGTAATAGCAAGTGTTAACCAATAAAGCACATTATATTCATTTTTCATTGTTTTTTACATCTCATCCTGTTCTGAAAATCCTGGTGGTTTTAAGAAAATTTTGTATCATGACTGTTAAAGGAGAACTTTTTTCTAAGGATAAGATAAATTGACTTTAAAGAAAAGCTAACTAAATTTAACACTGAGGTCATGGGGTCTTCCATCTACTCAAGTATGTGATCCCATGTGGAACAATAGTGCAGTATATACTTGGAAATGAAGAAGTGCTAGACCACAGTTCATAAGCAGGGACTCGCGGCAGCTGAGTTGCACAGCTGTACTTCAAATTAATATTTAATCTGATACCAAAAGCACTGAAAGGAACTAGGGATATGAGTTCACTGTTAGAAATGGCTTCTTAGTCTCAGTAAGCAATTACCGCCCAGATAGATAACACAAATAAGTTTGTTCTAATATCTGTAGGTTTGAGCCGTGGCTCTACAGGGGAGGGTATTGTGCTGCCTATTTTCTGTTTTTAGGGGTTATCTCTTCAAACAAACAAAAATCACATCCTTGATGTTAGATGTCACAGGGAAAATTATGACCAATAAACTGATTTTAAGGGAGTCAGTGAAATGAATCTAAATAGGACATCTGTTCAAGAGCACTCCTTGCATCTCTTAGCTAAAGAAAAAGATTCTAAATATTTAACAGAACAAACCAACTCAATGCTTAATGTTTATCTGTATTTCAAGAAATTTGACTGTGGTTGAAAGAAAATCAAGCTGTCCAGTCCCAAGGATCAACATAGAACTGCCTCAAGGTTATTCTAACTTATGTGAGCTTGTTGCACTTTTGAGGAGGGACAAGGGGGCATGAGAGACAGAGCAAGACTCTGAACCCAAGTCACCACTGAGGTACACAGGCAAAAGCGGTTGCATATTTCTAGATGAAGTCCGTATGTGCAATGTTTCATGTTTTCCTGCAAAGGAGTAAATGCTAGTCCCCATTCAACACCCACACAGACAATTAGTAATTCTTGGTTGTGAAGGTAGACAAAAGGGCCAAGAGAAGGCATGTCCTGGCTCCAGACCCATTACTGGTCTGGAGTATGGTGTCTGGTATGGCACTAAATTAGTGCCATAGCCCAAATTTAGGTGATTTAGAAAATGATCTAATATGTGTGTTGCAGCCCCAACTTTAATCCTGCGTATGAGGGTGCCAGTAAAGATGACAGTTATCACAGCTGTGCCCTTCACTGATGTGCACAATGTGTTATTGCAAGTTGTAGGACAGAGTAGTTGGTTACACTGGTCTACAATTTTTTAGAAGTCGTCTGCTTCAGAGATAAAATGTGATATTTATTATGTATTTTGATGTGCTGAATTCAAATATGACAATTAAAACAACTGGCTACTGTTTCTAAGATATTTAAGTTTTTACATTTTATGTCTATGTATATTGTGTAGATAGAGTTTTAATCATAAATTGTAAACCTAGGTCTATTCATGTGTTTATGGTTGCTTTACATGATAATATTTCACCTGTCCTGTTTATGTAACACTTCAAAAATCAGCAAAAGGATTATATAAATAAAATGTATTACAAAACAAAAGGCAAAAAATATTATGTACATAGTTTAGTCCTATTCAGTGTCTATTCGGCGCTTCTTGACTTGTCTCTTGTATTCATTAAATGGAGCATCTCTTGTCACTGTCCAGCAATAGTCTGCAAGCATTGATGGGCTCCATTTGCCCTGATAGCGTTTCTCCATTGTTGCAATGTCCTGGTGAAATCGCTCGCCGTGCTCGTCGCTCACTGCTCCGCAGTTCGGTGGAAAAAAATCTAGATGAGAGGGCAAAAAATGTATCTTTAGTGACATGTTGCAATCAAGGCTTTTGTATGCCTTGAGGAGGTTTTCCACCAACAACCTGTAGTTGTCTGCCTTGTTGTTTCCGAGAAAATGTATTGCCACTAACTGGAAGGCTTTCCATGCCGTCTTTTCCTTGCCACGCAGTGCATGGTCAAATGCATCATCTCGAAGAAGTTCACGAATCTGAGGACCGACAAAGACACCTTCCTTTATCTTAGCTTCACTTAACCTTGGAAATTTTCCACGGAGGTACTTGAAAGCTGCTTGTATTTTGTCAATGGCCTTGAAAAAGTTCTTCATCAGACCCAGCTTGATGTGTAAGGGTGGTAACAAAATCTTCCTTGATTCAACAAGTGGTGGATGCTGAACACTTTTCCTCCTAGGCTCCAATGACTGTCGGAGTGGCCAATCTTTCTTGATGTAGACTATCCCATTCACAGAGAAAACAGCAGTACTTTGTGTATCCAGTCTGCAGACCAAGCAAGAGAGCAACAACCTTCAAATTGCCACAAAGCTGCCACTGATGTTGGTCATAGTTTATGCACCTCAAAAGTTGTTTCATGTTGTCATAGGTTTCCTTCCTATGGACTGCATGACCAACTGGAATTGATGGCAAAACATTGCCATTATGCAGCAAAACAGCTTGAAGACTCGTCTTCGATGAATGAATCAATGAAGAGTCTCCACTCATCTGGATCGTGAACGATGTTGAGGGCTGCCATCACACCATCGATGTTGTTGCAGGCTACAAGATCACCTTCCATGAAGAAGAATGGGACAAGATCCTTTTGACGGTCACAGAACATGGAAACCCTAACATCACCTGCCAGGAGATTCCACTGCTGTAGTCTGGAGCCCAACAGCTCTGCATTACTCTTGGGTAGTTCCAAATCCCTGACAAGGTCATTCAGTTCAGCTTGTGTTGTGAGGTGTGGTTCAGAGGAGGAGGATGGGAGAAAATGTGGGTCCTGTGACATTGATGGTTCAGGACCAGAAGTTTCCTCCTCCTCCTCTTCGTCTGACGCAAGTGAGAATGATTCTGGTGCATCAGGAACCAGCAGTCCTTCTCTGTGGGGTATTGGGCGTATAGCTGATGGAAAGTTTGGTTAATGCACAGTTCACTTTTTCTTCTTTGACACACCTTTCCCAACTTGAGGCACCATGCAGAAGTAACAATTGCTGGTATGATCTGTTGGCTCTCTTCAAATCATTGGCACTGCAAAAGGCATAGATTTCCTTTTCCTGTTCAATCACTGGCGAAGATTTGTTGCGCAAGTGTTGCAGCATATGTGTGGGGCCCACCTCTTGTCCTGATCTCCAATTTTGCAGCCAAAATGAAGGTGATAGGCTTTCTTAACCATAGTGGTTATACTGCGCTTTTGTGATGCAAAAGTCACTTCACCACAAACATAGCAGAAGTTATCTGCACTGTTCACACAAGTACGAGGCATCTCTGCTCACTTTGGCTAAACAGAAATGTGTCCCTTTGCAAAATCAAGCACTGGCAAATAAGAGAGCATGATACTGTATGATTTCTAGAGCTGATATAGGGCAATTTGTTCAGCAGAGTGATGTAAGCTTCGTTATGATTGCATCATCCATGACTTCTAGGAATAACATGATGCAATTCATATCATGTATGACGCAATACCAGCTTCAGATTGCATCATCCATTTTTTTGCCTAAAAAGCAAGTACTGTCCAAACCCAGTCATAGATTTATTCATAGATCCAGTCAAAGATGTATTTTAGTCATTTCTGGTTTAAATTGAGATCCCTTCCCTTTATAACTCACTTATCCTCCGCCATTCCCATGTCAAGGGTCGTATATACTGACCCAATAGCATATCTTGAAAACTAGAGCCAATGAACAATTTTAAGCATCATTTTCGTTCTCAGTGACCCAGAATTAGTAGAGTTTGACTACATTTATTTCAGAAGCATTTTGGCTGTAGAGCAGTGTTATTGGATCCATCAAACCACTTCAGGCAAATTGCAGTGAATGTGTGAGTGCAACCATTCCCAATGTCATTGTATTTATCCAAGCAGTAACTGCTGCATGGTTGTGTAACCCTTCTGCCAGGTGGAGCCAGCAACAACTAGGGCCAAATTCATTATCTAGGGGTTCTTTTCCATTGATACAACACAGAACCATCTCAAGCCCCCACCCAGTAACCTGGGAAATTTGCATAGCACCCCAGGCTCCTCTGAGAGGCAATACTTTCCAACTTGCAAGCAAAGTCTGAGTGAGGAAAAGAAACTTGTAATTAAATTAGGGAAATAACTATGTGTTAATTTGGGAAAGCACCACAAATAGGGTTCATAAACATAAACCACGAGTAAAAGACTCATCCCCAAGTAGGTTGGGTAGTGTCCTTTTCTCTTTCAAGTCCAGAAACCCAGAAGTCCCTTTCATGTGCCTGACATTTCTCTGCACCCCACTCACAGATGCTGTCCTTAGGCAATGCAGACCCAGAGTTCAGAGGTGCATCTGCAGGGTTCACTCTCTCACCCCCAAATCCAGGTGGAATAAAGAAGTATCTTACTTGCGCCACTGCTCGGGCACTCGCTCACTGCCCTTCCGTGCTGGCCACCTGCTTGCTGGTTCCACCAGTGCCTGCTCACCCTGTGTCTCTCTATCAGCTGCCCTGCTGTGATCTTTGCACGTCAATGTGTCAGTAATTTTCAGCTCGTTACAGGCTGGGCAGAAATACAGTCCTACCACAACAGATTCCAGCCCTGGTTGGGTATTTAACATGACAAAGAGGCTCCTAATGAAGTCTCTTTAGCTCTATTATTTGAACAGTGGGGAGGAACAGGTGAAATCACTCTAGGGAGGACCCTTAAGAATGTGCAGCCTCCTGGCTAGGGATACCTGTCCCCATTCCTCTTAGTTTCAGAGGGCTCTGACATTCAAGCCCCTGGCTTAACAGAGTTCTAACTGAGGGGGCTCCCTCATTTAAGGTTAAGCACAGTCCTGCTTTCCTATATTCCTACAATAATTGCAATACTGATAACCATATTTCACTACTCCTGCATTCAGTACTGAGGTGATCTGTACACAGCACTGGCCAAAGTTGATCACTTTGACGCCGCTGTATCTGCTGAATATGTAAACAAAGCAGGAGCAAACACTGTTTACATAAGTACACCCAAGTCTTCTCCCTTCCCAACTAGCTGTCAGGGAAGCATTCATTCAGACCCTGCTTACAATTGTAATGAGAGATTTTTTTTTCCAGAGCTAACATTTAGTGTTTTTGTGAGTCTTGTGATATTTTGTGTTTTCCTAGTTTCTAGAGGCAGGAGATTATTTGAAAATCTCAGCTTTCATTTAAAGTAAGTTTCTAGCTCTCCTTGTTGTGGAGAAAAGCTTGGAAGTGTGTCCCCTAAAGGCTCATCTACCACAGGGCAAATTTTAAAAATGTGATTTTAAAGCCAGTTTATTCATTAGAGGTTTATTCATTATTTTGGAACACTTGGGGTTGGCAATGGTGATCATTCCTGCATTATGTTCCGTGCGGCACAGCGTTAGATCATTTGAGTTGTCAATGAATGGCCAGTCAGTGTGGCAGCATTTCAGGCCTGCCTTAAAATATGTGGACTTGGCTGTTGTTTGTCTTTATTCTTGTTAAGCAGCACTATTGCCAATAGCCGCAGTTTGTATAGGAATCAGTTGCCCAGAGAGTGGTGTATTTTGCATGTGTAGAGACAGCTGGCTAGTCACAGTTGCAGCAATTCTTCCCCCATTTCTGCTATCCACTCCCATTCTGATACACACAGCTTGGTGTCCCACTTGTGATTGTGTATCTGGAAGTTGAGTACAGAAGCTTGCAGTATGGGATACCTTTTCTAGCAGAATTACTCCATGCTATGTGGAACATCTCCATGCATCAGTGGAACAACTTAACTAAGTGAGCCATTTTTCTTGTACTCTAGAATTTTACTGCCTAGAGTCTTTTAAATCACTTTGGCCTCACAATTGTTGAATATTTTTAAACCAAGAGCTTCAAATGATTTTTCTATTTGAAACAAGCAAACCAGTTGCCCACACTTAAATGGATTCTTCACAAGTTCCCTAGAGTTGCAGTTTCTCATTTCTTGTATATATGTATTCCATATACTATTGTAGGTCTTAATGCTAACTGAAAACCATAGGAAAGATGGTTTTAGGATCTACACTGACGAATTGGAGTAGTCCAGTAGAAGTCCATGAAGGTGGTGTTTTACTACAGCTGAGGATTTAGCTCTGTGGTTCTAATTCCTAGGCAGACAGTCAGTCTTCTGTATAGTTGGAGCAACTATCTGTGTTTGCTTGAATTCCAAGAGAATTTTTTTCTATTCTGTTTCTTATTGCATTTTAATGTATTTTTATTACTTTGTACAGAACCGCATGTTCCTTAATGATTCATGTTCTTTATAAAATATATTTATTTCATTAGTACTAGTTATTATTATTTGTTAGTAGTAGTTCAAAAGCCTAGTCCTATTTTTGATTAGCATTCCATTAATTTTAAATATTGATAAAAATCAGTGTGGATATTTTAATACGTCATTTGAGTTGTCTTTTTTTTAATGCTGGAAAAAACTAAACTATTATCCTCAACCACAATATTTATGAATAATATCCTTCAGCTTTAGAATTAAAAGTAACTTGCTGTTGTCATAGAATAAATTACTGTACATACAATATCACCTGGGTTACAGTCTCTCTGTTTAAGGTGCATTCTGTCCAAATTGTATTAACCATAACTTGCTTAAATGTTAGCAAATTATTCTACAAAGCAATAGCAATTCTTATGTCTAGGAATAATGAAGATGTAAATCACTTTTACACATCACCATAATGTTCATCTGATATGAAACTGCTGCATTCATTTTTATACTAATATTCAAGATACTTTTTCTTTGAGATGGTAGAATAATGGAGTGCTTTGCTTTCTCGCTAAGTATGCAGTAGTTTATCACAATCAATCATATTAGTGAACTGTGATACCTCTTTGACTACCTGTGAAGCCAAATTCTCTGTTATCTAGGATTTAGAGTGTATTGTCCAGGGCAATTCCATTGACCTCAGTCATGTTGCTCTATATTTACATGGGCATGAGAGCAGAATTGGCATTATGAAGTTAATTCTGTATAGTATAGCAAGAATAATGACAGAAGGGGTATTGGATATTAGAGTAACTTGAACCATATCTTGAGGTGGTGTAAAGTGATGTAGTTCTATTGACTTTAATGCAGCTATAACAGTTTACACCACCTGTCTGTCTGGCTCCAAGCCTTTTATTTTTACATTACTTTGTTTCATGTTTTGTGAAGTTTGATTCTGGTTTTGCTTTCCTTGGTTTCAGCCCTTTATCCGTTTACTTGCTACTAATACCAATTGCAATATTTCCTGGATAACACAGAAATAAACACTCTTGCAAAGCTTGTATCCTTGTAAAGTCAATCATAATTTATTGATAAGGACCACCAGCTCAAAGCTTTCATTCACATTTTTCCCCACTGGGAAATGCCATAAAATTAAGTTCTCACCTGGAACATTTGATCTGAGGAACTCACTTCTAACAATCACTGTGGTGATCAACCCAAGCAGCTGTGCCAAGAATTGAGGGAGGTTACCCATGTGGATAGAGAAGAGGAAGTGAAACCAGCTAGCTGGCTTAACTCTAATGCTCTAATCTTCTAGGATGAAATTTATCAGTCTATATGAATACACATTCTAAATTTCATAGAAATTATGGAAATCAACTCATTCCAGAAAGTGGTTACTTTCCTATAAGGAAATTAAAGTAAGCATATATAGATTAAAGTTTTCAAAGTCTGCTGAGATTGATCTTTGATGGGATTTGCGTGTTGTTTTCAGTAAGCTTTTGGTATTTTCTGAAGGGAGGTAATACTGGGAGAGATTATTATTTATTTGTTTATATTACAGTAGCACCTAGGAGTCCTAGTCATGGACCAAGATTCCATTGTGCTTTTTGCTGTATAAACACAGAACAAATAAAAAAGGTCCTTTCCCCCAAGGAATTTACCATCTAAGTATAAGAAAAAAGTCAACAGGTGGACACTGACAGAGGGGAGAAAACAAGGAAACAGAGACAATATTTGTCAGTGTGACAGGCAGTGCTCTCTGTACACCAGCAGCCTAACTATTGTCAAGTTTTTTCTAAGCATCATAACGTAGGAGGGTTTTGAAGTTGGATAATGAGGTAGCTTTGCAGATGTTTGGGGAGAGCAGGGGAGAAGGCACAAAGGCGCTTGTTTCAAAATTGAGACTTTGTTCATAAGTTGTCTTTCATCGCAAAATTGTTAGCCATTTTATGACTCGCATTGTGTTCTTCGGGGGAAGAAGTTTAAAAAAGTGTTTTTATAAATAAAGTGAATAAAACTAAGATAGAGTAATAATGAGGGTCTGTGTTTGTCAGCTGCTTGCTGAAGTGTGCCATTCTCGTTGCTATGATAATGGAGAAAATTAATATATCCTGTCAAGACCACATGACAAGAACAGTGAAAAGCTATGAAGTGACTGTACACTGCGGAATAAAGGAAATCCACTTTGATCTACCATTTTTGATGTTGTATAATTGCACTTATTATCAGGTCCTTTACTCTCATCTTCTTTGACACAAGATCCATTATCACTGACAGCATGAGTGTGAACATGGGCTTGATTTGAAAAACTACTTAGGATGAGGTAATGAGAGAGAGAGAGAAGCTTTTGTCCCTAAATGTTGGGAAAAGAGAAAAAATATTACAATAATTTACCTTAGCACTATCATCTAGTACCCTCCTGGAAATATTTCTTTCATTTGTAGTGCTGCATTTGAGTGCAGCTTGTTTAATTAGTTCCTTAATGAAATATTGCATAACAAAATCGAGCTTTATCATTTGCTTTCATGCTTTTGTTCTGCTATAAACTAGGGCAGGTCACTGTGCCCAGCCTGAACTAGACACCATCCTCTCTTGTGTTGCATTTGAATACAACCCATTAGCTTTTCAAGAGAGTATTTTTTTTAAAATGTAAAGTGTTATTCTTCAGTCTTCCATACTGCCTTTCACTCTAATGTATTGTATGAGATAAGACGATACTGCTTGACAGGAAGGCAGGTTACCGAGTCTCCAGCTTTTATTGATTACATTGTAGACTGAGTCCATCTTTGTAACATCACCACCAGTACAACTGGATGGGTAGACTGGTAATAGCATGAAGTGTTCATGCTTTATGTGGTCTTATGAAAGGTAATTAGTATGTTGACAAGTTACGACTCCTTTATGTAAAACTGACTTTTAAATTCTGTCCTCTGTCACTCATATACAACTTCCAGTGAAGTCAGTGAAAGTTCTTCTTGGCAGTATCTAACCTATATTTTCCTCACCTTATTTCTGGTCACATGATGAGAGGATGGTGTACTTAGTTTGACAGATAGATGTCAAAAGCAGCGGAAGCCAGTGACATCTTAAAGTACCCAGGTAGATTGACATGCAAAGGTGTTAATTTGTGCAGCAGCAGATATCAAGCTTACTGAAAGTGATTCAAACAAGGCAGTGCACCCCCCCTTCTTCATTTAAGGCTATTGCCAAGGTATTGATAAGGAATTATTTTCATCTTTGATTCATATCTTGCTTTTAAATTTCTGTATATTGTTTTCTGTGGTTTTCAGTATTCTCTGAAGCCTAATTATTTGTTTATGCATTGAAATATTTTGGAGAATAATGGTTGCGAGGCTAGGGAAAGTGTCACCTTGCATTCTCTACAGCCGAACTTAATAAGACTTAGCAGTTCTATAGTGCTTTCTCATGTTCAAAGTGCTCTAAAAACAATAAACCAAATTCAACTAAGCTGTGCAGCCCCTTTCAGTTTTGCCTGACAAATCAGAGGGAAACAAGGTACTGCATTGCACCAAGAGAGGTTATAAGAGGAGGAATGTGCCTGCTGTGATACCCCTTAAACAGTTGCAGCTTACCCCCAGTCAACCTCCCTTGCCACTGTGGAATGAAACTGTGCCATAGTCCCATCTTCTCCCCTTTTAGGATAGCTAGCATCCCAAGATGCTTTTTGCACTTGGGAGATAGCAATGGGTAGGCACATCTGGCTGTTGCAAAGTCTTGGGAATCATCTTGTTCCCTTCCCCTGCGTAGCAGCAACCCTGTATGAGGTTCACAGTATAAATGAAGACAGACAAGGTGAGTAAGGCAACATCTTTTATTGGACCAACTTCTGAAAGAGACAAGTTTTCAAGCTGACATAGAGCTCTGAATCCTGGGACGAACACAGCTCCAGCAACACTGCGAACAAGCGCAAATTAAGGCAGCATTGAGCTCATCGTTCACTTCATCTTAGCCAGAAATGTTCCAGCTGATTTTACGTTGTCATTGCTGGCGCGGACAAAGATAATTTACTTTAATACTAGACTGACCCATTCATTGGTGTCATTACTAGGAGCCCATAATCCTCCGTGACTAACATCTTAAGAAATTTGCATCCACAAGGCCTGATCTTTAAAGGAAACTATGTCTTGTGATAGAGGAGGGTCAGGAAGGAGTGGTAGAGTGCTTAAAGGGAAATATGCAAGCTCAAGGCTAATTAAGGCGTGGCTCCCTGTAGACTAGAGAAGGTGGCTGCAGGTTAATTGGAGCACTTGCAGTCAATTAAGGCCCTTTTAGGAACTCAATAAACCCCCCTGCTTCAGGCAGAGGATGAGGAGGAAGAAAGAGAGGACTGGAGCTTGGAGGTGTGCTATGAAACTTGGAAAATCAGAGAACCAAAGGAAGGGGGTCCCTGCCCCAGTAACGGGAGGGAAACTCCCTTCCCCAGCATCTAAAGGACTGAAGGTACCTCACCCAAGGGGAAGAGGGCAAGAACCTGCGGGGGTTGAGACGGGCTGGGGCTCAGAGTGAGGAGCAAATCCAGACCCCTCCCCCGCTTCCCTCCTTTACTACCTTTCTGGACCACTAACGTGACCATTGGCACACCAAGAGCAGAGGCAAAGGGTGGCATCAAATCCACCTCCCTGAGAGGCTGTCAACCTAACGCTATCTACACTGAGGGTTATATTTGCTTAACTGTTTCTTAGGGGTGTGGGATTTTGCACAACCCTCAGAGATGAAGCTATGCTGATGTAGTTTTTGTTGTAGACCAACTCTGAGTTCTGTCTTCACCAAGCTTTGGAAAAATCAAACAAAATAGAAATTGTTCTTCACAATGAAGATGAAAGCAATATACACTGTGCTGTCACGCTCAAAGATAATCTGAAGAGAGATTAGTCAGTAAATGGATAAACTTCACAGACTTTTTTACTCTGTGTTAATTCTTGAAGCTTGATCAATACCATAACTGTCAGCCACAGTTTCAGTGGTTTCTTAGCTTGTTGCCTCATGTATTAAAATCTACCTTTGCAGTAAAGGTGAACAGCACGGTTTAGTTCACAACACTATTTCCATGCAAAATGATGTAGTAGTATAAATCATATTTGTGCTACCAAATTGCAGGTGTTTCTGCACTGAATTTTGCCCTGTGCAGATGTCCCAGACAATAATACCAGTCCTTCCTCCACAGACATAGTGGGACCAATGTGATTTTCTTTGCATGAAAAGAATGGCAATCAAAGGATGTGTACATCCTTGTTTTCTGTGTGGCTTCCTGTGCACCAGCCTGCAGGAGCAGAGGCAGTACCAGATCCTCCCATCTTCTTCCATCACCTAATGTAATGGGCTGAATTAGAGCTGCAGTGGTAGCCATATGTTATCTTTGCAGGCATTCCATGACCTGGGGGTTGAGAAGGATTCCTTCCTCCTTAACTCCCCCACAAACCTATCCAGTGACTGGGACTTTACCCCCAGAGTCTAGATTCAGACCTAAAGATTTCCTGTAAGTAGATCTTGGTATAATTTTAGGCAACTGCACCCATATTCCCCCTCCACGGTCCACCAAGAGCACCTACTCTGTCTTCTGTCTTCCCAGCCATCACTTCTTTTGGGCAAATCCATGTCCCAGTCCTTCCTGACTGGATTTTTTTCCATGCTGCACAGTTCTCTGCCTACACTGCGAGTTTCCCATCAGGAAAGACTGCCTAAACGGGCCTGTGTCTGTGTGGCTTTATTTTTCTCCTCAGAGGTTATGAACAGTTGTAATGCCCGAAGTTACAGATTACCACACATCCCTTTCTAAACAAGCACATTTATTCTTGAGGTAGAAGCATTACAGAGAGAACTTTAAAAACAATATACCTACAAACATTCTAATAAGCTTTCCAAAGATCACCCCGTAACTCCAAGAAGAGCTAGTTAGGAAACAGTCCTTCAAATCCCACACAGGGATTATTTGTGGTTACAAGTTCATAACCTCTTTTGCTTAAAACAATAAGACACATGATACAGACTAACATGGCTACCACTTTGAAATCAGTCTCCTTTATACACCGTGGGTCTTTTATCTTCAGATTCTGGGAATGGGTAGTCAGTAGACAATGGTTCTCTCAGGGCAAAAGAATATAAGAATAGACACACTGGGTCAGACCAATGGTCTGTCTAGGCCAGTATACTGTATCTGACAGTGGCCAGTGCCAGATGTTTCAGGGAGTAGACAGAACAGAGTAATTTTGAGGAAGACATCCCTTCATCCAATCCCAGCTTCTGGCAGCTAGAGGTTTAGGGACACGTAGAGCATGGGGTTGCATCCTGACCATATTGGCTAATAGCAATTTATGGACTTATCCTCCATTAACTTACCGATTCTTTCTTGAACCCAGTTATACATAGATTCAAAAGATTGCATCCGTCTGGAGGAGGGAATTTGCATTCTCTTCCCCCCAGGTATTTCCTTGGAAACCCACTTAATTTTGTTTGTCCCAAAAGTTCCTCCTTGTCTGTCATATTGTTGAAAATAGTCTTTTGAAGCTCATAATACATCATAGGGTTTACATTAGCCATGTCTCCCCCTTTGAGTGTAAGCCTCCTTGAGTGCTCCTTTAGCACCATGATTGTCCAGACACCTCACTGATTGTTTGGCAGGCTTCCTGCTTCTTTTGTAATTAAAAAAAATTGCTGTTAGTTTTCATGTCTTTTGCTAGTTGCTGTTCAAATTCTTTTTTTGGCCTACCTAATTAAACTTTTACACTTGACTTGTCAGAGTTTATGCTCCTTTCTATATTCCTCAGTAGAATTTGACTTCCAGTTTTTAAAGGATGTCTTTTTGTCTCTAATCACTTCTATCTTCTGTTGTCTAGCCATAGTGGCATTTTGAGGGGATCTCTTACTGTTTCTTTTATTTGGGATATACATTAGTTCAAGCCTCTATTGTGATACTCTTTTAAAGAGTTTTTATGCAGCTTGTAGGCTTTTCGCTCTTGTTACTCTTTTTAATTTCTGTTTAACTAGCTTCCTCGTTTTTGTGTAATTCCCCTTTTTAAGTTAAATGCTGTTGTGGTGGGGGTTTTAGTATTTTCCTCTTTCCCTTTCCTCTTTCCCCTCAGGATGTTAAATTTAACTACATTATGGTCACTATTACTGAGCCACACATCCCCTTGAATCACATGAGAAAAAGATAGTTCAAGGTCCAAGGAAGAGTCCCTCTGGCATTCAGGCACTGATCACCAGGCCTTCAGACCAGCTACCTCAGTACTTCAGAAGTCATCCAGTACCAACCTGTTGGCACTGAGGCCTCTAGTACCAATATGTCTGGTACAGACTACCCTAAAGCTGATGGCATCTAGTCCAGTTTGGAAGCTAGCTTACTTGCTACCAAAATCCTATGAGGCAGTGATTCTCAAACTGTGGGTTGGGACCCCAAAGTGGGTCGGGACCCCATTTTAAAGGAGTCACCATGGCTGGTGTTAGACTTGCTCAGGCCCAGGGTGGAAGCTGAAGCCCGAGCCCACCCCCTGGGGTGGAAGCTGAAGCCCAAAAGCTTCAGCCCTGAGTGATGGGGCTTAGGCTTCTGCTTCAGCTATTGATTTCACAAGGTCAATTTATATGCATAGATCTCTCCAGGTACTTTCCCTAGATACTGAACTCTTTCTGGTTAGAAGGAACTGGGGGCAGGGGAGTCAGAGAAGACTCCATCCTTTATACCATCATGCAACAGAGGGTCCATGCACCTACCCCCCCATAGGTACCACTAAGGGAAATATCTCTGATGATAGTTCACTGGGTTTATACACACCCAAAGTGGCATGGACATGTGCAACACATTTTGGAGATCAGCAGTTATAGAATAGTATTGTAACCAGTTTTTTCTGAGAAGTCAGTGGACACATTTCTTGTTGATAGTAAGCACTCATAAATGAAGTTTCAGGCAAGGTGGTATTTTTATTGGCCATACAAGCAATTTTGTCTGGTCTGAAAGCAAAGAAACTCAGCTGAGCATGAGTTCTGAATAATTTTGTGTCAATTTAAGGAAGGTAAACAACGGCTGACTAAGAAATATTTTCTGCAATCCAAAGATGTCATTCACTAAGGAAAACTGTCTTTTTTGCAGAGCTGAATTTGGGTAAGGTGCAGTGTAAATTTTGTTTTCTTTAGTACCAACGCAAATGGACTGGTATTATTAATTGAAAATAATTAATGTTTCGAATTCAAATAAGTATCTTGATAAACCTCTTAGTGTTTATTAAAGATGTGTTCTTGGTTGATGTTCCATTCTGTTTAGGCTTCAATTATTTAATTACATGTCTTGATATGAAACTAATCATGCATATATCCATATGAAGCTGGCATACTGACAGAATAAAATCATTAAACAGTCATTACTATAAACTGACGTTGGCCTGTAATTTTTGCAGTTAACGGGGGAGTTGATGCTTGGTGAACAATCCAATTAAAACTGGCAACAAAAGACGTAAAATGTCAGCCAAATTGCTTTTTAATAGTCAACGCAGCCGTCACAAAACATAAACATCGAAGTCCCCATAGAAGCATAAAGCTTCATGGTGAAACAATTCTAGAAAATGAATAATTATTACAGCATCTTGAGAATTCTTTTAATAGACGTGCACTCATTAAAATAGTTTGTTGGTTACATTCATACAAAAAAATATGTTTCCCTGGTTGCTTCTTTATGCATTTGTTACAAAGAAGGTTTTAGTCAAGGTTTTATAGATATAATTTCTATTATTCAAAAAATGCATGTCTTATTTACAAACAGTTTTAAATAACTATATATGATAAGCCTTCGGTGAAAAAAGCCAAATAAGAGAAATGCTTTCAATTGGAAGTGGTCACAGAACTTTCCTGATATCTTAATTCTCTAAAATATTGATACACTTATTAATCTCGAATTGCAGCTGAATTCCTGTACAAGTGCAAATAGCATTCATTCTGTTGGCTGAATAATCAATAATCAGGCTAACATTGTCAAATACCGTGCCTTAATTTAAGTCCCTAAATCCACTTCTGAAAAGGTGGCCTGATTTCATAGATGCTGAGCACTCAGATCCCAATATCTTCAGTAGGATTTTGTGGGTGTTCAGCTCATCTGAAAAATTAGCCCATCTATTTTTAGGTGAAGATATATGCTTTTAGGAACCTAATTTTTGGCACCCATGTTGGAAAACTATGGTCTTGAGCTATTTAAAATGCCTAGGCAATGGTGTTCATTTTCAGATGTAATACTGTCTATTACTTCCAGTTTTCTCCATCCCAACATAAGTTTTCCTTTCCTAAGGAGGTCTAATACTCCTGTAATAGACCCATAACCTCTGGCCCAGTTACTGAATTCCTCAAACCATGATTTAAAATTACAGATAATCCACCATTTAAACTTGAAAATGAACCATGCCCCATGCAACAGAGGAAGAGGAAAAACTATCAGGGTCTCTGCCGATCTGAACGGAGTCAGGGATGGGAACTCATTCCCAATCCCAAATGTGGTGATCACTTAGATCCTGAACATGTGGGCAAGAGCCATCAGCCAGACATATAGGAAAGAATTCTCTGTAGTAACTCAGAGCCCTCCCATCAGATGATTTAGTTGGTGATTGGTCCTGCTTTGAGCATGGGGTTGGTCTAGATGACCTCCTGAGCTCCCTTTCAACCCTGATATTCTATGATCTAGTGCCCCATCACCAGCCTCTGAGGATATTTGCTGCTAGCAGTTGCAGATCATCTACATGCCATTGTAGGCAGTATCATCATACCATCCCCTCCATGAACTTATCAAGCTCAGTCTTGAAGCCAGTTAGTTTTCTTTGACCCCACTTATCCCCTTGGAAGGCTATTCCAGAACTGCACTTCTCTGATGGTTAGAATCCTTCATCTAATTTCAAGCCTTAATTTTTGATTGCCCATTTATAGCCATGTGTTCTTATGTTGGTGCTTAATTTAAATAACTCTTACACAGTATTTATCTCTCTCTATTCATAGAGAACAATCATATCTCCCATATTTCTTCTTTCAGTTAGTCTAAACAAGCCAAGCTCTTTGAGTGTCCTCTGATAAGGTGGGTTTTCCATTCCTCTGATAATCCTAGTAGTCCTTCTCTGTACCTGTTCCACTTTGAATTCACTTTTCTTAAGCATGGCATACCAGAACTGCACACAGTCTTCCATATGAGGTCTCATCAGTGCCTTGTATAATGGTACTAACACTTCCCTGTCTCTACTGGAAATTCCTAACCTGATGCATCTTTAGGACTGCTTTAGCCTTTTTCACATCATGTCCACATCACATTGGCAGATTTAAGGTGAATCCTGGCCCAACTTTGCAGATCATGAGGCACCTGCCTAGAACTCCTGACTCTTTGTACACTATCCAGTAGTCCTGTACTCCTGGGCAGCAGACATCTCTGTGTGGCTTTGCCACTATCGGTTCCCTGGGCACTGACTGCACCTCTAACCTCCTACTCCCAGGAAGGCAGAGAAGCATTGGTTTGGAAATAAAAAAATGTGTACACAGTACATAAATCTTTTTTTAAAAACAGCAGCATGATATGGTCCACTGTGATTTTCACCCCTCCTGCAGGGTGATTACCATACTTTGTACTCATCTATATCCTGTGACTGACTGACTCTCTGCCTTTATGAAACACTCTTTCCAATATGTATAATCTATCTAACTGCCTATACTATTTATACAGAACCTAGTTACTAACTCTTTGAATGAATGAATGAATATATGTTCCTGCATTAGTAGTAATGAATAAAACATTTCCGCATTCATATTATTTTTATTTTATTTTTAGGTAGTTATGTATATTACTGACATACATACCCATAATTAAATTCTATAGATACATATATTATTCTTGCAATGTTTGACAGATCTTTTCAAAGGCAATCAAATTTATTAATTGCTTGATGCTACCTATAGTCAAGTTATAGTTGCAGGAGATGCACTTAAAGATATTCAGATCAAACAGTGATTTCTACATGGTAATTCCTAAGAAAAGCAAATGGCATTTTTTAAGTAGTAAGGAAACTAGGGCCTTTTATTTTTTATCTATAAGTTGTAAACACTTCCCTTAGAATAAAGCAAGAAGTAGTTCTAAACGTTATGAACATATACAATAATATATCTTTCCACTGATGTTACGTCAAAGAGATCTGCTTAGAAGGATTGTCAGAAGAATGAGGTAAATACATTAAAAAATTTATTGAAGGGTCTGAAAAAGCTGTAGATTCCTGTCCCTGGAAATTTTATTGATCATAAAAATGATGGGTTTAGTCCTTTAAATTATACTGTGCACAGTAACATCATTCATTCCTTTCATAGTTTGAATGCATTCTCTTACCAAAGCTTCCTTAAAGGCATCCAGTCAGACAGAATACTTATATAACTATAAATTGACAAATTGTTCTCTGTACTCACTGGTACAGATAAGATATACAAGTTCAGCAAGGTACTAGAACCTTTGAAAGTAGGGCTAATATAAATCACTACCCCTAAATCCCAGAAGACGCATGATAAAATGGAAGGGAGCATCATACAGTCCATTGTTATATAATGTACTCAAGTGGCACAACTCTGTTTGGCTTGGCCTCCAGCAGACTTGTATAATAAAAATGTTGCAAGCTAACAAGAACAAATACATAACAACTAATGGGCAAGTATGGAAGGTCATCCATTGTGGAAAGATCTATTAACCAAGTGACTTAATACATTCATATTTACATTATTTCTCCTGAACTATTGAACTAAGAACAATAAATTATTCAGGATGATTCATAGTGCCCTGTTCCATAACCCATGGAACCCCTTAAACTCTTACAGCTAATGAATTTAGTGACACGAAGGCCAAAACTTGAATAAATATCACTCAACACGAATTCACCAGTAACAAGGGAAATGTTTATTTTTATAGCAAAGGGTAGCTTTTACCTATTGCTTCAGTCATAAACTACCTTTCGATCAAATTTTCGTGACCTCTAAAGTAATCAGAAGTGTCTGCCATGCTACTTGTAACTGTCTGGTCCTTGCAGACCTGGACAACATGCTTAAATCATAAGCTGTTGAGAGAGTTAAAGCATCCATTCCGCCAGGGGTTATCAACCTTTTTCTTTCTATAAAAACTCCACAGTCCACCTGTGCCACAACTGTTTTTCTGCATTTTCAGCTAATTAAAAGCTGCATTGAATGGATAGTTGTACAGTTAAATGCACACACAAACACACATATATATTATACACATATATGTAAAAAGGGACAATATAGGTACAAAAATAAACTGTTTTTTTAATTTAATCAACATGAAACTTGTTGCTTGTGCTGATTAACAGTTCTGTCAAGATGTGGGGGGTAACTCCTGACGTGCATGTCATGGTCAATGCTCATCCTGGTTTGGTACTTTTTCATTGATATCATGGCTGAAAAATCCAGCTTTGCATAAGCAGATGGTACTAAAGAGACTCAAAACTTTCAGTGCTGCAGAAGAAGCAATGAGGTGTTCATCGGAACACTCACACCAAAATCTCTCTAGCAGCAGTTCTCTGAACCTGATTCTGAGGGAGCTGTCTGATGAAATGTCAGTGAGCTAGTCTAACAGTTTTGACAGGACATTTGATGGAAGTTTAACATCAGTGTTCTCACTAAAGGGGTTTGTAGTCCATGTGTGTGTAGGGGCTTGTTCTGTTATGAGTTTGGGAAAATAAGCATTAAATTTGTTAAGCAGACCAGACAGATGCACTGCTAGCTGAGTTTTAATTTCATCAAAAACAATGTTTTGTTCCTGAGTGAAAGAATGTAAGAGCTCAAACATAGTAGTAGTACCCCCACAGACATTAACTTTCCAGAGTAGTAGTTTTGTTTTGAATGCCTCAATTCTTTCACTCAGGGCACTAAAATTACCTTGCATAGTTTTGTTCAGTTTATTCATTTCACTGAATATGTCTGCAAGGTAATCCAGGTTTACCACTCACACATCATCTTCCAGAACTTCGGCAAGTTCAGGTTTCTTATTGGCTAAAAAAGTACATAACTTCCTTGAGATTAAATATATGGGAAAGTATTCTGCTTTGTGATAGCCATCTCACTTCTGTATGCATGAGCAAGGAATGGTGCTCTGGATTTAGTAAAATTAACGAGTGTTACTGTTGTGTTCAAAGCATTGTGAAGATTTGGTTAAATATCTTTCGCAGCAAGCACCTCTTGGTGTAAAAAGCAGTGTCTCCAAATAGCGTAAAGTGAAAAGGCTTTTATTTTTTTGCACAACACCAATCTACTTTCCAGTCATTGCTTTGGCTCCATCAGTGCAGACCCCCAATGCAATTAATCCTGCTGATTTCTGCTGAAATCATAAAATCATTAACAGTTTGAATATATCATCTGACTTTGTTGTCTTGAGCTCTTTGCAAAACAAAAAGCCTTCTTTTTATTTTCTTATTCCATACATACCAAACATAGGCAAGCAAGTGAGACATTTTCAAAATGTCTGTGGATTCATCTAGTTGTACAGCAAATCATTGTCAGAGAGCTGATGAATGCACTGCAAAACTATATCTTCTGACATAGAAGTCGTCCGTTGTTTGGCAGTGTCATTTGATATCGGTATTTTTGTCAGTACCTTGGCCACCTTCTCTCCAAACATTTCCTTTGATAATGCCTTGTGTTACTGAAACAAAGTCCCAGCAATCATATGCAATTTTTTGTTTCAGCAATTTTCTGCACTACTATGTAGGATGACCTTAAAGCTTTTTACCCATAGTAGTGGTGTAGTTCATTACTCATTTAGTACCAAACTGTTCTTTGGCCTTTCTCTCTAAAACTGAACATTGCCCATCCTTATCGATTTCATGCTTTGTAAGTAAATATCTCTGTAATTTGGAGGGTTTCAAACATTCATTGGACAATACTTGTGCACAAATTACACACTTCCAGAACAAATAAAACCAAAATTCAAATAGCTATCTTTGTATTTCCTAAATTTGGCAAGGTTAATAATGGCTTTGTTTCTTACTCACATTACCTCTTCAGTGTTCTTCAGCCATTATTGTGGTTGAACTTGTTGAAGGAACTTCAATATCATCACTCTGTGGGTTTTGTGGTTTTGAAGCTGATGGTTGAATTAAAAATGTATTCATGTCTTATATTTATTGTTTGCAACAATTTTTCCTGTGCTGTATAGCTTGTCCTTCTCCCACTGAAATAGCTCCTTTACACCAGGTAAATGGAGATATATAACCTGCAAGACTGACATTTAGACTCACTGGAGTCTAACCAAGGAGTGAGCCATCACATGCTGGTCTCTGGGAACGGAGCTGATGCCAAAACCTTAGCCCAAACTCCCAGGATACGGGTTTGGGCTTCAGCCCCCAAAGGTGTGGGCATGGATAATGGGGTTATGGCAGCACCCCCTCGATTTCAGTGGTTTCCATCATATTCAGGGTTTACAGTTTGGTTCAATGGCTCTCCACAACCCCACTATAAACATGTTCCAGCACCCCTGGTGGCAGGGCTTGAGACATCAGCCCCATGGAGGAACCAGGGCTCAGGACTCCAGGGTTTAGCCCTGCAGCTCCCAGCTGTAGCCTGTTGCGGGCACCAGGACTTCAGGCTTCAGCCCCGTGGCTTCCAGCTTTAGTCCCATTGGGGTTGCTGGAGCTTTCATCCCACAGGGGGTGCCAGGGCTCCAGGCTTCAGCCCCACAGCTCCCAGTTTTAGCCCCATGGGGGCACTGGAGCTAAGGGCTTTAGCCCCATGACTGTCTCTGTGGACCTCCAAAACCAACTCATGGTCCCCCCAGGGAGCCTCAGCACAGACCCTCAGTTGAGAACCACTGCACTATGCTATACCATAGCAGTCACCAATGGTGGAAGTCATTGTCCATGACAATGACTGACCCCATCACCCACAATTAATCTTGCGAGTTAACAATTCCTCTTCTGAAATCTCAGTCACAAACTAACCAAAATTACCCTTCCCCTTCTTTTCCACTCCCTATAAATACTAAATCAGGCCAACAGATGCAACAAGCAGCTGCTTGGCCTGCCAAGTAAACCTTTGATAGCCACCCATCAAACCAGTGCTGGATGTCCAGATGAAATATATAACCAATGTCTGACAAAATCACTTTTTCAGAGCAGAACCTCCCTGGCATTCATATGAACCTCCTGAATGGCTCCCAGATGTCACCACCATGATTGTAATGCCTTTTCATTTCTCAATGTTACATTTTTCCTTGACCGATCTGCCACAATCATCAAGGAGGCTCCTTTTTGTATCTGCTGCAGCAGTATGTTCAACCACACTATTTTGGCTTCTAAGCTCTTAAACTGGCCTCCCTTTGGGAAAAGTTGGCATATGTGCCTATGTCTGCTATCACGCTGCCCACAAGTTTGAGGCTGGAAAGGCCAAGTAGGGTAGCTCTATTTTTAATATCTATCTTATTAAAATGCTCACATCTGTATAATTTAATATCATAGAAAATGTAACTTTTAAGTCAATATCATGTAAAGAGTGAATTGATACAGTATTTAGAAAATGTAGATACAAATAGTACAAAGCAAAGACATAATTCTAATGATAATACAACAGAAGTTTTTTAAAAAAAGTCTGAGAGATCACCCAAACAAAACTTCTGCATGTGCTCTAATTATTCACTCCTCTTTTCAAGTATTTATGTAAGCAAGCACTGATGTAATTCTGTCTTTGGGTGTTACCATATGGTAACATTTAAAACTTTTATGGTATCATACATGGTGTTGTTATTAGGGCCCTATCAAATTCACAGCCATGAAAAATGCATCAAGGACCATGAAATCTGGCCTCCCCCTGTGAAAGGTTATGAGAACCTCATAAGATCAGGCCTAAATACAGTAACAAATAGTGCTACAATACTCTTTGTCTCCAGCATACATATTGAATTGTTATTTTGTCCTCTTAGGCCCTGATCCTGAATGAGATACCCCCATCTTATGGCAAGTTCAGGGACTTGGACTATAAGTTTCTTAGCCTTACACCTTGATAGTCATCTTTGTTGTCCTTGCTATACCTGATTGTAACAGGGTGTTGGCCAAGAAGCTCTAAGCCAGCCCCTGTTACCCCTGTTAGCTCTGTTCCTGCTAGCTCAGCTCAGCTCCCAGCCAGGTAAGTTAATTGGAGCTGGCAGAGTGTGGCCCTTAGAAAGAAGGGCTTAAGGAGAAGCACCTGTGAGCCTTCCAGGCCAGAAGGATAAAGCCTGAAGGAAGGAAGTGCACGGGGGGGGGGGGGGGGGGCCCGGAAAAGAGGGGCAAGATCCTGTTGTTCCTGGCTAGCTGCAGGAGCTAGCTGTCCCCCAAGCAGCGATGTGAGTGTACATAACTGTATATAGGTGGTGGTGGGGACTTGCACAAGGAAATAAAAGGGCACTGGTGTTGGCAACAACGTCGTCTCTGGCTCATTTGTGAAATGAGCAGTGAAGGGCTTATCTACACTGATCTGTTTTAATTTTTCATTACGTGCCTTTCTGTGCTATTTGTGGTGCTCTGGTTGTGGTCTTTTCTAGCCAAATATGCAATGATTCTAAGATCTCTTCTCATTCTATCCTTTCATATTTATCCATTCCAGTGTTTTTGTTTTAATAAATAAGATTTCAATGATGCTCATTCATCTCAACTTTATAAACTATTGCAGCTCTCATTCTAACTGAGCAGTTTTAATAGCCAGGGAACTTTTAAATAGAAAACTAAATTCTCAGAACATATGTTACTATTTAATTAAATAATGGATTCCAAGCTAATTCAAATTAAATCAGTACATATTTAATGAAGAAATATACCAATAAATAATGAATTTAGGATCTACAAAGAATTAAAATACTTACAAAGCACTACAGATTACATGCAAAACTTTCAAGGTTCGTTACTTTTTAATATATCCTCTTTGACATACTTCAATGGGTAGCAATACAAGCTACTGTTCCTTTGTCACTAAATGATACAACAGTTCAATTAATAGAATAGAATCATAGAAGATTAGGGTTGGAAGAGACCTCAGGAGGTCAACTTGTCAAACCTCAATTAAATCATCACAGCTAGGACTTTGTCAAACTGGGCCTTTAAAACCTTTTAAGGATGGAGATTCTACCACCTCCCTAGATAACCCATTCCAGTTCTTCACCACCTTCCAGGTGAAATAGTTTTTCCTAATATCCAACCTAGACCTCCCTCACTGCAACTTGAGACCAGTGCTCCTTGTTCTGTCATCTTTCACCACTGAGAACAGCCTAACTCCATCCTCTTTGGAGCCCTCCTGCAGGTAGTTGACGGCTACTATCAAATCACCCCCTCACACTTCTTTTCCACAGACTAGATAAGCCCGGTTCCCTCAGCCTCTCTTCATAAGTCATGTGCCTCAGCCCCATAATCGTTTTCATTGCCCTCTACTGGACTCTCTCCAATTTCCCCACATCCTTTCTGTACTGGGGGGGGCCCAAAACTGGATGCAGTATTCCAGATGTGGCCTCACTAGTGCCCAGTAGAGGACAATAATCACTTCCCTCAATCTGCTGGCAATGCTCCTACTAATGCAGCCCAATATACCATTAGCCTTCTTGGCAACGAAGGCACACTGTTGACTCATATCCAGCTTCTTGTCCACTGTAATCCCCAGGTCATTTTCTACAGAGCTGCTTCTTAGTCAGTCGGTCCCCATCCTATAGCAATTCATGGGATTCTTCCGTCCTAAGTGCAGGATTCTGCACTTGTCTTTGTTGAACCTCATCAGATTTCTTTTGGCCCATTTCTAGTTTTATGGCTGGAGAATGAATAATGAAATATCCGTCAAAAGTGCCATGAAAATAGTTTTGCAAAAGTCCTAGTGTAACACTGAAAGACCCTGGTCATCGTTGGGCAGGATCAAACCTGAGACCTCTGGAACTAAATGCATGAGTCTCTACTGCAGAAGCTGAAAGCCATCTGCTTATTAACTAAGGCTGAAGAGCAAACTCATTAATCTCTCTCTAGGTGGTTTCAGTGCCACTAGATGGAACAGAACACCACATCCAGGAGGTGTGTGCATTATACTAGCTGTGCTTAAAAATAATTTTCAAGCAATAATGATCTATGTATGGAATAGCTTTCTATTATGTTCTTGGGGGAGGAGTGGTCTCTTGAGCTTACTGGATCATCTTTTTACAAACCCTCTTACAAATAGAAAAAAAGATCAGTGCTTTCTCCTTTTGGTTGACTTTTACCCCAATCTCAGTACTTATGCATCTTCCCTTTCAGAGATTACTTTTAATTTTAAGGTTTTTGAAGAGGAAATATTTTTCTTTTAGAATGAGATTTTACCAAATGTTAGGTGCTTTCAGGGAATTTCCCCAGGGAATATACTCACTCCGATGTACTCTACAGGCATTTTGTGTAAACAGGTAAACAAACAAATGCTATGGTCCTTCATCCGTCCACTCTGCAAGCACATGCAATCCTGGTATGTGAGATTTTTCAGAAGATAAGGAGGAAATTCTTTATAGAGCTTCTTGTTGAAATATTGGGAGCTCATCACAGTTACAATTTAACAGTGTTCAACCATTATAATAGGAGAGAATTGAGGTTGGGAACCAGGTTGTTCAGAATATTTCTCCATTCACAGTCCAAACATGCCATAAAAATGACAGCCTATTACGAAAATCTGTACTTCTAAAACAATGCCATGTTTGAAAACCTTTGCCTTGTAAAAACTACAAACCCTACAACCAATTTACAACCCAAGTGAAGGACAGTGATATTTTAAAAGGGAATCTACTCCCCCTGACACAAGATAAAAATCAGTAACATGCTATACAATCTTCTCCATCATTTCTTTGGTTTTGTTTTACAGCATCAACTACCTGAATCACTAGGCAGAAGTTAATCCATGGTTTTAAAGGCTCTTATTCTTACCTTCCCTTTCTCGGTATCAATTTACCTATATGGCCTCTGATTATAGGTATATTTTCATGTGATATTAACCAAGTACTATACAATGTGATTGATCCAAACCAAAGTAAAAACATCCACCCCAAACCAGAACCCAAACTCTGTTTTTTTTTAAAAAAAGAATCCTATTAAATGTTATCTTCAAAGAAGCCGAAGTATGAGGAAATAATTTTTCCTTCTTTAAATATACTATCATCTTACTTACTATCATTCTTACCCTTGGCGAGTAAGTAGCTCAAAGGATATCTCCAAATAAAAAGCTGAATGAATTACCACTGCAGTAAGCAAAGCAAGAATGCCCAACACAACGCAACATGAAAAGTATATTGAAAACTAATTGTATATTGTATTTACATTTCATAGATGGACTTTTTGATTTTCCTTAGAAATTAAAATATCTGAACAATAGTCTATCAGTAACCATTAAGAATGAAGACGGGTATTGCAATGGATAAATAGCATTATGTGAAGAATAACAGGAGGATGGAACTTGACAGCTAAGCTAATTCCAGTGTCATACCCACACACTTTAGGTGCTTGTTGGTTTTAGACAAATTTCCATGTATAATTTTACTTCTGAGGTATTTAAATGATTTTGCATGAAGTTAGTTTGCACAGTCTACTGTGCATTTAGAGCTCTAAGGAATCGTTGGTATGCAGATTTAGACACAAACATTGTTTTATCACAAGCCACGTTTTTCTGTGATATAAAAATAAAGTTAATGAGATGTAGACTTAGTCTCAAAGTAAGTAAAATAAAAATAACTTCAGCAAATTAGAAACAGTCTGTAAAAAACTAATTAGAAATTCAAGGCCAGATTTTCAGCTCAAGTCAATGAAATTGCACCAGTTACATCAGCTGAGGCTCTATTCCTAAATCTCTCACCACCTCCCCCACCTACCACTTATATTGTGAATCAGGGTTTTATATGATATAATCACACAAAAGGCTGACAATTATAGTGTTTAATCTCCTCCTACCCCCAGCAGTAAAGTGGAATACGGTGCACATGTAAATTGTGAATACTAATATTGTTGGGGCAAATTCTTCCCATCCTCTACAGGTGCAAAGGTATCATGCTAGCAGAAATGGGCAGTACCATTGTACAAGCATAAACAGGATTTGGGGTTCACATGTGGCATGGAACAAACTGAGCTCTATGGCAGATATCTGTGTGCCAGCACAGGAAGAAGATAGTAGTGAGGGGTCCGGTTGGGGATGCAGGCTCTGGGGTGAGGCCAAAGATGAAGAATTTGGGTTGCAGAGGGGGATAAGGGCTAGAGGCTAGGGCTAGGGCAGAGGATTAGGGTGGGGGACTGAGAGCTCTGTCTGGGGGTGTGAGCTGTGAGGTGGGACCGGGGATGAGAGATTTGGGGTTCAGGCTGCCCCGGGGCTGCGGCGGGGAGGGGAGATTCCCCCCATCCCACTCTCGCCACCACAGCCCAGGGTCAGGGGAGAGGTGCCTCTTTCCACCTGCATGGCCCTTGATAGTCTGCTGTGTGGCCACACACCTAAGAGGGAACTTAGATATGGATCCTACAGTTCTGCCCATCACCTGTAGAAGGAGCCATGCAAGGTCTTAGCAGTTACTGCATCTTCAAACACTCAATACATCTTAAGATGAGACTCCTTTACCTTTGCTTGTAGCCTCCTTAGGAGACAGGCCTTGTCACCTTGTGTCTGTACACAGCCAAATACACTACCAACACTTAAACATGGAAGTGAATAGAGAGAGGCTACCTAATTGACTGGGTTTAGAAGCATTAACTGAACAATTTCTAATTGTTAAAGCTAGTGCTTTGTCCAGTGGCCATTCTCATCCCTCCAAAATGTGTCCCTTTATTGAAGTGGCTATTGCCAGCCCTATGGCAATTAGGAAGCCTCAGTTAGGATGCAAAAGCTGGCAGGTTTCATTGGGAGTAAATATGATGTAAACAAGAAAACTTAAGTCCTGAAAGCTTAAGGGTTAGTAATGTATTACTTAAGTTAGTTACACTCTGTGGAAGGGTAGGAGTTTCCTGGCAGCAAGAATACTAGCAAATGTGAGCCACCAGTTTAGAGGCTGGCGGTCTTTCACGTCAGTAGCACCACAATTCACTGGCAGCAACGTATTCAGATTTTGTCAGCTATTTGTTAGTACAGCAATTCTTAAAAGGTAATGGTAGCATCTTCACACTGTCTGTGAGGGATTTCCTTGCTCAGATGCTCATAATTTTTCCCTTGTCTTTCTTGCTCTTGTATAATAGATTTTGACGTTTTGACGGCATGGCTACACTTGCAAGTTAGAGCGCACTAAAGCCGCCCGGTGCACTCTAACTCACTCCCCGTCCACTCTGACAAAGCACATAGAGCGCTCTGATTCCCTGGCTAGAGCTTTCGTGGTAATCCACCTCGGCACGAGGAATAATGTTTGATGAGTCTTGGCTGAGATGCCCCAGCGTCAGTGTGAACGAGGTGTTGCATTACTGCGCTCTGACTCACCTCCAGAAACGTCCCAGAATCCCCTTAAGTCAAGTGGCCGCTCTTGTCATTGTTTTGGAATGGACTCTAGGAATGCAGATATGTCCTTTCAAAGCTCCGTTTCTAATATCTGGCATGAACGCTTCTTGCTTTCAGTGAGTGAGAGAGAGGTGGGGTGGGGGTTAAACTTACAAGACAGCATACTGACACACTCTCAGCACCCCCAAAAACCCACTCTCTTCCCCCCACACACGCACAATACACTCCACCCCACCCCTTGCATTTGAAAAGCAAGCTGCAGCCACTTGAACGCTGGGATAGCTGCCCATAATGCACCTCTCCCAGTGTCGCTGCAAGTGCCCCAAATCTGGCCATGCCAGTGCGCTTGCAGCTGTCAGTGTGGACATACTGCAGCACTTTCCTACTGCTGTTTCCAAAGGCTGGCTTAACTCAAAGCACTCTACATCTGCAGGTGTAGCCATACCCTTAGTGTCCCCAGGCGCTTTTAGTGTCTTCAAGGTACCAGCAGCAGCAACAGCAGGAGGACACTCTTAAGGGCATGGCTACGTTGGAAATTTCAAAGCATTGTTGCAAGAGTGCTCCCACGGCAGCGCTTTGAAGTGTGAGTGTGGTCGCACATAAGCGCTGGGAGAGAGGTCTCCTAGCGCTCCTGCTGATCCATCGCCATGAGGGGATTAGCTACGAATGCTGGGAGCCCGGCTCCCAACGCTCAGAGCCTGTCCACACTGGAGTTTTAAAGCGCTCAAACTTGCTGCACTCAGGGTGATTTTTCACCCCCCTGAGCCAGCAAGTTAGAGCGCTATAACATGTAATTGTAGACAAGCCCTAAGTTGTCTAGGGCAACAACAGTACTACCACGTAACAGAACAGTGATTATGCAAACACAACAGCCTTTCCTTAAAGCTCCTACTAAGAGTTTCATTCATTTTACACTCTGGTCTGATGTCGACTGCCAGCTCCTCTGCTTTCAAATACCACAGAACCTTCTCTCCATGTGTGTGTCATTGTTGCCTCACTGACAGTCTCTTTTCCCAGGCCTAACTGACAAATACATTAACATAGTAGTATAAATCTATTAACCTTATTTCATGGGAGATGTTTATTACTTAGTGGTTTTCAAGAGGACTTGATTGAATTATTCTCTGTTTTGATTTGAAGTGTAGGATGTTTATTCTTGTAACCTGTCTGTTTCTTTCACATGTATTTTCCTAAATGGGATTTACAGCTGATGAAATCAGATGGTTTCTGTGCTGTAACTCAAAGTCACTCTGATTTATTTGTTCAAAAAAAAAATGCTCTAACAAATTACGTGAGTGCTGCTTCATTTATTTTAACCACTTCAGCACAGAAGAATTTACATACAAACGCAAATCCGTGAATATTCTTTACTTCATAAGAGGATTTTAAATGAATTCATACGTTGCAATAACATTTTACAGACTGAAATTAAACTTTTACTGCACAATACTGTAATCCTGTTAAATATAATACCATGCTTTTCTGTTTGCTGTTTAAAATAGTAACTCTATGGATTTGTTTCTCTCTTCTTTCTGGTTTGTTTTTTTTTAGATATACCGGGCAGCCCACGTAACCAGTTCACATTCAGACCACTTCCACCCCCTCCACCACCACCACATGCATGCACCTGCAGCAGAAAACCACCTCCAACAGCAGATTCTCTCCAGAAAAGATCAATGACAACCCGCAGTCAGCCCAGTCCAGCTGCTCAAACCCCTCCAACCAGTACGCAAGATTCCGTACATCTGCATAACAGCTGGGTCTTGAATAGTAATATACCATTGGAGACAAGGTATATATAAATGGAGTCTACTGTTTTGAAGAGTTTAAAAAAGTTGCGGGGTAGGGGTGGGTTTGAAGATGAAATGAGAATATAATAGGGATGAGAGAGAGAATGACTTTCTAGTTCAGGACACACAAAGCTTTCTGATGTGAAGCTATGGTATCATAAACATTATTATTATCACGTTATTAGTTAACCTAGATTATTAATGCTCAGAAAAGCACATTTTGAAAAGTGTTGTGGGGAGGGGTAATAAAACTCCAAAGATGTATTCAAGAAGTGTGCATTCCATGTTTATTAGTTGTAAATTTGCATACACACATCTGTTCACCTATGCAGCCTCATCTTGTGTGGCATAAGGCATTTTGCCTTAGAAGCATCAAAGAAACTCTGTATGGAGGCCATGCCTCAAGGAATCACTGCACCCCATAGGATCTGAAAGCATTCAGCCTGCAGTCTTTGGCCTCCTGATAAACCCCAAGTCTAAAACAATCCCGAAAAAATTATTGTACATAAACATCCAGGATGTCTTCAGATACGTACATGCAAAGAAGGCCAAAATGGCTTGAGGTTTCAGAAATGATTATAGAATCAACATTACATTCAGCTGATGATGTGAGGCCTGATTATGAAAGCCTTACTGCCTCAAAAAGCAAATATTGAAGTCAAGAACTGTTTGTTTCAGATAATTTACTTGAATAATATAGTCTGCAAAATGATAATCTGAATAAAATACATTTCCAACTCAGAAAGAATTTGTCTCTCTATATTACAGATTCTATCTCCTGAGGTGAATGCATGGCTATCCTTGACTTTTTTGGCTGAAAGCAGCTGTTATAATCTGAATAGCTAATTTCACGGTCATTAATTAGAGCTGTGCCAACCGTTCAAGTCCTCTCTAGTTATCAACCTGAAACTTGAGCCATTTTACAGACCTTTTGAGTAAATTAGTTACTGAGTTTTGCACAAGCTTCTCCTTCCCCACATGCAACATAGTGGGTCTGAACCTGAGTAGTTTTGGCTGGTGTTTCCATTTGGTTTTCAGGTTTGATCAAAACACTAAGAAATGGTCAGTTTTCCCCACATGTACTGAAATTGATGAATTTCACACAAATCTAATACTAACTATTTAATATAATGGGTACTTTCACAAAAGCATTTTCCTTTCAAACATATATATGCAATTATTTAACTGTTATCCTAGGGGAAAATGTGATCTTGCAATGAGATGAAATTGTTTTGGCTTGACTCAGAACAAAATATGCAACATACTTCTTTATATAATTTGGCTGCTACAATATACCAGTGCCAGTTTGAATAATTTACTCCCTTCCGAAAGGGCGTGAATTTGAAATGAAAGCAGGGACTGATTTAATTCTGATCATAATTACTTTCTGAGTTAAGACATCAGTATGTTGTTTGCTTGAAAAATGAATGCCAGGCAAGGAATCAAGGGGTGTGTCAACTTCATCAGATGAATGCACAACTTAAATTTTTGGTCAGAAATTACTATTTTAAAATTAATACACAATATGGTCCCCATGGTATTTTCTGATGCTTCCATTTGAACTTTATATTTAACCATGTTTGCCCAGATTTCACCCACATACCTCTTATAACCAGGCACGGTATCATTTTAAATTATATGAAAAGTCCTTAGCAGAATTTCATAATGTAGGATTTTATGTAAAAACTGAGGCCAGAAAAAAAACATTTGGTTTACTCTGAAGTAATTCAAGAGTAAGAAATAGAGAAAAACTGCAGAAAATAATTGGAGCACATACCTCCAAAATATGTACATGTCAAGTACTCAGAACATGCACATATTCCAATCTGATTCCATTACTGTGTAGCTAATAATTTTAAAATATTGAAAATATAATAGATGGTTGGGATTAGAATTTGATTACATTATTTTCAGAATAAAAGTTCTCCAGTGATTTTGATGACATAAGGACTGGTATTTAACTAATATTTCACTGATACTATATTTCCTGTTGGCCTGATCCACTGTCTCATGAACACACAGGCATTGATCATGTTTTATGTAGTCTTCCTACATCATAATAGCTCAGTTTTCTCTCCAGACTTCCCTATTTGGGGGCAGATCTTTGGTAATTTAACTGTGTGCTCCCTTTTCAACCTCCTTCATTTTCACTGATTTTAATTAATTGTACAGAGTTAAATTGGCTATGAAATATTCCCATCAATTGTATTATACAGTCTAAGTGTAAGTGATTGGTTAATTGATGACAATCCCATTCTCTGTGTTGGAGATTCATGATGGAGAACAACCTGTGGACTCCTTTTTCTTGAGTGACAGTCTGAGGGCTTTCCACATTCAACACTCCCAGCCCAAAGTGTTGGTAGGGGCTGTCTTTGTTGATTTCCAGTGTCCTTTGATGGCTGCAACCTCTTAGGAATCCCTTGGTGGCTGTACAGTTATTTCCTGGGATTAATCTGGAATTATTTGGGGATAAAAATAGGTCTGTGAATGAAGTGGTAAATTATAGCTCCAGGGTCACCAGTCAGAAAAGGCCTAGAGCACACAACACAGCCTTAGAGAAAAGAGATGCTTAAGATTTGCTTTCTCCCCTTCCCCATTGGATAATCAGATGGGACAAGTAAATGAAATGGTTAAATCTCCAGGTTCTACACACACACACACACTACAATTAAAAATAGTCTTAGAAAATACAAGTAATATGGCAATGGCAGCTGTATTTCATTGCTAAATCTTTCTTGTATAATAGTATTCAAATCTACCTAATACGCATAAGCAGATTTTTTTAGAACATTTGCAATTGAAGGGTAGATTTAGAGACATTAATTTATGCCCTACCTTAATAACTGCAGCAAAATCAGAATGCACATGTTCAGTGCTTACATCCAATAATATCTCATGTTAATCCTTAAATCTCACCAAGGTTTGCACAATCTAGCTATAGCCCCATAGATTTAGAGAGGGGTTTTTTTTGTATAAGAAAAGACTTCCGAGAACTAATCATGTGGCCTATAAATCCTGTTTACTACAGATAATCAGAAATGGAGCAAGCTTCTCAGCCGATATGTAATATTTCACATTTACATAAAGAAAAAATTTATAATTCTAAAAATATATTTACCATATTGAGATTATAAACATACTCTTATGTAATTAGACTTTGAAGATCTAGATTGAATTGAAAAGGTCAGACCTAAGAGTGGGTAATGAAACAGTATTTTTTAGAATTGTTTCTATATTATAACACATTGTATTTATTGTATCTTATATAACAAGGTAAAACAGAAATTCTACTAATACTTCTTGCATCTGGTTAAGGATAAATATAAATGAATTAATCCTCTACATTCCCATACAGGAATGAGTTGTCATCTCAGTTTCCTGGATGGATAGATTGAGGCACAGATGAGTTAAGTGTCTTGCCCAAGTTCACACAAGAAGTCTTTGGTAGAGCTAGAAATGGAGTTCAGATCTGCCAGTTCCCATACCATAATAACAAGACCATCCTTTCTCCTATATTAATTAATGTGATAGGGAAATATTTCCCCCAACCATGAGCCATTTTGGATTAAAATAAACTCAAAAGAAAAAAATAGTCAAGTACGCATAGGACATTTTAGTGGAGGAGGTATGAGAGAAGCTGCTGGCAAAGAAACAGGAGAAAAAGTGAATCTGCAAAGGGTCCAGCAGGTTGGACTGCCAATTGACTGAGTTATAGCTATTCAAGAGAGTGATCTATGTGCATGTATACAACTGCATAATGTGTGTTCACGTATAGTACTGAGAACAATTTATTTACTATTAAAATAACTTATGAACATGCATTAATTTCATTGCAACATATAGATCATAATTTGTAAATATTTTCAACAAAAGACTGCAAAGATCTCGCATACCATAAAACACAGGTACCATTAATTCTCTTTCTTAGCAGCATAATATTATTGGCCTCTTACATAATTGATTTTTCTCCCCCAGGATAAAGTAAGCACAATCTATTGCCCATCCCCATCCTTCCCTCTAAAATAATTATGTTTTTCAGGATTCATAGATACTTTGCTCTAATCTTTCAAATCTTCTGATTTACAGTACCATATATTGTTGTCATTAACTTTGACAGACCCATCTGAATGTGGCTTACTGCTTTTTATAGGGTACATTTTAAACTCAGACAACTTAGTAAACCATATTTCCCCTCTCTTCTGTGCCCTCTTATATCAATATTATTGTATGTATTCCACTTTTTGCTGTGCTTTCCTTGTACTTCACTATTGCTTTATTTCAGTCAGCTCCAATGTAAGATGAAAAAACGGCATTTTAAAATGTTGTTTCTAACTGTAATACTAATCTTACTCCTTTTTGTGTTATGCTATGATGCCCTTTTCATGGATAAGTCAGATCAAGCTTTGGATGTGCTTATTTTGAATACAACTTTGCGCTTGTTTTCCAAGAGACTAGATTCAAAATAAGTTTCATTATTTTGCTGTTAAAAGCAACAAACCTTTTTAAACTTTGATTTCCCTTCAAAGTGCTTATTTGCACTTCTGTATTTTGCACTAAAGTGTTTTACATGCTTGCTTATTCCTTCATTTTTTATTAACTTTCATTCTAGTTCCTATAACCCATTTAGCACGCTAGCAATAAGATGCTGACTGGACCGAAATCTACTTCGGTGTACTGTCTATGCCCAAGGTTTTGTGGCAAAGAAAATGTCATTTAAGTAGCCTTGGCATCCTGGTAATAACCCCTCTATAGAGGACATTGAGGTATCTGGCCATGAACCTGAGATTCAGTTATCATTAATTCATATACTTAACTTTAAAATGTTAGGAAAATAGGGGAGGCACTGAGGGTTCAAGTCACCTGCAATTTTTAGCTATTGTCTAATCAGCAATACATCTGAGCAATGAAGTTTGGATTTGGTTCTAAACTCTCCAAATGTAGGGATTCTTTGTGCAGAGGGTTGGACTAAATGACCTCCCGAGGTCTCTTCCAACCCTAATCTTCTATGAATCTTTGTTAGGCTCTAATGCTTGTTTTCATGGAGAGACCTAGTGCATGGCAGCTAGGATATGAATCTGCAGTGAATTGGTCTGCCATGTACTAAGTCACCATGTGCACCCTGCTACTGGGCACTACAAGGTTACAAGCAAGTGCGCATAGGGTGCTGCAAGCTAGTGAACTGTATATTTACACTCTTAACTTGCTGTGCTCTTAACTAACCTTGTAGTCAAGCCTCGTCTCTATAATGTTCATAATAGACAGAACCAATGCTCAGAAACATTGTAGGATCTATAAACTTCTGTTTTTCTAAGGATACCATCTTGTTTATGATGTAGTCTAGTTACGCTGGAAATCTTATGACTATCACTTACCACAATATTTTTCAGTTATTATACTGCCACCTTCTTATTTAAGCATATACATAAACAAACAGAATTTTCCCTAATCAGAGGAGCATCTATGTGGCCTTCTAACCCCCAGAAAGCTGTCTGTGGTCTCAGTGGCCAGGTTAAGCTGGACTAGTGTTCAAGACTGAAATCAAGAAATATCTGCTTCATGCTTGAAAGTTTCAGAATTGTTAGGGATATGAAAACCTAGTTTGCCTTTTTATCCTTGATCTCAGGATGTGAGCAGGACATGGATTCTGCCCTGACAGCCAGTGAGATGGTCCCAAAATAAAAGGGTTGCTTTTGTCATGTCCCCAGTCTACACTGATTGTTGCTTTAAGAGGAAAGAATCTAGCTCAATGAAGCCCCATTACTACTGTTTGCCTGAGTTCTGTTCTTGAGTTCAGCCAAGATTGTAACAATTTTAAAAACTTCCTGTGGCTGACTGACTGTCATGCAGATAGAGTAGAACCACTTCTTTCAAACACTAGGGAATCCACTATTGACTGAGTTCTTCATCAGCATTGCTTTGAGTTTTATTGGGTGGAACCACTACTGTGACCCTATAAGTAAAGGAACAGGTTTGGATGGTTGCATAAAATGAAAATAAAAATCACACTGCCTTCTCCAGGGCAAGTGAAACAACCTATATGGGAGTTGTAGAGTACTCATGAATCAGCAGATAGGGAAACAATTGCCATCTAGACAATATCCTTAGTTAATAAATTATTTTTAAAGAAGCTTACTCTTGAGTTAAAATTAACTTACTCTTTATTATTCTGAAAATAAATGGAGTGATTTCATTTCTTATAAGCTTCCTTTTAAACCACGTTGTTCCATATCTAGTGTCATATATCTCTTGTATTTAGTCATTTTCTGTCTAATTAAAGAATAAATCTAACCTCCCTAGAGATCATATTTAAAAGAAAAATCATAACAAGGGCTAGAAACTCATTCTGAAAGTCCCATGTATTGTCACTGCAGAAGAGAGGATCTGAAAAATTCAAATTTCTGAATTGTTAAAAAAATGTAAGGCTCTAAATTTGACCCTGGACTTAAAATAAAATAGCTTTAAATATGATCCTCAATTTAGGAATGCAAGAACAAAGCTTGTTTATATTTTTATTTCCATAACACATTTGTCATCTACAATGAGATACCATTTTAATGTTTCCTGCCATGGCACTTGAGGTTCCTTTTTCTCTTGAATAATTTAGAATTCAGTCACTATGGATGAAAACATTTTAAATTGTTCATGTACCCCACAGCAATTTTTCTTTGGGAGAGGGTCAAGTTGCAGCTCCATTGGAATACCATGATAAATATTTTGGATATATAGGTATTTTAATCATGTCTGAATCGAACATCATATTCTAGGTTATGTCATCTCAGTAATTCATTTAATGTAATGCTATAAAGTCAGAAACCAGGGTAAAAATATGCAGTTTTTGTATAAGAGCTAGTGGCCCAGTAGGCCTGGCAGCCTTCCGTAAAGCATGACAGTCTCATTTTCTAAAATAGAAACAAACAAAATGAATGTTATTTTAGAAGGAAAAAGGGTGATGCCAGATTACATACAGAGGGTTTGAATTGGTTTGGAGAACAGGAACATCATGTATAGAGACTTATGTTATAGACAGCAAAATTTCCTATATCTATGCCTATTTGATGTAGCTTGGGACAGTACGATGTTTTGGAAGTCATGCTCAGAACGTATGTAGCCTCTTGAAATATTTGGAAAGTAAAATACTATTTAGCTACATGCCGTGGTGTATCCTGCAAGAATAGTTATCTGAAAGTGATTTTTGCAGCAGTTACATTGCAGCATCGCTGTTAGCTCCACCTTTGAGAGTGTGGATATTTGGAGCCCATCTAGGAGTATTTTGGGCCTGGCCCCTCACAAACTGAACTACAAGAGTTGTATAGCTTACGAGGCAGAGATCTTAATGGCCTGCTCCAACTCTCATTGAAGTCAATAGACTGCCATTGACTTCAGTGTGAGAGTTAGATCAGGGCTTGGTAGTGAAGATAGGGTCATTAAGGTATGTCTACACTGGCAAGTTTCTACACAACAAGTTATGCCACTTTTATTAAAGAGCTGGAATTAAACTGCTGTTGCATGTCTGCACTGTGCTCCTTGTGATGGTGGAACACATCCACATTAGCAGTTCTTGTGAGGACAAAGAGATCAGTGATAGCTATCCCACTGTGCAACTGGCTGCAGGGTGCTTTGGGAAGGGTTTCCAAAGCCTCACGGGGCAGGCACAGTGTCACATGATGCAAGTTTCCCAATCCCATTGTTCCATAGGCATCCTATTTCATTGCCAACTGCTTTCAACTGAAATGGGGGGAAGGCAGAGTGTGTGACAGGGAGTGTGTATGGGAGGGGAGAGACTGTGTGTTTTGGGGGACACAGTATGTCAGCATGCTGTCTTGTAAGTTCAGATAGCATCAGAAAGCAACCAGCCCTTAAGTTAGGGGAGAAGGAAACCCTGACATCAGCCCCCCCGCCCCCCATCTCTGTGTTCAACAGCAGGAGCATTCCACATTAATGGTTTGCTTTGTGTCCCAGGGCATACAAGGGCTGTCAGAAACAGTGCTTTGAAAGGGGAAGGGTATATGTCTCCAAGGCAGTTAAGTTCAAAACAATGAGCAGAGTACAGAGGCAGCTCTATGTTTTCTGCCGCCTTTAGTGGCACACCTGCGGGAGGTTCACTGGTCCCGCCAGATTCGGGGGTGTTTCTGCGGGAGGTCCACCAGCCTACCGGCTTCTGCGTACCCGCTACTGAAATGCCGCTGATTCTGTGGGACCGGCAGAGATCCCACAGACATGCCGCCGAAGGACTGCCGCCCTTCAAATGACCGGCACGCTGCCCCCTGCAGCTTGCCGCCCCTGGCAGAGTGGCCACTTAAGGGATTATGGGGCAGCTCCGGAGGCCAATTGATTGCTTTCTGTACTGTAATGTGTTTACACTGCCAATACCGCACTAGAGCTGCTACACTTTAAGGCTTATGACTCTCTTCGAGGTGTTGTTTTGTTGTTTTTTTTTTGCAACACTGCAACTGAGGAGTTTCTGCACACTAAGTGACTTGGCAGTGTGTATATCTTGGGAGTTACGCCACAGAAAGCTGCTTTACTGCGCAGTAACTTGCCAGTGTAGACGAGGCCTAAGTTATCAAGTCTACTCAGTAATGGCTACTTTTGAAGCCAATACACTCCCTTTCATTAACTTTAACGATAATCGAATCGGTCCCTGAATCAGTGACAGTCCTGCGATTTGAACTCAGAAGTCCTTGTCCCCCAGTCTCACGATGACTTTACTATGTCATATAGGCAAAGGATGTCTGTTGATGTAAACGGGCAAAGCAATAAATGAATCTCTCTAGAAGTGAAGATTAAAAATGGAATATGAAAAGAATTGAAATTCCAGCTTCTAGATAAATATGATTTTTCCCAGCGCTTATCAGTTATTGATCAGTCTAACTATAGTATAAACATTACAATATACTCAATTAGAAGCATAACACAAAGACCTTACTAAACTGAAAATCTTCACATCCTGTTGAAATGTTACAATAGTTTTACTCAGTATATAGATACAGTATGCAACAATTTCAAAGTGGCTCTTGCCTCAATTTTGCTTATTTAAACTACTTTTTTGGGCACCAAACTTTAGATTCCTACATGTTGGCATGATCAAAACATCAAACTAATGTGAACAAATAATGACACATACATCGTAGTAGGGTTGAATTTGGAGGCTGAAACTATATTAAAACTATTAACCAATGGGGGAATCACTTACCAGATCACCTTCAGGGTTTTCCAGTGCACTTTTCAACTGGGCAGCAATGGCTCTGGGTTCTACAAACCTGAGGGTTGGTATGAGCATAATGCCCCCTCTGTACTATTAAGCTAACCCAGGGACCCTGGCTGGAAGCCCAGGTCCCAGTCCATTCATCTCTTCCACACAGGAAGTAGGAGAGCTGAGATATGGGAAGCCACATGGTATGTGACACATGGGAGCATACCCCTTAACCATATAGTGCTGTGATCGGGGCCTGTGCCAAGCAGGCATAAGGTTACTGGGAGCTCCCACTGGATTCTTTTTTAAACCATCCACTGCACTGAAATCTGCCAATATTACAATGAATGTAATGTATAAACCACAGAAAATCATTTTAGAATAGAAACACATACACTGCTTTAACAGTAGTAATATATTGTCAGATACCATTATAATAAAACACACACTGATATTTTCAAGACTGACTTCAACTGTCTCCTATGTGGCTTTTTGCCTGGCCAACTAAGGCTATAAAAATAGACTTTGTCTTAATATTGTATTTCTGACACTGCCCTTATTAAAGCCTATTCTTGATTGATATGGGCTTTTTGTCCTGCATTTATATAATTGTTGTCCCAGATTTCTGTGTCAGAGTCTTAAGGTGCAGTCACAAGTTTAACAGAAAAAGCTTGCATACGCTGTCAGAAATTCAAACACATGAATCAGAAGCACATTGCTCTGTTTGTATTTTATAATACAGTGATAAATGGGCAACACAAAAGACTCTACATAGGTTTATAGGGCTAAATATTCAAAGAATATGTAAAGATAAATATAAAAAACCATTTTTATAAGAGCAATTTAAGAGACCAGTCCAATTTGAAATACCTATATTTTGCATGCAGGTGTGTTCCTAACAGATTATACAATTACATCAGGGACATTTAAAAATTATCTCACTTGGGTATGTAAAAATAATATCAGATTAAATAATAAATTAGAGAAAACTTTGCATGACCGCTTTTTTCTTTCCTCTTCATCCATATGCGTTCTTGCTCCAGCAGGGTTTGTGCATAATAAGACAGAATGGGGAACACTGTTGCAATGGATATAATTCAAAGTAGCATCTGGTTCTATGCATTTAAAAAATCAGCCTTATCCCATCTTTTGCTTGTATTTGTTTTTTGTAAGAGAGTGGGTTTCATTATATTTTTGCTATAGTTTAGGTTTTTGTTGGTACATGGTGTAGCACCACTGGTATCCCCTTGTTGGGGGTAGAGAAGTGCTTTACAAGCCTAGAGCTATATTCCGGGTAGCCTCTTTATAAGGACTGACCAGACTATTATTGAAGAGTACAATACATGCTTCCTCTTTGTGCCCTTGCGTGAAGTGGGTGTCTGAAAAGGGGCAGGTAACTATATCTACAGCTGTACTTGAAGCTCAGGGTGTGATTCCCAGCTCGCATAGACATAGTCATGATTGCTGTCATCAAGTTAGCTTGCTAAAAGTAGTAGCATGGTCACAGTATATTTGTGCTAAAATACAAGGTGGTTTTGTGATATAGGCAAATATCTCTTAGGAACTAATATGGCAACAAATCCATTTTTACTGGTGATTTATGTAAAGCCAGGTGTATTTCAACTATATTTTGTTTAGGTTCTTATACTGCTACTAAAACAGTGATATCTGGAAACCACTCTGGTAATCTAAATTCAGGTTTCTAGAATTAAATTATTCAGATCATGCCCAAAACCTCAAAGGTTATGTCTGCACTACAGGCTAGGAGTACGATTCCCAGCTTATGTAGATGTACTTGGGCTAGCTCTCGTTGAGTTAGCATGATAAAAATAGAAGTATAGCCATGGTATCATGGGCTAGCCCCTTCGCCCAAGTACATACCCACAGGATTCAGCTGGGTTTGCTCTAGGGATAGCTAGCCCAGGCCTTTTTCACAGTTGCCTTTGCTACAGCAGCTACACTGTCAGTTGAGTGTGGTAGCTTGATGAGAGCTAGCATGAGTATGTCTTTATGTGCTGTAAATCACATTCCTACCTGCAAGTACAGATGCAACCAGTGAGTCCAGGACTCTGCCTTTAATCCATGCTAACCAGAACAGAAGGGCAAATATGCTGAAACCTCTCCAAATCTGCTGCAGCTGCCACTCCAATGTGTGCTTTGGAGGAACCTCAAGAAGATATTCTGACAGAGTCAAAGAGAAGTCCACCATGTAAGCTCAGCAGCTGTGCTCCCCCACGTCCCCTTCACTGGTCTTGGTAGCACCTAGCTCAGAATTAGTGTGACAACCATGGTTACATTTGGGGATACGATTAGATGACTGAGCTGAAAATGGATTGAAATGCTTAGGTGACCAAACCCAGGATTTCCCAGATGTGTTATTATACAGACGTTCAGTAGTTTGTTTTGCTATTGTTCACCGCTTCTTGAAGTTGAAAGTATGTGCAAGTGCAGTTGTGTGCCCATTTAATTATGCAGTTGACTTTTATGTGTGCAATGCAGATTATTCTTATGGACATTTTAGTGCAAGGTTTCTCTTGCATTCCTGTTTTCTCCAGCTTTACCAGTGGAATGTTTTCAACTCTGCCCTTTACCCTGTTTTTTTCTCTTACAAAAATTAGTCATTTTAATGAAAATGAGAGAGAGAGAGAGAAAATGTGTTAAATAGACAAATGAACATAGAGACTTTCAGATCTGGAGATTTCAACCTAGAACTCAGGGTAAGTAGTTATCTGCCAGCCCCACTATTTACATCTGGAAGTGATAGTGTCTTTTACTGAATCCAGGGTCATTGCTGGGAAAACAAAGACAAAAAGAAACTTTCCCAGCAGGTTAGGTATAAAAAAAGGGCAGTTATGTGTTGTTAACCTGGTTACTATAGCAGTATTTTATTACTATCATAAGGGTAATTATTATTGGGTTACTCTGTATGGGTCTCCAAAAACATTGCCAAAATATAATATGATACTATTATTTGTTTTAATTGTTTTGAATGTTCACTGGTATTTTTGTTTCAAGAGCATGAAGTGAAAATTGCATGCAAAAGGTTGTGGCCACATTTTCTAAAGTAAATCGGAAGTGGACCAAAGATGTCCCTGAAATCCAAACACATTCAAATTACAGTTGTTGTAATTACTGATTACTATTATGATGGTAGCACACAGAATTCTGAATGTTGATCAGGGCCTCATTGTGCAGGATGCTGTAAAGGAGGGGTGGGCAAACTACAGCCCACGGGCCACATCCGGCCCATAGAACCATCTTGCCCGACCCCAGAGCTCCCAGCGGGGTGGCTCCCCCGACCTGTCCCCTTTCTTTCCCCCTTCTCTGGAGTTATGCCGCCGCACAGGCAGTGCTCTGGCCCGCTGCTACTGCCAGGCAGCACTGCAGTGGCGTGGCTGGCGCTGTTGGAGCCTGAGCTCCTGCCGCTCTGAGCAGCATGGTGAGCGGGCGGGGCTGCAAGCTCTTGTGGGGCAGTGTGTCTAGCCCTGGTGGGCCACGCGGCCGCCAGACACACTTCTCTGAGTAGCACGGTAAGGGGGTGGGGAGCGGGGGGGGGGGTTGGATAAGGGACAGGGAGTCCCAGGGGACAGAGAACACAGGGCAGTTGGATGGGGGCGGAGGTTCGGGGAGGCTCAGGGAACACGGGAGACTGGATAGGCATGGAGTCCCAGGAGTCTGTCAGGAAGCGGGGATGTGGATAAGGGTTGGGACAGTCAGGGGACAGGGAGCAGGGGGGGTTGGGTGGGGGGCAGGCTCGGGGGGGGGCAGTTCGGGGGGGGCGGTCTCCGGCGGGGGCCGTCATGGGGATAAGGAGCAGGGGGAGTTAGATGAGGGACAGGGTCCCAGGGGAGCTTCACACTCCTGGACTGATGTGCAGTTCCTCTGTGAAGTGAACTCGAGTCTGAGAAATTTTAGTTGAGTGCAAGAAAAGTTAGCTCGGCCACAGAAAGTTGTTTCATTTGCTACAAGGGAAAAAAGTTTTTCAAGTTCATGTTTTATACAGTGAAATAATTACTGAGCAGTGATTACTTTCCTTTGTTTCTTGGAATTATCAGTGTAATGTTATTAAATAATTTATATTTAACAAACAGATTATGTCTTATTGCATTTTTGAGTTAGAGAACATCATCTCCATTTTACAGGGGGGCGTTTTTTGACACTTTTGCATGAACATTTAAAACTTTTCTGCTTACTATCAGATGGTTCCATCAGTCATGCTTATAATTTTTCTCAATTTCCTGACATTTTGAATCCTTTGAAAAAGACTTGCCTTTACTGTTAGAATGCAATACATACCAAGCTATATTTACATATAAAACCTTGAACTACAGTTGTTAACATTTTGCTCTGTACATAGAGCCCAATTTTATAGAATCGATAGGAACATTTCAGTATGTCCCAAAGTCCTTTGGGGGGAAGCAGTGTACTTAGACAGATGAGTAGTCATCGAAGTTTATGAGAACATAGATACGGTCTAGCATTGCAAATTTGTCTTTATGCTTCCGCTCTTTTTCAGATACTATGAAAACAAGTTTATGCACTTGTTGTACTCCCGCAAAAATGGAATGCACAAGCTGCTACAATTTGTAACATTTTCTTGATAGTACATCATTGGTAGATTACTTTTAAGGTAGTATTACATCCTTATCTTAGTTGTATAATAATAAACTACAGATACATAAACTCTCCTAACTGCAAATATAGACATCTATCTGTCTTGAGAGATGAGTTGAATTTAGCTCATTTGTACTTTAATTCAAATACTGTTCTTATATTAATAAAAAATATATTCTGTACATTGAAATATTTTGCCATCAAGCTTTGAACCAACATTTTAAAATCCTTTTATAAGAGAATGAAATTATGCTGGCTATTGATTACTAGACCATTACAGCCTTAATAAGAGCTTTCAGTTCAGCGATTCCTTGCCTTTTCCTCTGATCTTTTTGAACTATGTATCATTATAGAACGATCAATATTACATATATTAAACCATTTACATTAACTCTCAAAATCCAATAGGTCTCCATTTTTAAAGAAAATAACAATTTCATCTCATTGTGTCCAAAAATTGTAAACCAATTAAAGAAATATTGACTTGGGAAAACAAACAAGAATTTATTATATCCTTTTTCCTTATTTCACATTGTGGTCCCGATCCTGCTCCCATAGAAGTGAGTGGGAGTTTTGCTGGCCCTCGGCTGTGGAATTCCCTTCCACCAGAAATCAGGATGACCACGTATCTTGCCACCTACCAAGTGAAAAGTAAGACCCACATCTTTGCAAAAGCCTTTTCACCATAACAACCCAAAATAATGGCCTGGCATCATTACCCTAATGATAAGTGAAAGAAATATTCCATCCAATATAATTTCGCACAGTCTAATATGAGGGAAGGAGAAGACTATAGTCCTACAAGTGGTTTAATGTCTTATGTAATGTTATTGGTACCCAGAGACTGCAGTGGTGTGATGCCTGAGAGAGAGACTATGTAGGCAAATGGTAGGCTTCTACTATAGACAAAAACAAAATTCCTGATATATTGCTGAGATGTCTAATTCAAAGCCAGATGAAATCTTTTCATTTACTTCAGTGGGCTTTGGAGGAGACTCTTGATAAAAAGTTACATCTTAATTTGACCTTGAAATCCTTGAATGGATCATTTAAAATAGTATACTAAAAGTAGTAATGGAGCTATCTGATTTTTCTCTGATTTGACAAGCAAAGTGCTAAGTCCTAAAATGTATGTGCTGTTTTCTATGCAATGTAAACTGTAGAAATATTGATAAATTCTCTTTAGGTGATATACAGCATTCTTTAATCTACACAAATCAAATATTTTATATAGCATTATTTTATTCAGTATATTCAGAGAATTACTATCTATTAAGTAAGGTGGCGCGTAAAGGCCAAACTCAAAATGTATGTTATGAAATTATATGCACAACATATTGTGAAATGTCAGTGCATAATAAAGAAATCCTAAATATCTGCGAATAGACTGAGCAGAAGAGTATCATAAGATGCTCATATGTAAGCACCAAATTCTGTAATCCTTATTCATGTTAAACAGTGCCAATGCATGGGAGTAATCCCACTGAAGACTTGCATGAGTAACTGTTACTCAATATAATTAAGGGTTTCAGAATCTGGTTTTGTGGATGACAAAAAATTTTCATGTGAGAATTTGTATTCTGATTTATTCTTCTATAGAAGAGATTGAGCACAAGGGTCTTTAAAAGGTTAAACTGTTCTACCCTTTATTTTGTATGATGTAGTATCTTTGAGAATTGTAACCTTTCCTTTAAAATCTTACAATGGAAATGTTGAATAGTATAGTCATTGCCCCATTGTATATTTTATTGTACCTTTGTCACGAACATATATTTACCATGTCCTTAAGGTCAAATGGGCTTGTTGCAATATAATCATTTCTTAACATTCTTGATTTGAACTACTGAGAGTACAGTTTAGAATGCATTTCCTCTGTCTTCTTTTACTAATAAATAGGGCTTCTGATTTTTGGGGTTTAGACAATAAACATTAATAGAGCACCCTAGTACACAATAAGTAAATAAATAAAATAAATTAAAATTGGTGTTTATCCAGTAATCACTAGAAAAATACTGGAAATGGTTACTTGTATCTAAAGGCTTGTCTACATGGACCAGTAATGCGGACTATGGGGGCTTGCTTTCTAAAGCGCATCAACATGTTGCACTGTGTAGAACCCTGCTGGTAAGCACTAAAGCTTCCCTAGTGAACTTTAATTTAGTGCTCTTTGAAACAGAACTACATGAAAGTGCACTAGGGAACATTACAAACAGCTCACTGATTACAGTATGTACTTCTGTAATGAGTAATGCATAGATTAGATATTACTCACTACAGTATGTACAAAGAAAGAACCCTGAACCCCCCTCCACCCTGATTTTTGGACATGTGCAGGAAACTCAAAATAAACCTCAAAAAATGAAATTAATGAACCTCCAAAAATGGAAGCCCTACTAATAAATGACTGAGGAAGTCAGAATGTGACAAAAGACTGTACTTCAGACTGAGAAAACAGAGACTACTCCAGTGCATGCATCTTCTGTCTTTTTGATATAGCTTTGTAGGAACTCACAGCATTTATCACATAATGTTTGTGCAGTTGATTTCTCTATTTTAGAGGATGAATTCAGTTTTTACAATATGATTCTTTGTCTTCTTTTCATAGGCATTTCCTATTTAAACATGGATCTGGTTCTTCAGCTATCTTCAGTGCAGCCAGTCAGAACTATCCTTTAACATCCAATACCGTTTACTCTCCACCTCCTAGGCCACTTCCTAGAAGTACATTTTCTAGACCTGCCTTCAGTTTTAACAAACCTTACAGGTGCTGCAACTGGAAGTGTACTGCTTTGAGTGCTACAGCTATTACAGTTACTCTGGCATTGTTGCTAGCCTATGTTATTGGTAAGCCTTTTGTTTCCTTTCTTTACCCTTTCTGTTCAATTACCATACTTGTTTTCACCTTAATATAAATATCATGTTTTACTAATAACATTTGCAGGGGAGTGCTTCATAAACCCCAGAAAGCAAAACACAACCTAGGCCAGAGATTGAAAATAACATGGAATTCTAATTAACTCCTGTTCTTTTAACCACAAATACTGCCTATTAAAAACAAGAAATATTATTCAAGACAACAAGTTTACACTAGTTGAGGACTCCCACTGGTTTTAATTGCTGTCATTGTCCATTTTCCCTTAAATTAAAGGTTGGTCTGATTTTCACACTGAGTTATAACTTTTGCTGCTACTTCTATTACTTTTAAATAATATTGATAAAGAACTTTCAACTGGATTTTGCCTTGCTAGCAACATTTATGTTGATCACAAATTAAAACACTGATATTGTCTCCTTAGTCTCAATTTCTTTGACTAGATTTGCAGCTATCTTTAAATATACTTAATATTTGTGCCATATTTTCTTTGAGAGATATTTTTCTGTTCCTATATTGAATTTAAATTTGATAAAAAAAAAAGTTGCACAGATTGAAATGCACTCTTCATTCATTTCAGACTCATTTTTGCTTAGTAAATAACTCTGCAGTTATGTTATTACAATGCACTGACAGAATTAATCAAAATGGCTAACCTCTCCTTCCTTTTGGAAGAAGAATATTGTAGGTGGGCTTGGAGTCATTGTGATTAAAAATCATACTCAGCTGACAACAAATCTTATTGACTTTCTAGGTGACATTTTCGTTTCACTGAACATTAGTTTCCACATTTGGATGGTTTTGTAGTCTAAAATTTGAGTTTTGTAAAATATATGTTTGCCTTGAATTCTAAAACATATGACTGTAATATTCTTCAAACAAATAGAATTGTTTTGTAAATTTGTATATACACATACACACAGTTATACTCTATTATTTCTTAATTTATATAGTGATCATTCAAAAGCAAGCAAGAATTGAAGTATCCAATATATATTTGTGCCTTGAGTATGAACACTAAAAAATGGGGTCATCTGATAGAGAGGGCACCACTTAGCAAAAAAAGTATTCAGAGATGTTTAGATATACCAGATATCTGCAATACCACCAAGCGTGGCAGCATCTACATATAGTTTTGCGTAGTCATTGGACATACTCCCTTTAGACTCAATAATTACGGAAATCATCCTGCAGTACTACAAGATACTTTCTATTATTTCTTAAAGTGCTACCACCACAAAAAAAAATTCAAGTTATTTAGCCCTGGTCTACGCTAGAAAATTAAGTTGGCATATGTCAGCCTAACTGTGTCAGTGTACATGTTACAGCCTTGCTTCTGCTGATCTAAGTGCCCTACTACACTGACATAATAACGCCACCTCCACAAGATGGGTCGGGCTAATGTCAGTGTAGTTAGGGCAATGCGGTGTCCATGTAGATACTATGTTGTTTATATCCGGTGTTGGCTGCCATTCTTGTCAATTTCATGGCTCCATGCTGGAGCTGTGAAACTGACAAGAAAGCACTCCAGGAGGGGCTGCTGCCCACTATCCAGCTTTCCACTTGCTGCCTCTGGGGTCCCAGCTCCCTGATCCCAGCAAGGCTGCTGCCCAGGCTCCCCACAAGGTGCCCAGCTGCACCAAAGCTCCAGACTCCCCACTCCGCTCTGGGAGCAGCCTTTCCCACTCCAGCAGAGATCAGGGAGGCAAGAGCTGGGCGGCTTCCCAGAACAGAGCAGGACATCGAGAGCCCAGATGGCTGCTCTGCTCCCAGTGGAGAGCAGAGAACGCAGGTAGGGGCAGCCAGCAAGAGCCTGTGGAGCAGCCAGGCTCCTGGTGAGGAGCTGCAAGCAGACCTTAGAGCCTGGGCACTCAGCTCCCCACACTTCCCCTCTTAGCTCAGTGGAAGCGCTCCTGATGAGGAGATGCACCACTGACCGAAAGAGGATAATGTAACATGAACCACGACTGCCATAATTACTGCGGCGGCTGTAAGTCGACCTAATATAGGTCAACTTAAGTTTTTAGTGTAAACATGCCCTCGGGGGTTATGGGATAAGAAGCCTTTTTGCTTCATTTGTATTTCAAATTTGGTCTCAGTTAATAATGACAAAGTCACTACCATTTGTTTGGTGCTCAGTGGCCTACATGATGAATTTGTTTTCAGTCCTGTTTCTAGTAAACAGACTTCATTTTACAAAAATCTCTATCACCAATGATATTGTCTTTGTTAATCTCTGCAGCAAATTCTTTCAGTGAAGGGACGCGGAGGCTGAACTGCTCTCCCATATGTACCTAAAAGGGGTACGTTAGTGGGACAACATGATTTGCATTGCTGCTGTTTTGCCTTGTACTGTTTCCTATGATCTGTACCTGTTTTGTGACTAAATAGTGGACTTCAGTTTCCAATATCAAAAAATATATCCCCAAAATTATTTTTTTTCTTTACCCTTTTTTTTTTTTTTTGGATTTGGTTGATTAAATATTTTCAGTTAAAAATGTAGGTAATATATTTTTCTTACTGGACCCTGAGAGAGATGAAAAACATCACATTGGTGTATAGATTGAAAGCATACACAATAATTAAAACAATGCTGCCATATAAGTTTAATATTGATGAACATCTTGCTTTGTTTTGCAATGCTAATGTTGGGTCAGAAATGTTGAAGAGCCTATTATCCCCAGAGAGAAGCCTACCTTCAACACAAACACTTTTTTACTGTTTTACAAAATAATGTTTTGAATATAAAACTTGTTTGTACAATAATAATATTAAGGGGTATATTCTAAAGATGTGCCCAAAACTTCACTGCTGTTGAATCTATTGAAAAGATATGGGAAAACCATGTTTGTGAAAAATAAAATGTTACTTAGAATATTCAAAGTGCGTTATGGGATTTGGGCCCCCGAATCCCATTGAATTTCAAAGTGATTTGGGTGCTTAACTCCCTTAAATGTCATTGAAAATCCTACGCATTGATGTTTTCCACTTATTGTTTTTCAATCTGTGAAAAACAATATCTTTCCACCAAACACAAAACTCTTTGAGTTACTTTATGCCACCACCACCACCTGAATCCTGTCTTGCTCTGTTGGAACCATATTTGGCTGAGTGAAGTGTCCTGCAGCAGCTATCTGGCCAACATCTCTCAAGGTGGAGTTGTATCATAACTAAACAGCCACTGGAACTGCTTTCAGTTTTCCAGTTGAAAATTACACATGCAAGACTCATTGATAAGTATTGGGGTGAGCAGTAACCTGACATCTTGTATGCACAAAGCTTGAATAAGCATGTTTTTTTGTGTGGAAAACTAAGTGGGAGTTGGTACAATCAGTGTTCCAGATGGAGAATAATATACACAAATAGGGGTCATGATCCATAGGAAAGATGCAAAAGTGTGGCCAGAGGAAGCATAGCAAAGAGACTTCAATGGCTAATGACTGTTGGACCCAGAAGGAACAAGCTAAGGAGAATGAAGGAGTTCTTCCTCCTTTGTCCCGTTTTTGCCTTCCTATTGCTGCTGCAGTTTATCACTGTTCTAACCCTCCCTGCCAATGTTTAAAGATAATGAGGTGTCTCCTCCTCACGGCTTTTCACTATCTTTAAACAGTGCTTCTCTGAAGCAGAGAACACTGCAAGTGGATTGATAGGAAGAGGAGGAAAAGAGACAAAGTACCTTCTCTAACTGTCTCTCAGCACCTTTACTCAGCACACACAGCATCATCTTCCACTCAGGAGAAGGTACCCCCATTCAGCATGCACCATCAGCCCTCAACCAAAACCAGCATTGTTATCTTCTTGTGATCCCAGTTCCCCCATCCCACAATATATTTCTCTCAAGAAGCTCTGTTTAGTAAATGCAGCAGCTTTCTGTATTAACGAAAATTTCTGGCTCTGGTTCAGTGTGTAGTCCCATTAATTGCTCACTGAAGTAATCTAGTCAACAGGTGACAAAGATCTAGATGCTATTAGCAACAGAAGGAAATTTTTGACTTTTTAGTCCAACTCAGATGGGAAAGTGGGCTTAGTCATTCCTGGTATGTGATTGTCTAAAAGCAGCTGAGTGTGTAATAAGTTGCCCTTATTGTGAACTTGTGTAACAATTGGAGGATATGCCCTCCATTAGGACAGTCCGTAAATTTTTTTCTTTCAAACTCATCTGGTTGCTTTCCTTATCCCACCAATACCATCTCACTTCACCCCTCATCCTGCCACTGGGCAAAGTGCTCAACCACCTTTACTGAAGATTACAACTGGATGTCTTCAGCATGCTGATGGTACCATAAGTCCTACCGCCTTATTAGCTTTTCTAATGTACTGAACAAAGGGTGGGATAAGCCCCACAGAACCCCACAAGTGCCTCAAGTGCACATTTGTATTTATCATAGTCCTCCCAGCAATGTCTGTGATAGAACATTGCCTTCTAGTTCTATGAGAAATATGTATTTCTTTACTAGATATTAAATATTCTGTAAGAAGGATACTAGAGAATAATTTCTCTTTAAATGTAAATTGAATGTACATTTTCTATTGTAAAACACACCTTAATTAAATTTTTCAACTAGAAAACGTATATGTTAAATTGGGAAATTTCCCAAGATGCATCTCTCTCTTTGTTTATCCAGGAAAGTGTTTCAGTTCTAAAAGTTCTGTAGTAAATTCAGATACTTGTTAACTGGGCTATTCAGATTTAATATTCACCATGCCCATATCTGGCAGATTAAATATTTAAATATGTTCAGAGTCCACTCTTATGAGTCAGGTTCCTTAATTCTTTTCCTTTGTTAGGGATGAATAATAGCATATAAACTATTTTGAAAGTTCACTCGTTCACTAGGGTTTCATATTTGCATATCTCTTCATGCCAAGAATTTAAATGTTCATGTATTAAATAAGAGTAGGTGAATGTATGAAAAGATTTTGTAATCATACTCTGTGCAATACTCTACAATTAAAATTCACTCAGGAAATCTTTTCCTTGCACTCACTGTGATTCACATTGGGTTGAATCCTGCAATCCTTTCTCAAGGGAAGTTTTATTAAAGTCTGGAGCACTTTTACCTGAGTAAAACCTACATGCTTCAGTCCAAACTGTATAGTGGTATTACTAAACTATGCATAAAGAACCTGTTCCTACTCCCAGTAAAGTCAAAACTCCCATTGATTTCAGTGTTGCAGGATCAAATTCATACTAGCTAGAGCACTGGTTTGGGACTCAGGAGACCTAGATTCTGTTTCTAACACAGACATCCTGGGTGACCTTGAGCAAGTTACTTTATCTCCCTGTGCTTCAGTTTCCCCATCTGTAAAATGGGGATAATGAGACTGACCTTTTTTAAGCACTTTGAGATGTACTGATGAAAAGTGCTATATAAGCGCCAAGTGGTGATGGTACTGTGATTGTTACAACTACTACTATTATGATGGTTAAGGGGAAACTTGAAATGACAAATCAAATTGTCCATCTATTATACTAAAATACCTGTTGCCATGTGGAAAACTGTGATTTCCGGCCAACTGAAGAATGTAGATACTTCGTTAAGATGTAAGCCTGCTCTTTGGCAGATCATTCAGCAACTTAGTTTGCTGTTGAAATTGTTTTTCCTGTTGTTAGACCTAAAAGCTATATATCACAATTTCAGATGGACCCAAATCTAACCCCCCGATCAGAATAACCCCCATTCATAGTGGAGGTTGGAAATCCAAACCTGATTCCAGCTCCAAATTTTGCAAATGGCTTCTCTATTTGTAATTAGCCAAGCCAAAACTTTGGATCCAAACACCCTGAATTGTGGTTGACTTCTCTCTCATCAAAATATGAAATATTTTCCTTTAACTAGCTAGATCTATTTTTGTTCTTTTAGACTCTCTGTGCCAATGGGAACACCATAGGGAAAGTCTGAATACTTTAACTGAAAGCATCCACTTGTTCTATGTTTTTCTGTCTTTTGAACTACCAGTCAGTTAGAAGTTTTTACTACATTTTTTCTACTTTCTCATTTTTAATCTATAAACCACTGCACATACTCTTTTGCTGTTACCACTGAAATAAATGCATCTCATACAGAGATCAAGGGGAGTATGGAAGTGGTTGTTTGAAAAGCAGCACAGACTGATTTCCTGAGAATCTGTAGTCGCAGTGTTCAATCTACCGAAACTCCCGAACTAAAGAATGTATGTTTTAGCTTTAGCAGCGGGAGCTCCTATGAATATGTTGCAAACTCATAATAATCATTGCAGAGAGCACAGAAAATGCTGACTGCATACAGAAGGTATTTGATGTGTGTTGTTTCCAACTGAATCAGCATATATATGTTTACTTTTCCTCCATCCTCATATATGCTTTGGCAATCAATGATGCATTGGTGTCAGTCTTCATAGGAGGGCACTGCAGGGCCCTCTTGGCACCTGCGCCTGCTGTACTGACTGACTCAGAGACCCTGGGGTTCAGTAACCACTGGTGCCATTTATTGACAGGTTGTGCTCCCACCACTTTTTTACCATACATAGCTTGGGATTCTAGTGTCTGCACCCAGAAGGGAAGAGCTATCACACTGCTTCCACACCCTCGCGCTTCCTTTCCCCCTAGGCTTCCTTCCACCTAGCCTTTTATATGGCCTCTGGCTAATTGCACAGGCAACTGTCTCCCATTCCCCAGTTAGGTGTAGGTTTTCTCTAGCCACCTTAATGGAAGCTGGCATGACAGAGGGCTGAGTCAGCAGTTTTTGCCCAGCAGCCTGTCACACTCTTGAATTTGCTAATAAGCCATATGAAGAAGTCAATAAGACACATGGGTGTATGCAACACACCAGAAGAAGGTGAGGTTAACGCATTTCAGCAGCAGCTTCTCTTGTGATTCTTGAGAGTCTGATCAAGCATTTGAGTAGTTAGCAGTTTATTAAATTGCCAACAGGATGAAAGACTGACTAGAGAAACCAAGTTATATATACATTAACCATTGGGTCTATATGTAAGATGGCAATGTGAAATCAGCCAAATCCATCTCTTACAGTTGATGCCATCTACGGGACATGTAAATAACCTGTATTTATAGGATTTGGTATACATCTTTTTCCAACTTTACTGGATTAGATCATTTAAAAATTGAGGAAAATTAATTGCACAAGCATTTCAGGCAGTAAATGCCACACAAGTTATGGATGCATAGCTAGAGATAATCCTTCTGAGATCTACACTTCATGAATTGTTCTACAAATGGATGAATCTCAGGATGTCAGCCATATAGCAAATCATTTGGTCCTTGTTATGCTTTAGTTTGTTTTAAGACTTAAGAAGGATATATAATCAGCGTCAATAAACACTGGGTCTGTTGCAGGGTGAATATTCGCCCAGTTTTACCTTCGCTCATTAATCCTACTTTTCCCCCCCAACTGAAGAATGTCTGTGATACATTATTAAAGATATTTATATTTTTCTTTCCTCTAATGTTATGTTCTTTAGAAAGAGATAAATGTATATAAAATGTAGTGCCTACTAAAAAGCCAACAGAGAACTGATTGTGGGTGGAGAATTAGAGAGAAGAAATATAACAAGATTAGTTTTTCCTGAGAAAGTAGAAGAGAAGCAGTATATAGAGAAATAAAGATACAGGCCCTGATGCCACTGATTTATGGGGCTACGTGTGTGTAGGGTTTAACAGGATAACTCACAGGATCAGAAATATAGGTAGTTTTTAGGTGTTTTTTTAAATCTCTAAACATAGTATAGAAAAAAACAAAGTAAACATCCTGACCAAATACATCAAGACAACTTTCATAGAAGAACTTAAATCTCAACAGTGCAAAAGCGCTAGCAGTCCTTGCTCAGATATTTAACAGGTCTCCAGCACAGCTTCATGCATAGGGTATATAGGGAAGGAGAGAAAAATGATAAATAACACTGGCAGATATGGCAATTTCCTGCAAAATCCTTGAAAAACCTTATTGTATTAAATGTTTGTGTTATTGTGGGCCAGAATTGTATTAACCTCTTGGTGGGGCGGGGGGAAGAGATGTGACCAATGCAAAAATTAGGAGTTGAAAAGATGATACTGAAAATGTGCCAGACAAGTGTGGATTTATGGGAGAATAGGTGTTAAGTGGATTTCCTGGGTATTCCTAGGGAGAGGTTAATGTAAATTACCCAACTATTATCCGGTTATGTAAATTCCCAGCCTTTTCAAGCTAGGCCTGAGGAGAGGGTTATCATTTGCTGATTACCCTGTTAAAGAAGGCCAAGATCAAAGGTCTGAGCTGTATTTAAAAAAATTAAAAAGACTGATCTACCTGAGGGCTTGTCTACACTGCCACTTTACAGCAATGCACCTTTCTCGCTCTGGAGTGTGAAAAAACACCCCCCCCCCCACGCTGCAAGTTTCAGCACTGGAAAATGGCAGTGTAGCCTGTGCACCAGCACCGGGAGCCACACTGGTAGCTACTCCCCCCATGGAGATATTTTTTTTTTTTTATAGCTCTGGGAGAGCTCTCCCCCAGCACTGGTGCCACGACTACACAGCCACGTTAAAGTGCTGCCACGGTAGTGCTTTAACATTGCTAGTTATACCCTAACTTTCATTCTGGTTCTAAGATGCTTATGAACTTGTAACCCTGTGGAGAACCCAGCTGTGGGTCTTGAAGGACTAAAACCTTCCAGCGCCCTAGATTGGCATTGTGGTGACCTCTGGTAAGGTTTGTATCATGCATGTAGGTTTTTATTTTCTGATATGTTTTCTCTGTAATGTTTTACCTTAGAAGAAATGTGCCCTTGAGGGATGTTGGAGGAGGAATACAGGTACAGTTACCCTAAAATTGTGACAAATACATTTATAAATCTCTAGAAATTATTGAAAGATCTTAACCTTGTATAACACTAATAATAATGTGATGTTAAGGTTTTCTGTCTTGAGTTGTAATATAGAAAAGGGTGAGTCCTAGTTTTCCCTTTATATATATATATATATGTCCTGATTTGTAAATTTATCACTGGTTTATATGGAATAGAGCTGCACCTCTCACCATTGTAAGGGGTGTAGGAAAGAAACTGATCCCTTGACAGATTTGAGGGACTTTAAATGGCAAAACCATTGTTTGAAAGCATGTTTGTGACATGTTAGAAGTAGTCCTGATGGACTTGATTAGTGGGTATCATACAGATAAGGCAGAGCTGTAACTAGGCATTTTAGTGCTTGGGGTAAGCAAACATATTTGCGCCTGTACTATTTTTTTCAGATGATCTGAATTAGGATATTATAGAGTAATGAGAGTGCATTTATTTTTGCATATCAGTACATTATGTAGGCGATAAAAGTTACTGTGCGATTCTTTTAAGTGTCACATTAATTTTCAAACAATCCTTTAACATTCTTATAGTATCCTCCTATATAACCTTTAGACTCATTGACAGGTACTGAAAAAAACATGGACTGAAAATAATCCTACCATAAATATGGATACTGCAATGACTTAATGGTATTAAATGTGTTCAGAAAGACATAAAATTGCATTTCTGTTTATTAAAAAAAAGTAAGACTGTAGCTGGAATAAACAGCCACCTCTCTCAATGACACATCGGAGAATAAAAGGAACTCAAGAGTAAACAAAGCATGAATTTACCAGGGAGGTGCATTATGTAGCAGTTGAATTACCAACATAGCATCTGTCTCTGTATAAGCAGAAGCCACCCTCTCTCTGGCCTATATATGAGGGAGACAGCCATTTTGCAGGGGTCAGGGTCGGGGGGGAGAGGTTATACAATTTCTGGTTTCTTTACCTTTTTGCATTGTAATTTTTTTTCTCAGAAGATTATTGATTATTGTTTGCTTCCTGATACAATATTATGGTTGGCTTATACCTGATCATTTTCCCTGCAGAATCCCACCAAGCGTATTGTGATAATGCCCCTTAGAGGGGAAGGATTATATTAGCATGGCTTGTTTGGATAAGGCCAGTGTGGGAAGTATCATTCAGTGGTGGAAGCTAGGTTGTGATAGCTGATAAGAGGCATGATGCATCCTGCATCTTGGTAGGGGGTTAGACTAGATGACTTTTGTGGTCCCTTCTAACTGCATGGTTCTGTGACATTTGACTTCTGGCCAGTTGAGGCCCTTCACACCTAAGTGTGGAGACAGAAGAAAGTGTATGGTTGTGATTGTGAAATCAAATTATTCTGTGCTTCAGTGTGAGACAATGCCAATGTCATGTTCGTAGTGGCTAGATGGACATATCACCAAGTTCTCATAGAGAAGGGTGGCCAGGTCTCATAAGGAACGATAACAGGGACAGACTAGCTAGGTCACAGCCCAGAATGCTGCAAGCACAGACCAGAGTGGACATGCTTCTTTGCCAGTGTATAATTCACCAGCAGCCCCAACCCAGATTTGCACCCACTGCAGATTTCCGTATTGGTGTCTTCGCCTGTACAGGAAATGGCCTGTAGTTTTCTGTCTGGAGACAACTGCAGATTGTCCCTAGTCCATAATTAGAGGCCTTTTAAGAGAAGAACCAAGGTGTGTTCAGCTTCCTAGGCCAGTTGACCCTGACAGTGTCAATGCCCTGATGTGTAAATGCACCTTGCTAGAGTTAAGGGAGCATTCTAAGAGTGGATCAGAGAGGGGGGCTCCTTATTCTGTTCTCTAATACCGACTGAATCAGGGTGAGGCAGCAGCAAGGGTGGATCACAGTAAGAGTGGATCACAGTAACAGGATAACACAGCTAGAGGAGGGAGCAGGGCATGTTTTACCATTACAGAGTTGACTAAAAAGGCCTGTTCTACATTGCTTTGTTTGTTCTACTGTTGCTTCCCCCACCATAAATCACAAGCAGCCCAGGATTACTACTACTACTACTTTTTCTTTCTTGTCTGAACACTTCCTCCTAAGCATGGAAGCCCCTCTGCCCCTCCATGCTATTTTATAAACAAGGCAAGTGGCTATTCCCATCAGGGTAACTGTGCCCTCTGCACCTCCCTGTGCTGGGGCTTTGCCCTTGGCCCCTTGGGCTGAACCCCAGCTCTTCCCACTCCTCCCGGCCAATTTTGCTCTTCGGCCCCTCTCCTGTCCCTAATTCCAGCTGTTTAACACCTCCCCCCGCCCAGCAGTCAGTTTCTGCCCCCTGCTCAGACCTGCCCCACCAACCTCAGTTTGCCCCCTTTTCCCCCTTTTACCCTTTTAATCCCCAGGGAGAGCAGCAGCTTTAGCAGATGTTGCTGAGCAATGAGCATGTGTAAAGAGGAGCCAAGCAACACTCAGTTTCATTTATGCCTACCGCCCCGCCAAGGTCGTAGTGCTAGGGATGCTGCTCCGGATGAGGTCATTGGGCCTGTGAATGCTGAGCACCCTGGGCTCTGGCTGGATGCTGCTGGGCCCAATCCTGCAGGGGAGTTGGAGCTGACAATGCTGGGCCCAATCCTGAGCACCGCTCCATTTTTGCACTCTGTGCCCTGTATGGCTTCCCCACTCACTCTGCCTTCATTATGGCCCAGAGATAAGGAGCTAAAGATGAATGATAAGTGCAGTTATATCAACTGGCCTTAGCACATGGAAGTTATCAGCACCCAAGTATGGTTCAATATCTTGAATGTGTTTTACTCTCTTTATCTCTGGCTCTGTATTGATGTAGGTGATATTAAAATACATTATGATTCTGTGACGTTGTCTCTAAATACTCTGTTTTTGTGATGCAGCATCTGTTGGTTAGATGAATTTTTTCATAAAACTAAAAAGTCAAGCAACAATCAGCAGTTGTGGAAGAAATTCAAATCAGATGTTAAAAACAGAATTTTTATTAATATAAGAACATATGGTATTAGTTTCTGTAGTTTTCCACTAAATCATTGTTGTCTTAAAGTATGAAACAATAGTCTGTTCTTAGTTGATGATTTGACTATTTAATTAGGTGTCTTTGGACTTGACCAAAGAATAAACATTGGTCCATAGCACGTTGTTTTAATAATGCCTTAGCCTTTTATGAGCATATTATCTGAGTGTGCAAAGTCACTGGGCTTAGTTTTCACAGGTGCTGAACCCAGGCAGTTCCAGTGACTTCAGTGGGTGCTGCAAGTGCTCAGCACCTCTGAAAACCAGACCCATTGTCCCTCAATGTAAGATATATCTCTTATTTCAGAGAAATTTACAACTTTCACATGAGAACTACATTTGATACTATCCTATTATTTATGACTATAAATAGCAGACATCAGAGATGGGTGTTGTGTCATAACATTAATATTATAGAAAATGTTGCACAAGTTCAAACACTTTGCTATTTTCTGTTGTGTCCTGTCCTCCATTTCAGTCCCTTGTCACACACGGTAAAGGACAGTAGTACAACTCTGGGTCTTCGTAGGTTGTAAGGTTGGGCCAGGTTTGGAGAAATATACACCTCCATAACATGTTGGTCTATAATAGCAATTGTGTAGCTTTCTACATCATTTAGAAAGCTCAGAGAATACAGTAGAATATTCATTGTTAAACTCTCCAGGTTAGGAGACAGCTGTGCAACCTTAAGTCACATCAGTGAATACTTCAGTGGGATTACTTGGGTCCAGAAGTGCTTATCTAGATGAGTAAGGATTTCACAGCTGGATGTCTTAGGTTTCTATTCTGTATGATTCCAGGTCTGACTAATAGATACTAGCAGAGGCTTGTCTTTGAAATTTTGGACATTTCCAGTATAGTTACAAATCCTTAGCTCTCCTGAAAGAATGAGCTGACAAAGGCCAATCAATCATACTACATTGTGCTGTTTGCCAAGATGGTTTATTTGTCTGTCCCTACCTCTAACAGAGGTTTCAGTTTGAAATGTGAAACCAGGTTAGTCTTTATATAACTGAATATAAGAAACAATCCTTCTTTTTAATTGTCCCGAGGTTTTTATTCCTGAGGTATGAATATGTGTTACTTATAGAGAGGAAGATGCTTAAGAGTCAAGAGGGACATAATAGCCATGTGGCACAAATCTTCATTTCAGAAAAGGTTACCAGACCAGAAACCACTATCCCTTTCTTCACTTTGATAAATCATATCCAAATGAAGAATGTAGCCGTTGTAAGGCAGAGGATCTCAGAACTTGGTCATAGTATAATGTTACTAGCAATATTATCTAGACGATCTAATGATTTTAATGGAGGATAAGCTGTCCCCCTCCAAATAGTGCAGCTTTGGGCCTGACTCTCATTTACACTGAAGCCACTTTGCATCACTGGCAGTGTATGGATTACATTTGTATTCACTTTATCTCCTTTATACTGACATAGTAGTGTAAAGAGCCTTAGAACAACTGAAAATCAGGTTTATAATTTTAATTTTCATCTGAACGCTGTCACGGAGCCACAGGATCTGTGCTACACTCCAGTTTTTGGACAGTCTCTTGGAGGAACCCTTTAGTGTGCCAGATTTCCCAAGTATCTCACTGCTCCTTCTGGGCAGGCCCCGCAGTCTTACTGCCTCCTAGACTGAGCTGTTGGGCTCCAGCGTGCCTGCTTCACATCGTGAGCTCTGCTCAGTGAGTCCAATTTAAATAGACTGCTGGTACAGAACAGACTTGTGCACTCTTCAGGGACTAATCATGCCAGCCAGTGTTTGCAGCGAAACTTCACACAGTGTTTTTCAAAACAAAGTAGAATGTATTATTCAAGTGGTACACAGCACTGGAAGGCCTTAGGTTAGCACAGAGAAATAATGGTCAAGCCACAGTTTACCAGCCAAGCTGTAGTGAACTCCATTTTTGGGCTCTGTCTCTAACTTCCTTCCTTAGTCAGTTCCCAGGTGAAAGAGCTCAGCTTCTTCCAGAGCCCACACTTTGGGCTGATTTCCACTATGAGGAGATCAACGCTGCTGCAATTGATGAAGCAGGGATCGATTTAGCGGGTCTAGTGAAAACCTACTAAATCGATGGCAGAGCGCTCTCCCATCGACCCCGGTATTCCAGCTGTCTGAGAAGAATAACGTAAGTCTACCGAGACCATCTCCCATCAACTCAGTGCAGTGAGGACACCGGGGCAAATCAGCCTAAGCTACCTTGATTTCCGCTATGTTATTCATGTAGCTGGAGTAGTATAATTTAGGTAGACTTACACCGGTAGTGAAGACAAGCCCTTTTTTCCCTACTGGACACTCTGTCCTTTGTTTCTAGGCAGGGCCATGCTGAGTTTACAACCATCCCTCACCCCCTCCCAGCTCGAGCTTCCCACTGTTAAATGTCAATAACGTAAGTCATCGGAGCTTGCATCGTCTAACCTGAACCCTTTGTTCACCTGGGTCAGTTTCAGCCAGTCCCTTAATAACTCCACTCATTCCACCCAAACTTACATCTTTAAGCATAGCTTGTGAGCAAAATTAATCTTTTTCCCACACTGGGTTGCAATACAAGGTATAGGAGGAAACTGAGAAGTCATAAAAATATTTCAGAAAATTCCCACATCGTCACAAACATCAATGCACATGATGACTTTGTACCACGGATGAAATCCAACATCGTAAACAGGACCGGTATGCAATTGCAGAAAATAAATACTTTTCGAATAGGTGGGAATTGTCTGACAAGAGACAGAAACAATGGTCAGGTGATGAAGTCCATTCTGTCAAAGGACTGTAATTCCTAGATCTGATAGAGGAAGCTCTATGAAGATTTTCTAAAATAAATGGAAATAGCATGGAAAGCAAAACAAAGGACATTTTGTTCAGGTCTGTTATTTGGAGAGACTATATATGTGTGGGATTTTGTCCCCTAAAATTAGTAGTGTGAGTTACATAAGTGCTTATTGCAAAGGCCTTTTTTTTGACGGGGGGGAAGGTCATCTCTTCCCTGTTGAGTCTATTTTGCATTTAATCCAGACCATACATTTCATATACTGCCAGACTTGCAGCACACAAGTTGACAAGCTGTGCTTACACAGAAGGTAGATACAAATAAATTAAATTAGATCGTTGTCTTTATAAGGAAAAGGTGTGGAATAATCTGGTTTACAAAATGAAATCTGAAAATCCCACTTTTATATATTTCTGAGTCTTTGCCTGAGTATTCTGCAAAGACATGAGTGACTTGTTTAGAAATGTCAATTTCCTTTTGATTAAAAGTTGAGCAAAATAGGTCATTCCAATTATTTATTTGCAGATGAAGGGCCAGAGCCTTAGCCCTGGCTGTTTTGAGTTTCCTCATTGATGCAAAACAACCAAAAATTACCCTAAAGGAGCAACCAAGGATTCTCTGTGATGGATATGCCAGAGATCCAGCATTGCCACTGCTCCCTGGCTTCATGTAGGTGGTATGCTGGGGACAATGCTCCACTGTATCCTCACCATGCATAGCAGTCCTATGGGACCAAATGCAGCTGACAAAATTTAGAACAGCCATAATAGGCCCAGGATTGAGGGAGTGGAAAGCAAGCTTAGATCCACCTTTGCTACATAGCATCCTACGCTTTCATCAGCTCTGCTGACTGTGCACTCTGTCAAACTTAGTATCTGGATTAAGGTCTTTAATTTAACCATATATCATATTATTGTAAAAATATATATTTACATTTTTCTTTTGCAAGGAATCTCTCAAATTTTAGAATAACTTAAGTGTGATATATAAATGCAATTTGTACTTTAACATCTGACATCTGTGGTGTACCCCAAAACACTATATAAAGAGAGGATCACATTTTTATCTCAAATGTGTTTCCTGTCTCCAAATCACCTGTATAGGAGCTATGTATAAGTCTGTGGGGGCAGAAAGTAGTCATATAGTGACAAAGCTAAATAATAAAAGAATAGTGGAGGGATGAATAAATTGGGGTTTGGGCACATCAAGAAAAGAGATGTTTTCAGATTAGATCTGTAATAAGGTAAAAAGTCAAGGGGAAGGAAATCCGACTGGTTGTTCCAGAGAGCGAAGGAGATACACAAGAAGGTGCTTGCATTAACAGTAGTGAGAATCTGCAGAGGAAGCTAGTATTGTGCTGGCACATGAGAAAGCAGAGTGCTTCAAATAGTAACATCCTTTGTGATGTTTTAATACAATCAGGCACATGCTTTCTGCACGGAGGTTCATGGTCTCCCAGAGATGTTCGAAAGAGATTTAAAAACAAGCTTTCTTGAATCCTAGATGGTAAAATTTATGCATATTTAAAATAAAATGTTGTTTTTCTCATGGATACTACACCTCTATTATAGGGCAAACAGGCATTTTTGTAGAAATTATATTTAGCGGAGAGAAAATAAAACTATTAATGAAAATGATAAGTAAATACAGATATGTGCTACTTCCTTTAGTGAGCTCCTGAAATAGTCTTCTCCGAGACTTAATGGCTTCCAGTGATGTATGTAATCTGGTTATTACCAAAATAATACCTAGATTTGAAGGTAATTTCTGAGAGCTGTAGTTCACACACACAAACGTGATAGTTAATATAATGAAAATTGGATTTATTTTAAGATTGCCAAATAACCAGTTTCTGTAATGATAGAAGCCATTTAATTTAATTCAAATAGAACTTATTTTCTGTTCAAACATCAAGCCTTATACATTGTTCAACTTAAAACCTATCTATTGGTATCACGTGTAATCTCCCATAGGCTACAAGTCAGCAGTCCAAGGCTGGCAAAGACCATTATCTCTATAATGCAGTTGGTATTTTTCAGGAAGGAAACAGACTGTCAAATAAACAAACAGTTCAGCTAGCTTGCCAAACTTTGGCATGTACTACAGAAACTACAGTACTTCCCTAGCCGGAAGGGAAGACAAAGCAAACTAGGTTAATTGGTGAGAATGCCTGACAAAATGCATAATGTAGCCAATCTAAAAAAAAAGAGGTGAAACAAGGGAAAACATACTTTGCACATTCAGCCCCCTGCCTTGTGACATATACCATATAGTAACGTATAACATGGAAATGCAATTTATGAATATAGGCCTCTACAGAACCTCACTTTATATTTATTTGTATATATTATTGTAATTAATTGCCAACATTTTGTTGAAGTAGAACCCCCAGCCCTTACTAGGATCAGGGCCCCATTATGCTGCATGCTATAGAAACACAGAGGTACAGCAAACATGGTGATCCCTGCTGCTTCCATTATATGTACTAGTGATCCATGTTGGGTTAATAAATTCCAAGACCAGAACACAGGGTATGGTTAGTATCAGTGAGGTCCTCTAGACCATAAGAGTCAAATTATTATTATTCTATGGTTATGTCTATTGATTACATATTTTTGAAATGTAGAGCCAGATGCTGCTCTCTGTTACACCAGTATAAATTCAGAGTAAGTCCATTGAAGCTGAAGAACTTTCTCTGAATTTATGTTAATGTAAATGAGAAGTGAATAATTTTTGCAATTACATACTGAGATCAGAATCTAGCCCATAAATCAGTTAGATTTTCTTGCCCTGTCAGGTAAACGAAATGAGAATTTGGGGCATCATGTTTGCTGTGACTATATGGATGGTGAGTCTTAAAAACGTGGGGTAAGGATTTACAATACTTGTGCAGTTAGTGTAAACGATTATACCTTGCATTTTATTATCTGTGCAGTATTCTTGTGGCCTCGCTATCTAAGGCCATTGTATGTCCACATAATTTTTGTTAATCTTGCCTTTCAGCCAAGTTTACAGACCTTTCCCACATTTCATTTTCTTGACGGGTCGTAGAGCACTGTGTTTACATAAGACACCTTGTCTCTCTTACATTAGCTGCAGTTCTGGCAAGGTGAAATCTAATTTGTGTACTTTCCTAATAGATACAGAAGAATATTAAGTACATTTATCGTTTGTCACATTCATCACATTAGAGACATTGACAATGTCATTTATATACAGCCCAGGAGTGCACCATCTCACGGGGAGCACTGCAGAGACTGAGTTTGCCTGCTAACTACCATTTTGTGGGGTACAGCTTATTTTCTCTGTAGGTCAATCCCATTCTACTATGGCTGTGTTTCCCCACCTTTTCACACTCACTTTGGGATGCACCTCCTGGGAATTAGGAAGGGAGAAATCCCTGCTCTCCCTTGGCTCCAGGACTAATTGTGCCTGGCCTTTTTATGAGATGTGTGGAAATGCAGGAGGTGTGTATGCACACACTCATGTTCATGTTTAATGATTAGGCAGACACTGGCTGAAAATAATTTGGGAACATAATAGGAAGATTATCACTCAGAACTGGGCAGCAAAAGGTAAACAGCTTTACTTTGTGGCACTATATTAATGCAGCAAAGGAGCGAGCTCTTGGTCAGTTGAAACATAACACCTGCTAAAAGCATGAGAATCTGCCAGAGAATACTCTATTCACACAACCATTATCCTTTTTATTGCAAGCATTTCTGTTAACTGAAGAAATTCATCACCTATCTCATTGGCCTGTGTCCAAAAGAAAATGTGAAAATTAAGAAGACATTTAGTTTTTGAGTAAAGTTAGAAACTTGGAATTCTGATTTGTTTCACACAGAGACAAATATTACCTGACGTTTCCAGAAACAGGTTTGCTGTGTTCTTTCCTAGTCTAATCAAAGGTGCTTTGATTTCAGAATAAATTAATTGGTCTTAATTTTTTTACAGCAGTACATTTATTTGGCTTAACATGGCAATTGCAGCCTGTAGAAGGGCAGCTCTACGAAAACGGAGTCAGCAAAGGAAACAGGGCCACAGAGTCCATCGATACCACTTACTCACCAATCGGAGGGAAAGCGTCTGATAAAACAGAGAAGAAAGGTAGGTGTGAGTATAGGGCAGGGAGGGAGATTGGGAGTATTTAAACTTTAATGCAATTCAGATTACATATTTGTCACAGTTTGGCTATTTTTTAATTAAGGTTCAATCTCCTCTGTTATAATTTTAAACCAATCAATGGGTCATATTATGCCACTGTTTTTTGGGGTTTTTTTCAAGCTGGGCCCTCCACTAAAATTGATGGATGGCTCCAGGTTATTTAGAAAGTGATGCTCCCGGAACAAAATATGGGCTTTCATTTTGCAAAAGCAGTGATCTAATGAAAACCAGCTTTGGGAGCTTCAATGCCCGTAGCTGAGCAGGTCCCCTGTTGGTAACAATCCCTAGTTTGTGGGGTTGAGGGTCTTGCTGCTATGAGAATGTCTTGATCATCAAAACCAATCTTAGGCAGAATGAAAAAATTCAAGCTGTCCTCTGAAAAAAAGACCCAGCTCCCAGATCTTTATCTTCTCCAAAACATTGTGAGTAGTGAAAAGGAAAGAAAAATGTGATGATTCCACTCTCGCTAGCCCACCCTCCCATTTCCCTTCATGTAGAAGGATAAATTCCTATGCTCTTCTGACTGTGGGTGGTAGATAAAATCTCCTTCGTATAATAGTGGCACAGCAGGAAAATGAAGTAGAGAGAGGAAGGGGAAGGAGGTACAAATCAAGGAAACTGGCAGAAAAGAAATGGGGATGAAGACAAAGACCACCCTTTAAGTAGGAGAGAAGGGCAGACTCAGACTGAGGTCTTGTCTACACTGTCCTACAATTTGGACTATGGGGATGTGAATACCAGTGTGCACCACAGTGCTGCGCTGAATTTCCCCCATGGGAAGACTGCAGGTGTGAACTAATAGTTTCTTAGTTCGCATGAATGTAGTCCTGTTGGACAGGAACTACGTGAGGTGAACTAGGAACCTTTTAGTTCACATCTACAATGTCCATGCAGCAGAGTTACACCCCTGTAATCCAAACTGTAGGGCAGTGTAGCCATGCTCTGGCAATGATAGGGAATTCACTGCTTTTTTCATAGATAGAATAAGTGCTATAGCCTCCTAAACATGAAACAAGGTGGGTCACTGGTGCAGCAGTCCTTACGAAAGGATATTCCATCCCAGGACAATAGGCTTACAAATCAATGTGGCATGTAGAAAGAGATCATAGAAGAAAAATAAGCAATTGTAGTATCACACGAGGAGGTGACTATATTGGCATTTCCATTTTTTCTTCAGAGTGGATTGATGGTGAACTGCAGTACTGTATTTGTACCCTGATTCCATGTGGGAAAGGGCCAAGTTATGTCATACACCTTGTCCTTGACTTTCTTAAATCACTTTATCGATATACTTCAGATTTAACAAACGCTTTTCTGAAGCATTTGGCTTCTCAAAGGAGATGTATAGAAAGGGTTCCCTGCACAAACAAGCTAACTTACAGCATTGCCAATCAGATGTGTGTGATGATTTCTGTATGCCTGGGGCCTCTCTGTGGTAGGTCATAACTGTTCTGAGGATTGTGGAACCACACTATTCCACAGAAGCCGCAAAACTTAGAAATGTGCAGCATCTGCACTGCTTCACAGGAGGGTGCAAACTAACTCCCCAGCCCAGTGCTGAAGGGATTTAAACTGTTCTACTCCCTCAACCTCTGCTTCTTGTTGGGGTAGGGCACTGACAGGGAGTGTTCCCTACACTCATGGAGACATATGGGAAAAGGCTCCTTCAGCAGAGCCCTACATTCCAGTCTGAGTATTTTCCACTTCTAACCTTCATTTCCCATCTTTTATTTAAATAGCCATCAGACATCTTATTCACAATGTAGGGCCAAATTCTGCCTATGCTTGTGCTAAGGAGAGGAGGGAGAAGTTGGCAGCCTCTTACCCTTCAGCAGCATAACAGCTTCTCTACTTAGTGCCCATGGGTTTGCTAGAATGAGGACCTTCCTTTCAGGCTCTTTGGCAAACCAAAATCCAAAATTAAGAGCCATAGCCGTGACCTCAGCCAGCCAGCAGGTATTAGGCACTAACAAGAGACACAACCATCTTTATAAAAGAGTGGTAAAGTATCCCAGGCCACCATCCCTCCCTCCTGTTGTTTGGATGTATGAGCAGCACAGCTTGTCCTCCTTAATCTCAGACACCTCCAGCAGGAAAGGCTAGTATTTTATCTGTCAACTTCAATTCTACAGAGATTTCACAGGAATAGATAAAAACTGCCCGATATTTACAATCGCACATTTTCCCATCCCTGAGTGACATTGTGAGATGGTTTGCCAGCCTTTGAGAACGTATATTTTAATTAATCTTTTAATGAAAATCAAATTTGCGAACTGGCAAAGCAGGCTTCTTTAAGGAGGCATTTTGTAAGACACAGATCTATGGCTAGGAGTTAACATTTTGCTATGGAACAACGCGTTTAGAAACCCAGGGATTCTATTGATGCTGGTACTTGGAGAATCCATCTCAGGAATCTGTTATAATCAGCATACGGGTACTTTCGTGTGATAATTGGCATCTTGCTGTTCAGATTTCTACTTTCTTGAAGACAGAAGAGACTTGCAATTTCAGAATCTATCTTTTGCTATTATTGTAATGGATCAGTGAAGGAATAAAGCCAATCAGAGAAATTTGGCAGCTATTGCGGAAATTCTAAAATATTTAAGAAATAAATTAAAATAATTTAAGAATACATTTTTTTCATAGACAAAATATATTAAGGTAAAAAAAAGTCACTCAGGACAAATTCAGCAACTACAATTGACATTTGGAAAGTTTATTTCACCTCATATTTCTAGAAGAATCAAGAAAACTTAAGACAATAATAGTTTGTGCATTGTTTACACTCAGATACTTATGGGTACACTCGAGTGCCTTCTTGGTTCAAAGAGCTTAGAAAACAATGCTGAAAGATCAGTGGTTATATGTCTTCTGTGAAGTAGTAATGATGGTTCAATAAGTAAGAAAACATGCACCATCTTCAGCTTGAGGAAGGCTACGATTTAGTTACGGAAGTAACAGAATCAGAGATTTCCATTATTTCAGCCTGAGTGGTCTGGAGCTGCAGAGTACCTCGCCGCCCACTGGGACAGGGAGCTACGGGGTATCCCTGCTGCCTGTGGTGACACCAGGAGCTCCAAGCCACCAGAGGTGGTGGGATGCCCTCCCCTGCTGCCGCGGGCGCCAAGATATGCTCCCAGCTGCTGGCACCAGCGGGAGAACCCCTGAGCGGCGGGGGAACTCCCAGGTGGCGGGGGCCCACAGAGCTGCTGGTGGTGGGGGATTCCCCAAAGTCTTGGCCACCACAGGTGGTGTGGAACCCCCACAGCTCCCAGCTGCTTTGGCTGGTGTGGAGCCCCCAAGCACCCAGCTGCCATGGGTGGTGGGGGCCCCTGGAGCTGCCAGTGGTGCGGGAACCCCCAAGCTCCCAGGTGCTGTAGGTGGCAGAGGAACCTCCAAGCTCCTGGCCACCATGGATGAGTGGAACCCCTGGAGATGGCAGTGGGGGGGGGACCCCTGAGCTCTTGGCTCCAGGAGCTGTGAATGGCAGGGGTACCCTGCAGCTCTTGGCCCCTGCAGGTGAGGGAGGCAGCTCCCAGCCACTGCGGCCACAGAGGAATCCCCAAGTTGCCAGCCGCTGCGGGCCCCTGGAGCTGCGGGCAGCGGGGATACCCTACAGCTCCTAGATAACACGGAAAGTGGAGGAACCCCATAGCTCCTGTGGGCAGTGGGGGATCCCCAGAGCTGTAGGTGACAGGGGTACCCCACAGTCTCCAGCTGTGGAGGCAGCTCCTAGCCCCCATGCGGCTGCCCCGATTCAAGTGTTGTGAAGACCCACAGATCCCCATTTTGTCAGGGATATTTTTAGTCAAAGTCACAGACAGGTCACGGCTTCCATGAATTTTTCTTTTTTGCCTGTGACCTGTCCGTGACCTTGACAAAATGTTAGCCTTAGGCATAAGGCTTGAAAGTGTTGGATTCTACAATAGCTATTTTGTGCTGTAATGATTAGATGAGAAATGTAAATATTTGGAAGATATGGATACTGCCACTGAATACCATTAACAGACAGTGTGTTGCCACTGTATATGCCAATATGCATTTCTTTTGTGTATAGTCGTATAAAACTAACCATAATAACAAAGGATGCATATATGTATAATCTAAACCAGGGGTAGGCAACCTATGGCACGGTTGCCAAAGGTGGCACGTGAGCTGATTTTCAGTGGCACTCACACTGCCCGGGTCCTGGCCACTGGTCTGGGGGGGTTCTTCATTTTAATTTAATTTTAAGTGAAGCATCTAAAACATTTTAAAAACCTTATTTACTTTACATACAACACTAGTTTAGTTCTATATTATAGACTTATAGAAAGAGACCTTCTAAAAACGTTCATATATTACTGGCATGCGAAACCTTAAATTAGAGTGAAAGGCACACCACTTCTGAAAGGTTGCCAACCCCTGATCTAAACTAAGACCTCTTCAGCTGAAAGTCAGTGAGATCTTTCGGGATATATTGTTTCAAGACTGTCAACACTGACACACAATTCAACCAAATCTAGTTACATCAAAAATTTTCTGTGCCTAAATCATAACATGTAGACATATTTAAAACCATGACATTATACACATCCAACAAAGAAATCATTTTTCCTTCGGGGAGAGGTAAGGCAGTTACAATATTTTTTAAAAACCATCAACTCTGACCAACAATCCTATTAACTTAAAAAACAGTATTGTGTCCTTGACCTTATAGTTATTGCTCTAAAACCTGGTAATTGAATCTTTTTAATTATCACGTGTCAATATCACCAAAACTTTCCTTAGTGCTTTATTTAGCTTAAGGTAACTGCCTATAAAGAGAAATTAAAATCTGATCTCTCAAGTCCTGGAAATGGGGGAGAGGTTTTCTTTCATTATACATTAGCCAGAGAGAGACTTATATGTTTTTCTCCTCATTTGATTCCTGATCACTCTAGAAAGCTTGAGTTCGTTTTCAAAACTCAGAATTCAATAATTTGTTTGCTAGAGGACACTGAAAAAAAAATAGGCTGAACTCCCCCCCCCCCCCCCCCCAAAAAAAAATGTTATAGAACAGGTTTGAAATTATGGTAATTTAAAGTAACATATTTACTTGTGAATTCTTAGAGAATTCATTCTATACACTAAGAATAGGTGCTCTACGTTTGGGGAGGATGCATGTGTTGTTCATTCTTTGCACAAATGGATCCTACTTCCCATTCTGGTGACTAAAAGCAGCCATAAAGTCAGTAGATCCAGCACTTTGAGAATTTCCCCTGCCTAGCAAATTATGAGACTGTTCTGTACAGAATGTTGCGTACCTCCTATTCTTGTCAAAGTCCATGTAGCGCATCACCAAGGATCCTTATACTGTTATACCTTATGCTGCTCTGGAAATAGCTGGCCACAGCTTTACATTTTCCTTTATTTAGAAAGCCATTTACAGTATTCCATGTGCACTATAAAGGGTGAGATTCCTATTTCATTCTAGTTGTTCATCCTTTTCCCTCATGCTGATTCTTTATTGGGTGAGGTGATACAGAAAATGAATGAGCTACTGAAGTCAATCTAGGGTGACCAGATGTCCCGATTTTATAGGGACAGTCCTGATTTTTGGGTTTTTTTCTTATATAGGCTCCTATTACCCTGCACCTCCTGTCCCAATTTTTCACATTTGCTGTCTGATCACCCTAGTTCAATCCCATGCTGTTAAATCCTGCTAATAACATAGGACCCTCTCCTGCTTCTGCTAAGGTATGTGAGATTTTTGCGATTTTTGCAATTCACTTTGATGGTTTCAGGATTGGGTCCATGGTTTGCAGCCTGTCAGGATGCTAACTGTTGGCAAGCTAAAACGAACAGAAAGGAGTAATACAAGCCAACAAAGCATGCCAATTCATACTTGGTTTGAAAATGGCTCTTTTGTTCCTCCCCTAATATTTCAGCTCACCAATTCAAGAGGTTATGTACTATGATGTTTGAAAATGTATTGCCGGCATAATGACAAGATGCCAAATATCACTTTAGATATAATGCCTGTCTCTATCCTCCTGCCCTCCTATACATTAACTACAAACCATTACCTTCTGCAGCAACAATGTTCTTCTTTATTTTTCAGACTGGATTAGCAACATCATAGTAAGTTTGTTAGGTATATTGATTAGGAGAAATTCTGATTTATACTTCAGCTTTCACTGACCAGTCCTGATAGTCTATCCACTGTCTTCAGTATTGTCCATTTGTATACCTTATATTGTATACCAGGCTGGGGTCTGTAATAATTGCCAGAGGGAGATACCCAAAGTGTGTTCTATCAGTGCATACTCAGCTGAAAAGGTTTTGTTTGTGTGGCCTAATTTCTGTACACAAAGACTTTAATTTTTCCTGGATACATAGAGATTCTTCTGCAATCATTAAAATCTATTGAAGTTTTCTGGAGAAAAATGCTCTGCAGCTGTAAATCTTGCTTGCAAATTAATTCATTTGTGGATTAACTGAATAATAATTAGCTAATTTCCAACATATTATTACATTCTTAATAATTACCTATTATTACCTACCTAGCCTATTATTTTCACTCTTTGTGAATATGACAAGTGATTGTTTCTTTTGTTTCTGGAAAATCAGTGTTTCAGAAAGGACGGGCCATAGACACAGGAGAAGTTGACATTGGAGCACAAGTTATGCAGACCATCCCACCAGGTTTATTCTGGCGTTTTCAGATTACTATCCATCACCCGATGTACCTGAAGTTTAACATTTCACTTGCAAAGGACTCTTTGCTCGGAATTTATGGTAGAAGAAACATTCCTCCCACTCATACTCAGGTAATTAATGATAATGCCAGCAATTCTATTGTGCTTTACACTTTCAAAGAGCTGTATTGGCATTAATATTCACAACGCTCTTATAAAGGAGGGAGGGAGAGATGTAAATATTAACCTTTCCCCATCCTTCCCCTCCTCAGCCACACTTACAGATTCTGAGCTCTTCTAAACAAAGGGGCAATGTAGGGGTGTTAGCAGTGCTTATTACCCTAAAGTTAGTGGGGAAGGGACAAGGCATAATTCTGTTCTCCCTCTGCACCAGCCAGCAGAGAGGCATACTGTAAAACACCTCCGTGATCCACCACTGGCGCAGTATGACACTATGCCTATATGTTAAGTTAAATCTATATTGTGTGACAGGGTCAGGCCAGATGGCTACAGGAGGGTGATAGAAGGCAGATATATTAGTCCCAGATTAAGCAAGTCCCTGTTTTCTGGGTAAGGTAATCGAGGCGGTTCCAGAACAATGAGGAACTTGCTGGAACCAATTAAGACAGACGGGCTAATCATGGCACCTGGGTTAAAAAGGACCTCACTTCAGTCAGTGAGGGGCACATGCAAGGAGCTGGGAGCAAAAGACACTAGGAGTTGAGAGTGGGAAGGCGTACTGCTGGAGGACTGAGGAGTACAAGTGTTATCAAACACCAGGAGAAAGGTCCCGTTGTGAGGATAAAGAAGGTGTTGGGAGGAGGCCATGAGAAAGTACCCAGGGAGTTGTAGCTGTCACACAGCTGTTACAGGAGGCACTCTAGAAAGCTGCAATCCACAGGGCCCTGGGCTGGAACCCAGAGTAGAGGACAGGCCTGGGTTCTCCCAGTCCCATCAACTCCCTACTTGATACCAGAGGAGTTGACCTGGACTGTGGGTTCTACCAGACGGGAACGTCTCTGGGTGGTTCCCCGACCCACTAAATGGATCAGCAGAGACTGCAGGGATTGTTGTTCTTCCTTTTCCCCATGCTGGCCAGTGATGAGGTTAGCTGAGTGAATGACGGATTTGAGCCATGAAAGTGGCCAAACTGAGGGCTGTCGTGAATCTCTGAGGCGAGCAAATCTGCCAATAAGTGCAGGACCCCACCAAGGCAGAGGAGAAACTTTGTCACAATAGCTTCGATCTAGTTCAAAGCTGAGCTCCTAGTATTTAGTGAACTTCCTTATGCGCCTCCAACAAAGCAAACTGCTCATGTGGTTAGTGTAAAAGAGATAAGCCAAAAAGGTATTCTAACATCTAATAATAATGTTACTTCTAAATGTTTACTATTAGCTAGGACTTTGCAAGAGGAAACCTAGCCATGCCAGAAGAACCTGATTCATCACTGTTCATACTGAAATATTATGTAGTCTTAATATATTTGGAATATTAAGTTAACATTTCTGAAGTATAATTAAATCATATCTCATCTGTAATGTAGCAGGATCACAGTTTATGGGACATATTTCAAATGCATGTATTTTATGCCCAAATATATTTAATGCTAGCATTTCTTTAAATTAAATGTTGTTAGTAGATAATTAAGGGATTTGATCTGAAGTGTTGAACACCCAAAGTTCTGGTTGTCTTTAACTGGAGTTGTGACAGAAAATCAGGCTCCTGAATACCTACAAGTATTTAAACTATTTTTTATTTCCACTAAACAGAAATTTTTAGAAGAGTTTCATCTTTTCAGATATACTGAATGCCTAACCAGCCCACTGAAGTCAACTGGATTTGGTTCTAAAGCTGTCAATGGCTACTCCAATAAATGTTACCAGTTTTTCTATAGCAAGAAGTAGATTTCATGTGTATTAACAAAACTGACCACAAAGAAAGAGAAATATAGAAACATCCAGATATTTGGTATTTTCAAAGGCCAATCATTTTTACCACCTGGGCGCCAAAAGTTAGGCTTCAACATTTATATTTTGGCTCCTAAATGATACAGGTGCCTAACATAAGCAATAAAGTTTGAAAATGTCAGATCTACCCCCATTACACAGCTGTAATTCTGGAGTTAATGTATTGGCTTCAGTTGAGAAAGTCTGGATTTACACTGAGATAACAGAGATCAGGATCTGTAATAACAAATTCTATTTAGAATGAAGAATGGAAGCTTAACAGAGTAGGTTGTGCAACCCCTACTCACATTAGTGAACATTTAATCAAGAAGTCCCTTTGAGGGTAACCGTATCTGTCTGAGACATTCACAGTAGATTTGTATGGTTTAAAACACTGTACAAATTCTCTAGTTGGATAATTTTTGCCATTATTATTTCAGTTTGATTTTGTAAAACTGATGGATGGAAAACAGTTAATTAAACAGGAACCAAGGAACTCAGAGGGGTCTCAGCATGCTCCTAGGAATTTGATCTTAACATCTCTGCAAGAGACAGGTTTCATTGAATATATGGATCAAGGAGCTTGGCACATGGCATTTTACAATGACGGAAAGAAAATGGAGCAAGTATTTTTATTAACTACAGCAATTGGTAAGAACAGTTATCCTGCCATTCCTATTCTGGTTGTTATGTTAAAAATCTGCATTTGAAAGGAATTACTGAGCCTGATTTCCAGTTTGATTTCAATAGATGTTACTTTGTTTTGATTACATTGACTTCGGTGTATTTACTTCTCATTTACACCAGGGTAAGAGGAGAATCATGCCTCTCATTAAAAATGGACATTATGAATTAATTAAGCCTTAATCTTTGGTATACCTTAAAATCATTATATACTAGTGTTGAATGTCTAAGTATTTTAGGGGGGGTTAATCTATTCTATTGCAAGAAATTACAGGGAAAATGTCTGTGCTCCCTATGTACATGGCAGCCACGCTCACTTTTTTTTTTTTTTTTTTTTTTTTTTTTTTTTTTTTAAGAATGTTCTTCTTATCCTTCTAAGGGCAATAGTTAATTAGGAAAATGTGCCCAGCAATGTGCTGACATTATTGATAAGGATGGGGTGGGTACATAACAAAGAAGCCATTTGGCTTGGTTCCACTGAAGACATAAGAAGGCAGGGAGGTGGGCTGCAGGAAGTGTTTGCTAAATGGAAAAAAACCATAGAAAAAAGAGTGCTAATTCTGAGGGGTTGTTATAAATAATGGAGAGTAAAGAGAAAGCACTGTATTTTAATAGTTTAAAAAACTGAACTGCTTTCTGTTAGAGATACAACATACTGTTGTTATTCAGCTAATCAAAAAGGTTCAAAAAGTACAAGATTTGCTCAATAAGAAAAATATAAAACAGCTTTTGCATCTTTTTTGTCAACTATACAGTGCCACTCTTTGGTACACAAATATCTACCTTCAGTAGGCAACTATCTGAAAATATTCTGTGTTGTCCTTTTGCTGAATCTACCTGCAGTTCATCTTTTTTGATCAATTAAAGAGGGGAGATTGTTTTACTAACTTTAGACATTGTTGGTGAGCAGCTCTCACAAATAGAGTTTGTTACTCAAAGTTTAATTTAAGGTACAGTACTTTAGTATTTCCAGCAGTCTTGGTTTACTAAAAGACTTTAACCACTTTGCCCTTTAGTTAACCTGTTCAGCCATATGTTTAGAAAGATGTCTTTACCAGTAATGGACATGCCATCTGCTCTTTATAACAATTAGGTTCTATTTTTACTTGATGCTAAAGACCTTGCTGTATGGGCCAGCAGAGTGTGCCATTCAAACACAAAGATTATCAAGGACTTTGTTCAAAGTAATCAGAAAGGCAATAAGGAATTGTAATGGTGAATTTAGTCTGAAAGAAGACAAAATTTGCTGTGTTTAGCATGGAAAGTGAGCCTCTTACAAGCAAAAGAGACATGATTATTTAATCCCCTGTGTGTGTTAGCCTGTGATTTAGCACTGTAAGAGTTTTCTTTGCATTTTTCCATCCCAAAGAAAGCTAAAAATAGTTTGCCTCCACACTGAAATGTCATAGGCTTTACCCATGGCAGTTAGGGATTTCCACTAAAGTCTAATGAGAACATAAGAATGTCTGTGCTGAGTCATACCATTGGCCCATCTAGACTAGTGTCCCGTCTTCCAACAGTGGCTGATGCCAGATGTTTCGGAGGAAATGAGTACAACAGGGCAATTTATCAAGTGATCCATCTGCTGTCATCCAGTCCCAGCTTCTGGCAGTCAGAGGTTTAGGGACACACAGAGCATGGCATGGTGTCTCTGACCATCTTGGCTAACAGCTATTGATGGGCCTTCAGGAACTTATCTTATTATTTTTAAACCGTCTTCACAACATCCTCTTACAATGAGTTCCACAGGTTGACTGCATTGTGTGAAAAGTACTTCATGTTTGTTTTAAACTTGCTGCCTATTCATTTCATTGGGTGACCCTTGGTTCTTGTGCTATCTGAAAGGATAAATAACACTTCTTTATTCACTTTCTCCAACTATTCATGATTTTATAGACCTTTATCACATCCCTCCGCCTTTAATTGTCTCTTTTCTAAGGTGAAAAGTTCCAGTCATTTTAACCTCTCCTTATATGGAGACTATTCCATACCCCCTAATCATTTTTGTTGTCCTTCTCTGTACTACTTCTGATTGCAGTATATCCTTTTTGAGATGGGGCAACCACAACTGCACACAGTATTCAAGGTGTGGGTATACCATAGATTTATATAGTAGCATTATGATACTTTCTGTCTTCTTACCTATTCCTTTCCTAACGGTTACTAACATTCTGTTAGCTTTTTTGACTGCTGCTGCACATTGAACAGATGTTTTCAGAGAACTATTCACAATGATTCCACAATCTCTTTCTTGAATAGTAACAGCTAATTTAGACCCTATCATTTTGTATATATAATTGAGATTGTTTTCCAATGTGCATTACTTTGCATTTATCACCATTGAATTTCATCTGCCATTTTCTTGCCCAGTCACTCAGTTTTGTGAAATCCCTTTGTAACTTTTCACAGTCAGCTTTGTATTTAATTATCCTTAGTAATTTTGTATCATCAGCAAACTTTGCCAACTCACAGTTTACCCCTTTATCCAGATCATTTATGAATATGTTGAACAGCATTGGTCCCAGTACAGATCCTTGGGAGACTCCATTATTTACCTCTCTCCATTGTGAAAACTGTCCATTTATTTTTGCACTTTGTTTCATATCTTGTAGACAGTTACTGATCCACTGACAGGACATTTCCTCTTATCACATGACTGCCTATTATGCTTAAGAGTCTTTTAAGGGATCTTATCAAAGCCTTTCCAAAAGTCCAAGAACACTACATCAACTGAATCACCCTTGTCCACATATTTTTTGACACCCTCATAGAATTCTAATAGATTGGTGAGGCATGATTTCCCTTTACAAAAGTCGTTTTGAGTCTTTGCCAACATATGTTCATCTGTGTGTCTGATCTCTTGAGATTTAGCATCTCTGCATATCACACCAAACAGGAGTAATTGCACAGAGTGTCTGAATCAATACTCCACTATTTGCTAACTTGCTTCCTCAAAGTAGTATATACCCTTTTCACTGAGAAAACAGGAAAAAAAATTATGAAATATGGCTTACTTTTTGCTACTTTTGAGGAGTTAGATGCTGTGGGCCCAGGCTAGTGAAAAAACATCACATCAATTGGCAAACTCTCCTTATTTCCCTGAAGAATTTGATAAAAGAGCAAACCGAGCTACTATAACAACAGTTTCCAGGTTGTACCTCAGACCCCTCACGTGAGCAATGTGATTCTGGAAAGAAGTTGCTCAAAGAGGAAGCAAATGAAGATTACACAGTTGTAATTTTCAAAATAAGTGTGTGGAGAGAGAGTCTGCTGCTGGCCTATCTTAACTGAAAAGAACTTTCGCCATTTCACATTTTTTGTTATCTATGTACTTTTTTGCTCCTTCACTTCTCCATGCACATTTGATTGTCCCTCAACTGCTATGATATCCAGTGAAGCTGGCAGCACCTATCATCCTTTAGAAATGTTTATTAATCAGAAACCATCTTCCCTCAAACTTCCTCAAATTTGGATCTGTGTTCAAAACTAATCCCTGTCCCTACAAAGGAATGAATCAAAAAGCCCAAATTCATACACCCCCAAACCTGGGGAAAGTTTGGATCCTGATCCCAGCTTTGCATGATGGACCCAACTCTGGTATCTGCTACTGTCTCCTTCAGGATAGCAGTAGTGTCTTCTTGGGCAGTTCAAATAGAATAGTTGTCAAGTCAATAAAATCTGATTTATTTTTATTCATGTACAAAACTATCTTTACTAACACTATGGTGACTACACTGGTGTAGCAAAGCTGGCAACCCTGTAGAGTAGATTCAAGCTATGCAGCCTATACTGATAGAAGGTTTTTCTCCATCAGTGAAACACCACCTCTCTGAATCATGGTAGTTTTGTTGATGAAAGCATTATCACTGTAGTGTCTCAGCCTCACTTCTAAGTACAGGCCAGGCCTAAAACTTTTGCCAGAGTTGGACTCCTACAGAGATTTTCCTTTTAGTGAACCAATAAAGTATACTGTCAGTTTAAATATAACACTTCTAAAAGCAGCCTTATAGACCTTACTTGTTTTGCTGCAGACCAGTGGAGTCCAGGGGAATTAGCTTTCGAAAATATTTTCTATAACAACATTTAAATTAAGTTTTTAAAAGTTGATGTAGGAACTGATTCTGATTGTCTGATTCTGGAAAACTAAGACAACAATCAGGTAGATAGGGAGTATAGAAAGAAGTGTCACTAACAAACAGTGATTCTGACTGTGAAGAAAGTTTTAACCTCAAAAGTACTGGGTTTTTTACCTTTGAACAGACAGCTGTATGTAGGAGATGGACAGCTGTATGCATTCCAGTGCATATCCACCTACATAGTTGGTAAGCTCATTGGGTGATTCAGCCCAAATCAAAACACGATAATCAACAATAGCCAACGTAAATCAAACCAAGTTACCATAAGCAAAAAAATAAAATAAAGATATTTGTCAATTATGTATGCAGTTATATCACTTCTTTTTACTAGATAAGGTTGAATTTCAAAAGGATATTGAAACATTCTAAATATTCCAAACATTTGATCCTCTTCCCTGCGGTAAGGCTCTCCTTCCTGTCCCAGCAATGGTGGGCATATACTCTACTCCTCACAGAAGATCTTTTTCATGCAAACGGATGTCCCAGGTCCTACTCCCCATCTTCAAAAGTCCTTCTTGTGGTGAAGTCAAAGGCTTTTTTCCTCTCCTACAATTAATGTCTAGCACTATCCAATAGCCTTTCTGCTAGGCTCTGCTCCTGAACCCAAATTACACCGTTTTGGGGGCCAGTGGCACACTCTGCAAAAGTTGCGTGTTCTCTATGGGTCTTGCATCCAAGGACTGACCTGGTTCCATCCTGCTTGTTTTATGAGAGCTAGCATAACTGAAGCCTCACATTTGTGTGGCAGCATGGTCTTGATAGATAGCTATTGTATTGATCAAAACTACTGTACACATTGAAAGACTATGGGAAATGTGAATTTAGATAAAGAACAATTAACCATTGTGTAGATGCAGGTTTAAGGACTGGTAATCTATAATAGTTTCTTCTCCAGAGCTGTAAGTTGTAGTGATCTCTAAGTTTAGCATAAAATTTAAAGACATTTACTTCTGGAGACCTGGACCTCAGCACTAATTTACTGAAGTGAACTTAATCACATCATATCTTGCCAATCAAATTACTAACGTACATTAAACTACACTTTATTCATCTCTTTTTATAAAATTGGGAACCCTTCTCTCCAAAAAAGTTCATAATAGTCTTAAATGATCTGCCTAATACCTTTCTTCTGTAAACAGACTTAAATTAATGGAACAAAAAAAAAGCATTTAAAGTAAACTGAGAGTTTCTCAAAAATTACTTACATTCTTCTAAGGCTTTTAATGGTGGTAAATTTAACACAAACACTTTTACTTTAAAAGCTTTCCATTGTAGCATATTACAAATTAAATATTACTTGTTACATGTAAGCTGCAAGACAAATCTAATACTATATTTGTAAGTTGCTTGAACAAAAAACTTTTCTTGATGCCGCCTACGAATGAAAATGAACAGTTTGTCTCAGCACCTTGTTTGGATCTTGAGAAATATATTGCAAATGGTTGTGCTGTAGGTGACACTCATTTCAGAAGTTGGTTCATTCCCTTTATTGCTTACAATTTTCTTTATAAATAGAAATCATGGATGACTGCTCCACTAATTGCAATGGGAATGGAGAGTGTATCTCAGGTCACTGCCACTGTTTCCAAGGATTCCTTGGGCCTGACTGTGCAAGAGGTAACCTCCTATTAACTGAGTTAAAATTCAGGATGGTGAGCATGATTTTTAATATGAATCTAGAGCTTGTGAAGAATGTCAGACTGATGGTCCAGAGACTAAAGACTTCCTAATGTGCCTTTAACCCTCGGCTGGATAGCCCCTTCAGGTGATGCTTAGGGTAGCTCCTGCCCATTCAGTCTTTGACCAAGGGGGTGCTAATTGGGGCCAGATGTTGTCAATTTTGTCATGTGGCCATATGTCCTCTGCAAACTGGACTAAAACTATCAAAAGCCTATTCATATAGGCTGCAAAACAGCTATCAGATACTAATAACTTTTAGTTACTACTAACATGGGTTTGAACCAGTAACCACAGGTGAAAGTTTCTATATCCCCTTAACAATCCACCATTTCTGCTACCTCTCCCTCTGGCCATTCTGTAATTTTAAAATCCAAAAAGAAGTATTTTTAGTATTTAGTTTGATTTTTTTAAAAAAATTCTAACAAAAATGTCTTGTTATAGAACAGGCAGTTTTTCTGCCCTAAGCCTGAGGATGGGGAATGACAGAAATTAAAAAGAGGAGGTATTTTGTTCCCAAAATCAAAAATATCGCTTCCCTGATATTTTAAGGTGTCAGAGATAAAAAAGGAAATAATCCCAAATCACTGTAAAGATCAAGAGTGAACTCAAGATGCACTGATATTTCACATAAATGGGTGTAATAATTGGTGGGTACAGTCTTCTGAATATTTATGTGTATGGAGGTTCTCAAATCTATTCTACCCATCTCTCAAATCTAAGATCAATTTTACCTCAACATTATACTTTGGCTCAGAGATTGGTTGTAGAATTTTTCACCTCCAAGTTTCTGGTTTACATATAAATCAGTAATGACCAAAACTTCAATAATCTTAGTTATTCAGTGGCATAAAGAATATAAGTGGTGTGACGGAGTCAGACCAGAAGGATATAGGAGAGTGCTGGAAGGCAGGTATATTAGTCTCAGGATGTGCAGGTCCCTGTTCCCTGGATAGCCAAACAAAGGCTACTCCAGGCCAATCAAGACACCTGGGGCCAATTAAGAACCTTCTAGAAAGGAGTAGAAACAGCTAGCCTAATTGGGACACCTGAAGCCAATCAGGGACTGGCTGAAACCAGATAAAAACCTCCCAGTTAGTCGGGTGGGCTGTGGGTGTCAGGAGCTGTGGAAGGAAGTTATGCTGTTGGTGAGACTGAGTGGTGGACAACATATCATACAGAAGGAAGGAGGCCCTGAGGTAAGGGTGAAGTGGAGTTTGAAGAAGTGGGGACTGCTGTGGGGAAGTAGCCCAGGGAATTGTATTGTGTTTTGTGCCTAAATGGTCAGCCATCTTTGCTGATACTATTAGGGTCCCTTGGCTGGAGTCCGGAGTAGAGGGCGGGCCCGGGCTCCCCCTTTTCTGTTTCCTCTATTTACTTACTGAGAAAGGGAGGTCACTCTGGGGCCTGGATGAGTTTCTGAAGCCCCTAAATCTGCCAGGAAGTGCAGGACCCACAAATACAGACTCGGAACTTTGTCACAGTGGGTAATGTCTTAGTTCACAGTTAACGAGTATTAACATCAAAAAAGCCATCCCTACAGTTAGCACTAAGAAGCATCATTCTGGGAAGTCTCACTAAAGAGATCTAAGAGTGGGCAGAGAGACTGAACTATGCTACCATCATTTTTATCTCCAGAGCTGCCCATTCTAGGTGAGTTAAGGTACAGTAGTGGAGCAGAATGGAGAAGCTGGCATTGTAGCAGAACATGTTCATTGATTAAAAAATAACTCATATTCCAAAGCTTTCAGTATGGCCCCTTTTGCAAGAACTAAAATCACATTGCCAGTAAATGCAATACTATAATTAAAGAATGATAAATACAATAAATGTTAATACCCTTAAGAATTTAAATATATCTCATAAATCTAATTATTTTCTGTCTTCAGACTCATGCCCAATACTGTGCAGTGGAAACGGAGAATATGAGAAAGGTCACTGTGTATGTCGCAATGGATGGAAAGGATCAGAGTGTGATGTTCCGGAAGAACAATGTATTGATCCAACCTGCTTTGGCCATGGTACTTGCATCATGGGAGTATGTATTTGTGTCCCAGGATACAAAGGAGAAATTTGTGAGGAAGGTTTGTGCCATTTCTATTATTTCTACCTTTTTAGTGTATTTTGTTTAAATTGATGCCATTTTTGGAATTTGTCCTTAGGAAACCATGTCGATTTTAATTACTCTTGAGAAACATTAGGATGCTTCATGGAAGGTAACTTCACTGGGTCATGGGAAGCATGTTAAGCTTCCAAATCCTAATGAAAGTCTGTGGGAATTAGGCACCTACTTTTCATTTGAAATGGGACATAGAAAACATTTTTATGTTGGGGGCTCAAGTTACAAAAAATAATAGTTGGCCTGGCTGTTGAATAAAAAACAGTTGGCCTGGCTGCTGAATATTGGTTTTCATGCCATCTAATTATTATTGCAGGGACAATCCTCTGCCAACTCAGTTTGTTCTCTACAGCCCAGGCATACAGTTCTCTGATAGATTTTAAGCAGCTAAGACTTTCTCTTTCCCTTTTCCTGGAGTATGAGCTGACTCTTGGTTGCCAGGCTGGGTTGAAGGTCTCTCCTTAGCAGGCTTTGGCTCCTTTCTTCCCTGGCTACGAAATGTCTCAGCAGGGATGGGCTGTTGTTCTTGTGAAAAGGAATTTTCTGTATCCCTGAATGAGGGTTACCTGCAGATGTTGCAGAATAATTCAGTTGAAACCCAAAGCAAAGATATTTTCAGATTAGCTGGTTGTTCTCTTCATTCATGTTTTTGAAAATGATGCTTTAATGAGTAGTTTTGCATCATGACTAAACTTCTCCACTTTTAATAAAGTGTGATAAACACTTTGTTCCGAAATCAGTCTTTCCTTTATTTATTAATGCAGTCTCTAATTTTTTTTGGAGAGGGAGAGCTTCCAAACGCCAATTTTGTGTGCTTATGCTTCTGCCTTTGAAAGTCTCCCCACTATTTTACTGCCATCTGATTCCATTTAAAGATGTTTTTCTAACAGTGACAGGTACAGAACTATAAAAAAAAAATCTCCATTTTTCCATTATAGAACACTATTTTTTCATGTTTATGATTTAACCAATAAAACTGTGTTCCATGCTAACACTGGAAATACAGAAGTCAGTTTTCACCACACTCCTTGATGATGTAGCTGAAGGTATCATCTCCCAATGACAATCCTGTGCTTGAATCTACAATTAAATTTTTAAAAAATTAACTGTCACCTTTGTGAAGGTCTTATGGATTGAACTTTCAATAAAATGAGTTTAGTTATTGTAAGGAATAATACATGGAAAACGTTTAACAGCTGCATAGACTTAGAATCAGAGCGTTGGAAGGGACCTCAGGAGATCATCCCCCTGCTCAAAGCAGGACCGATCCCATTTTTGCCCCATATCCCTAAATGGCCCCCTCAAGGATTGAACAAACAACCCTCAGGTTAGCAGGCCAATGCGCAAAACACTGAGCTATCCTGCCCCCTTAATAATTCAGAAATTATTTTTTTGAAAGAGATCCTAAATAACTGAGCCATGTGATGTTCTAATCTCAGATGCTGCTTATGGAAGTTGTTGATTTGTTTTAAAGCAAACTACAGCATTTAGCTGCACATCTCCCAGTTGTGAAATGCATACATGTTTGAAAGGTGTCCTGTTTGCTAGTATATATTAATGAGATTTGATGTCATGTGACCTGTTAGCAAAGTAATCCATTTTTAAGTAATCTACGGGACTGATCCTGTGAGGTGCCTAAAACCTTAATGTGTACTAGGGTGACCAGATGTCCCGATTTTATAGGGACAGTTCTGACTTTTGGGTCTTTTTCTTATAGAGGCTCCTATTACCCCTCCATGCCTTGTCCCAGTTTTTCACATTTGTTGTCTGGTCACCCTAATGTGTGTTGAAGTCAAATAGAGCATTTAACACTTCATAGGAGGTGGTGAGCACCTCATAGGAGCAAGCGCAGCTTCTTGGGTGCAAAGGGCTCTGATGGAGAGAAAATACTGTGATTCTTCTGCTCGGAGAGGTAAGGAATTTACAGACTTGTACATGGAATCTGCATCCCCCATATTGTGTAACACACAGCTTCACAAAACTTCTGACGTGTGATAAATAATTCGCCACTACAAGGATCCTCCAGTCCCACCACTGTCTCCGCAGAGAGGAGGAACAAAGGATTTGGAGATTACAGAATAGCTGCCATGGACTGTTAGGGCCCTATACCGTAACCTGGGCTGTTCCTCAGAATTGCTGTTTCCTACATCCCTGCAGAGTTTCTCATCAGCCAGCTGAGTTATTCCGGCTGGAGTCTGGGTGAAGGTTAAACTACAGAGCATGTTTAAAAGTTTCTATCATAAAGAAGTGCTGGGTTTGTACAAACGTCTATAAAGGCTCCACAGGAGTAACTAACACTTAAATTAAAATTATTCACTAGAGCTTGCTCAGTTCTTAAGGAACAATTTAGTCCAAATTTAGAACCAATTTAGCCTTTTTGTCTGTTTGCAAATTGTTCATCGGTGATTATGATTTGTATGAATCTGGTCATTATCTGTAATTGCCCAGTGTATATATTTTGTGAACGTGTGAGCTCTTCATAGTGAGTATTTAGTCAAGGATTCATTATTTGAGATTTGTGGATGACTAGGTGATATTGTTTTCAGATACAGATTCTTGATTGAAAAGCCAAAATTTACTTTCCACAAACATCTGTAAGAATAAAACTTTTCTTTTCCAAAGGAAACAGAATGTGGTGCAAACATACCTAATGAGAAACACTAAGCAGTATTCCAAAAATGTTAGGTTGTCTCTCTCCCCACTTTGTGCCAGGTCTATTACTGAAATACCAGTATGGCTGGGCTGGGTCATTATATCTATCAGGCAACTAATCTGCATTTTAAGAAATTGTCCAAATAAAATGTACATTACAGGTGAAGCCATTATGATCTCTTGTTGCATGAAGTTTGCATTGGCTTCTCATTTTAGAGAGCGAACAAAATGTCTATGCATATTTTTGGCTATGATTTAAAGGAAATGTGGACAATATATGCACACACTATTGTGCCTGAATATCATAAAAGATTCAGTGTTGTTCATCATCTTGTGTAACACACACAAAGTAGTTTAGACTATAAGTGTAATTAATTGAGTTAAATAAAGATGAAGTGGTAATCTTAATTTCCTGCATATTCAAGTCTAATGAGCCTGAGTAAAAACTTCTAAAGTGAGTAGTTTAAAATACTTCTGTGAGTAAGGGTTCCAGGATTGGGCCTCTTATAGCACTTTAGTATAGTTTTGTTTCTCTGTATCTGTTAATATTGCTGTGCTTGAACAAAATGTTTGCACAAGAGCCATTTTATTGCCTGTTTAAAACAACCATTTATGTTGTATATTAGAAAATCAATGTAAAAGTGTCAGTGGTGTTCACTAAATATTTTATTTCTTTCTCTCCAGAGGATTGTTTAGATCCTATGTGCTCTGGCCATGGTGTCTGTGTTCAAGGGGAATGTCATTGCTCTGCAGGCTGGGGAGGAGTAAACTGTGAGACATCTCTTCCTGTATGTCAAGAGCAATGCTCAGGCCATGGGACTTTCCTTGTGGATGCTGGTATCTGTAGCTGTGAGCCTAAGTGGACAGGTTCAGACTGCTCAACAGGTATAGTTAAAAAAAATTCTTTTTTAAATAGACACTGTGAAATTCTTGTGTTTTCTATTCAGTTTTTGTTAGGAAACTACTACATTGCACCAATGTAAATAAAAAAACCCCAAAAAATCCAATATGAGACTTTGTAGGATGTGAATATGGAAATTATTTTGGCAGCTCCTGGTTTTCATGTTGAGGTGTTGCAAAGATAAATTAGGTTTTTTTCCTATGACACGCATAATGATTACATGACTGTATAACAGTGAGGGCACTAGCCCTGTGAGGGTCTGAATGCCTTTGCCTTCAGTTGGAGTTAAGAGTGCTCAGCACCTTTCAGGATCAGGTCTTCAATGTACGGTGGTAATCCACAGCAGCAAAGGAGACCTCGAAAATATCAGAAGTCCTGGGACGAACTGAAGAATATTGCCTACACCCAGTAAATCAAGGGCAACAGAAGCCTGTGGCAAAATAAATTCTAAAAGAAAAATGAATTCCCATCTGCTGTGCTGGGATAAAAACTAACTTCTTACTTAAAGGACCATCAACGTTTAATCCCATTCAATTTGTTTAAGTGTAGAGATGGTCTCACTGTGTACTTTTAAAAGAATTGACTGTGCTCAGGACAAGAAACTATTTAACATTTTATTCTTGTAATAGATCATATCATTTCCAAGGTGCATCTCTTTGTCATTTTTTAATTTTTTGCTCACCGCTTTTGAGGCTCAGTCGATGATTATACCATTAGCTGTCCTCTCTTGCCACAACACAAACTAGATCCGAATGACAGATTTTTCTGAATACTTTGCAGTACCTCTGAGGGTCCAAGCTTTCAAGGTTCTGAACATCTCCAGAGGGTTGCCGTAGACTTTTCAATTGCATTGGAGCCAAGCATGCAGAACTGAACCCTATTTCTTCCTTCCAGGTGCAGAGATAACATTAATGACAGTTAAGTACAGGTACATATAGGAAAAGACCTCCTAGTGTTTTCTCTGTAAATGTATCACTAGCTAGAAGCCTCCGTTCAGCAAAGCAATTAAACATAGGCTTAAGTCACATTGAATTCACTAGTTAAGCACATGCTTAAGTGTTCTGATGAATTAGGATGATATAGTGCCCAAACTGCAGGAACATTTATAAGCAGTAATATACTGAACTGCAAATAATTCTGAACGGTCAGTGAATGATTGTTCTAAAGACTCTTCAGCAGTCAGTCTATGCCATGGGATTAATAATATATTTCATCTCATTATGAGCCCATCAGATATGATATTTCCGTTGATAAGAGTTCCGTCTATTGGCTTTCAATAATATGAAAACCTTAATGCCCACATTTTCATTATGAGTGTCTCATTATATGCTGAAAATGTTCCCTCAAGTAATATACCAGTATGTCCATTAATAAAAACAGATAATAAGAGGAGGTGATTCTGTGACTGCATGTGATTATTGTTGCCAGGAAACTGGTTCCTTGTCAGTAGAGAGAGTGGCAGAGTAGGGTGCAAGGGTCAAAGGTCATGTAAAGCTCACTATTATATTCCCTGATGCTGGGACCAATGTATGCAGGACAAGTCTTGCGTACGTTTGACCAGCCTGTGTATGCTGAGTTTTCCTCTGTAAAGGTATCACACGAAGGAGTCAGCCAAAAAAAAGAAAAAAAGCCCGGAACAGAATGGTCTGCTTCACAATTTAAAAATAATTAGTGCACAAACTTTTAGCTCCTACATCTTAGAGCTGGCTATTATTTCACGTTGGGAGAATAGAGATTTGGTGAGTATTTTGAAGAGAAAATTCACTGTTGTATATGTACTGAATTTGTTTCCCACAAAATGTGCGAAAGAATTCTGGTTCGGTATGTGGAATCACTGTAGCACCTTTGCACAGAATCTCCAAAAGAATTAATGTCTTTTGTGTCAATGGGACTTATGACTTGGGCAACTGGGCATTTAGCAAGGGAATTTGATAGACCCTGTTGAATAGTGTAGGGAAGATCCTGTGGGTTTGTGTGTTGGGGATCCTGATTTTCTTGTTTGTTTCTTGCTTCTAAAGCTATTTCAATGCATTTTTACAAGCTAATCTATTTTTCTTTCCTGCTTGCTTCCATTAATCAATAAGGAAAATACTTCTTCCCCTTTCTACCTTTTCTGACTTGCCAAGAAAGAATACTTGTATGATCACCCATGTGAATCTCTCGCTATAGTTGAGCATTACTGACCTCTTCTCTTAGGTGCATCTCTCTTTATAGCTGTTAAACCAGAACTTGGATTGGTGTGACAGCACAATGAACATTAGATTGAAGGGTAGACATTGGCTCACTGGTGGAGACTTTCTTCCTGGGATCAATACTTATTGTGCATACTGGGATCAAAGCTTCATTTTAGTGAGCGAGGAAAACATCAGAAAAGGAAACTAACAGGGTCAAAGAGCCTTTACATTAGGCTCGTGGTTATTAAAAATCATGAATTTCTTTAGAGAGGCTGGAAAGGGTAAACCACATACCACTCATCTCCATTCAGGAAGCAGTGAAAACCTTGTAAGTCCTTACTAGCAATAAATCAGGCAACTTTGGACACTTTCATTTTTCCTAGCATCTCTTTGTATTTCAAGTCAAAGAAGCAAGATAATCTCTGTCAGTATTGTGGAAATTATATTTGTAATTTGACTACAAGAATGTGGGACCTGCAGTGAGCTGTTTTTAGCAATTTCTGTATTCCATAGCAAATTTCAAACATTTGCAAAATGCTGTAAGCAATTTCTTTTCAGTTGTCTGTTCTTCTAAATTCAAAATTAAAACCCCTTGTTGTACCATAACTGACAGCAGTGGCAAATCTAAATTGCTTCCGTAATATTGGCTCTCCCTGTCCCATCAGAAGTGGGGCTCAGCCAAGTCTGCATCACCTCCCTACCAATCTCCTCTGGCTCTTACACAGGTCCATGAGTTTGGGGTCTATGCCAAGGGAGGGAGCCTTAGGGGGCAAAGAGCTTCTTCAGAAGAGATAATACCGAGCCATCCCTCTGGGCACCATGGAGGCAGCCATAGCAAGGATGAAGAGGATCGGAGGCACAATCAGCTGTTTCATGGCATGCAGGAGGCTCTGGGGGGAGGGGGAGGAGTAAGGGCATGGCAGGCTCGGGGATGATGAGTGGTAGCAGGGTCTGTGGCAGAGCCAGGGGTTGAGCAGTGAGCACCCCCAAACATACTGGAAAGTCGGCGCCTATAGCTCCAGCTCCGGAGTCGGTGTTTATACAAAGGGCTGCAGATTAACTTCTGAAGAGCCACAGGTTGGCCTCCCCTGAGTTATGCCAACCTAAGCACTCGAGTGAACAGCGGTATGTCAGTGGAAGAATTTCTCCCAAAGATAGCTATTGCTGCTCGCGGGGACTGCAGTAATTAGTGGATCAGAGAGCTCTCTCCCATCAATGTGTCTGCATTAGTGGCACTACAGCTGTGCCACTGTAAGCTCTGTAGTGTAGCCAGAGCTTCAGTAATTTGTGCATCAGGCCTGTAATTTCTGTTTGAGCTTTTAGAATGTTGTCCAGTCTTGACTTAGACTAAAAATGATGGATAAACTACTACATCTGTTGGTAAGCAGCTCCCATTATTAATTATCCTCCCTTATTTCTATTGTGAATTTGTCTAGGTTAAGCCTCCAACCATTGGATTTCACTACGCTTTTTCCTGATAGATGAAAGATTTCCCTTCCCTGAGCCCTCCTCCATAGGTTTAGGTGGGAGATGATCTGGCCCTGTATGCTAGCATTTGGAAGCTTTCATAGTATTTTCCAAATCAGGGATATATATTTATATAGAACAAGTGGTATGTGTTAGGACAGAGAGTGCTTTCAATCACAGTACTGAAAGCCATGCTTTACTGCTAAAGGTGCATTTACTTATCTCTAGCTGAAAGACAGAATCCATCTTTACTAAAAGCTTGAGTGTGATCATACTTAAAAAGTTTCTGCTGGTTTGAGAGAGAGTGGGGAATATCACTTGAGCCAGTGGTCTCTCTCAAAATGGAAGAAACTTGTAAGTGCCGCCAGTGGAATTTTATAGAAATAAAACAATCAAAGCAAATGTACTCCCACAGGTAAGCAAACTGCACCCCTCACCCTGCAGCACTGGGATATAGTTTTGGTAGATCTTTTCCCATCATTGCTGATTATGAAAATTAACTGTAAAAAGTTGTTCCTTCTCTAATCAACCTGATTTTCCTGATTGATTTATATAGCAATCCCACAAACCAGTGTTTACAGGAACAAAATCCCTTCCACTTATTCTTGTATGGCCAGACCTTTTGAAAGCATAACTACCATAGAAGTGCTATGGTTATATACAGCTATTATTTCATCAAAAAAACTACTCTGAGAGGACTCAAGTTGTAAGCTTCACATTCGAGTCAAGAAAAGACAAAATTAAGATTGCATATACAACTTTAACCTCTGTTACCTTACAGGTGTTCTTTACAACATAGTCTGTGTTATTTCTCACTTAATTTTGTTCTACGTTTGTTTGGTCCAGTCATGAGATAGTTACTCTGAGGTGTATGATTGCTCCCTGGTAGCAGTCACACTGAAGACAGTGTCCTTTTGTCTTCAGCAGGACTATGTTCAGGAGTAAGGTGACTCCTGGGAGTAAATGTTTGCTGAAATGAGCCCATGGATATAACCAACACTGGACTCTGGCATGACTGAATGAATAGGGTGAGAAGAGAAGGCTGGTAATAAAGAGGGAAATATATATTTATACAGTAATGATGGGAGAGCAAATGCACAGAAGTGCATAAGAGTTGAATGAGTATTTGGTCAAATATATGTTGTTAAAGTTTAGTGGGGTGAGGCTTTGTTTCTACTAGCTGGGGTAAGGACTCTTCAAATCAAAGAGGATGGGGCCATTGCTCTAGCCCCTTTACCAGATCTTGGTGCAGCATACACATTGCTCCTGAACTCCACTTGGGGAAGCGTTCTGCACAATATGTCCCAGAGCTCTCCTTGAGGCATTGTGATTCCATCCTGATATCTCTCTGGGCTAATGGCTAAATGTCTCGAATTCAACTGCTAATTTTCAGAAATTTTTTTCTGAACTTTTTTCTTTATCCCACATTCCCTATGGGGGACTCCACTTTCCATAATATTAAAGGATTGGGAGTAACACTGGGTCAAAATGAGCAGTTTAGAAATGGTAAAGAAACTTGCATTTGTTTTGGTTCAGCACACTGGGGTAATATTTTTAATGGTACATGTTATATACAATGATTATGGATTACAGTGCAGATGCTTATAGCCAATTTGAGATCAAACAGCGCAGGGGTCTGTATGTGTTTCCAATCTCATTTTACTGTCTGGGGAGCATTGAGTTAGTCCATGAAAAAATGGGGTGTTTTTACATTTTACTCTCATAAATGCTATGTTGAACCTTTGTCTGGGTTAATACTTCATATTGTCCAAAGTGGGTGAAAGGTTCTTTTAACCAGTACGTGTGTTATATAAAATTATTGTTGAATAGCCTGAAATGACTTCACCTGCAGCCCCTTCTATGCTCGCTCAAATCAATCTATTCTTCTACGAGACATTGGCCAGACAAGAAAGTTTCACTGACAGAATATTATTGCAGAGTTTCTTTGGTGTCTGGAGTGTGCCCTTTTCATTTTCAGGAAATTCTGATACATACCAGGGCAAGAAGGATGTATTCATCTAAATGAAATAGGTTCTTGACATGGCAGCTCAACATCATCTTCTCCCAACCCAGGTCTCAGTAGTGAGGATCCTTGATTACTTAATTGCACTTAATACAGGCCAGCCTGTCATTAAGCTCTGTTAAAGTCCAGTTTATGGTGATCTCAGCTTGTAATCTGCCTTTGCAGAAAGAATGGTTACTTACCCCCTAGCACTGTGGTTCCTCAAGAACCACATGTTGTTAGTCAGTGTGGATTCCACAGCGTGCTCTCCCTCCCCACTTTTCAAGTCTTCAGCAACCAGGGGCTTTAAAGAGTTGCAAGGGAAATGGGATTGGGTCAAGGACATTCACCTTTTATGCCCTCACACAGGAGCACGAGGAAGCACCGACGCATGTGTGGACATAGCAGACACTGCTATTTAAAAACAATCAATCTCACACACATGAGATGTATGAGCATCTACATTGTATCTGCACTGATCACAATAGCTCAAAGAGCCACAGTTACTGTAGGGGAAGTAACTGTTTCTTATAGCATCATAATGACCTTATCCAATGGTCATAAAAAAAGCCAGTATTTTTTCTCATCTGTCTTGTAAGCTAATTTTTTGAACAGCAGATAATTCTTTGATGTAAAACAATGAAAATTAAAGCCCTGCAACATTACTCAGAATATAAATTTGAGTGTTTTATGTTCATAATTCTCTCCACACTATGAGTTTTTATTCCTTTGTTCTTTTGTTTTTGTCCCTGGGTTTTCTCTTTGTTCATTGGTCTTTTGGCAACCTCAAGAGTGGAGACCTCTAGAGAAGTCAGAGATACAGGCTTTACCTTCCTTGTAGTCTTAATTTACTTAGCCATCTCACACGTGATATGCACCAGAGTCATCCATTTCCCATTTAATCTTCTCCTTATCCTAAGGGATGCAAACATAAAGCAGAAAAGTGATATTCTCTTTATGGTCAAACTCATTATAAACTAGATTTTGTGAAAGACTCCTTTCCTGAAAAGGGCCGTTCTTGGCCCTTTCAACAGCTGTACATGATATTGAATTCATGATATTGAATTATCCAGTTGTGGATATGTGTTAAAATCCATTGTGTTCAGCTCCCCACATGGCTCACCTGACCTGTGTGGCATAGAGCAGCTGAACTGCACACTTAACATGTATAGTAATGATAACTAGCTCTTACATAGCACACCTACAGACTAGGACACTGATTCTAATCCTAGTAATGGATTATTTTTAATACTACCAACAACTCCACAATAACTGACTTTTTTTTCTGCTTAATTATTTTAACTATAGTTTTAGATCTGCATATGCAGAGTCTGATCCAAAGTTCTTTGAAATCAATGGGAATCTTTCTGCTGAGTGCTTTGGGACCAGATTCTTATACCCAGATAGAGGCAGTTCTTCACATCACACATCAGCCTTTGGGCTGAATGAAGAAGCAGCATCAACAGTCTATGAAGAGATACTCATCTAGTTCTGTATCTGGGGAGTGCAGATGTAACATGGGGCCTTGAGACTAAGGTGCCTGTAACATGGGACCTTGAGACTAATGGATAGAAAATAAGGACATGGGGAGAAAATGGAAAATAGAATACATTTTGTGCATTCACAAATGCCCAGTCCCATATTTATTCCTCTAAGTCACACTCATGAACGAAACAGGCCAGATATTCCAGTACACCTGGAGTAATTCCACTGAATCCATTGGAGTTACTCCAGATTTATACCAATGGATATGGCCCAGTATGATTGGTAAGATGATAATAACTGTTCTTTTTCAGGAGCGCATATGTCCCAAAGTGATTATAAGTAGATGTTATATATTTAGCATATCTATTTTGGTTCAGCTCTGCACCAGCAAAATTAGTGACAATTTCACAAAGGGTAAAAATAGATTGATGCCATTTCTTCTCTATCTTTTGAAACACAGAGCATCTTTAAAACTGAAGTTCTTTGAAAAAATACAAAATGTTGTAATTGTTGTAAATTGTAATGTGCAAAGTAGAGTAATTTAAAAATAATTAGAAATACAAATTTTTAAAGTAAGTGCTTCAGAGGAAAATGAGTAAAGGCATAATGTAGCGTTTAATATAGCTCAAGACATCTCAAATTGATTTCAAAATTAAGCAGCAAAAATTACAACTTGAAAAAAAATACTTAGGTAAAACCATTACAGAGCAATCAAAAAACTCTTCAAATATAGGAAATTGCAAATTATGTGTGTCTGTCATTCTGATTTGCCAAGGACGAGGGTATTCACTCAAAACAACACTCAGTAGTGAAAATACCCTTGAAATATCTTTCTGTACTGGAGGTAAACTGTCACATTTTTTCTATAGCCTTTCTCTTTTGCTCTTTTTCATTCAGCATTTTAATAGTATTTCCTATTTTTGGCAAATCTAAGGATCTTTTTAGTTATGTTGTGATCATTGTTCATTGCTTTGTTCTGTAGGGAAGATTGGCATTCTTAATTTTGTCTAACTGTCCTCTTTAATTTGTGGGGAGCTGGTCCATTACTGCACTGCAAATTAAAAGGATGATTGACGTTTCCCTTATTGTACATTGTTTGACATTGTAGAAAAGCTCTTCTTACCACTATATATTTCATTGAAAAGTGCAAACTATGTGACCATCTTGATCTGTGTTTCCTGTAGAATTGTAAGAGTTTGCAAAAAGCCATCTTGTGAATGAGATTCCTTTTAAAATAATTAGTAGCAGTAAAAGAATTGAATGCTTAATTCAATCACTGGAGAATATTAAAATGTGAGAAATTAGGGCAGCAAGAAACACTGTAATAAATAACAATTTATAATCCACTAGATGCTGAAACCAGACCAGGAGGAACCAAAGAGACCTATTTAATTATTTATTAATTTAAGTGGTAAACAGTGGTCGAGGTGTGAAAGAGACAATGTAGCAAACTGAGAGATGCCAAGCCTTGCTTGATCCCTTCCTTGATCCCTGGTAGTACTTGAAGGAATGCCAAAAATATTGCCTCTTCTCCTCCTTTCCTCCCTGAATCTTAGGCTTTCCTTCCGTTCCGTTAGTCCTCTTTCAACCGTAATTGAAAATACCTACCTTTCCAAAACAACTAATCATTTTGATGTGCTTGGTAGTAGCACTTTGTCTGCTTCTATAGTCCTTACCCTTAGATGGTGCTAGATCTAATATAAAAGAAATCAAGGACAATATTGAAGCATCTTACAGGATTTTGTGTGGAGATGATGAAGTCTTTTCACTTTTTTTCACATATAGTAAACAGAGAGCCAAGCAATGAATGTATATGGAGTCTAAGCTCTGCAGTAATAGCTGGTAAAAGTGATCTCTCTAGAGCAGGTAAGGCATCTGGAAGGGAACTATGGACAAACTTGCATTGCCATTGACCATGCCATGATACGTAATTAGGTGGAGAGAGGACTTGGATCTCCAGGGGTGTCACTCTGGTGCCTTTTCCCAGCATTAAAGTACTTTAGAAAATATGAAGAAAAACAATAATCCAGCGAGCCTGGATGGTTGAGGGAATTAGTAATGAGATAGAGAACCTCTCAGTTCACAGGATCAATTCCAGTGATTTCCAACTCAACTTTGAAGGATAAAAGTCCTTATTCTCAGTGAGGTGAGATTTTGGATTCAGTTTATTATGTAATAGTCTGGTATCTCATTTACAGTTGCTGGTAATTACCACCCTTATTGGCAGGCCAAGCTGACAGGACCAACAGTGAATGGTCACTGAGGCTCAATTAACTTCTTGTCACCTGGAGAATGGTCTTTCCAGATCGTGGAGGAGGTCTGTTGGCAGGACAGTGCAGGGAAGCAGCATTGCCAATTCATATTCTGTACTTGTTTTGGTTGTGATCCTGTCCATGGCAGCCTGAGAAGGGCACTGTAATGCACAGCATAGGCTAGGTATGATAAGGGCACTGTATGCTTATTGTTCAGTGTGAATTAGTAGGTGACCCTCTGACCCCTGGCATTTGGACAGGCCTGAGGGTTGGTTCACCCTCATACCACACAACATCAGAGAGGTGAATGAGCATCTTCCTGAAAACTGCAACTGGGAGCTATGAGCATGTGTATCCTCATACCAGCTCAGGAAGCATTCATGAAAGCAGCTGTGACTCGTACTATGGCAGTACTACCAAGAAAACAGACCCAGGCCTATAGTTGCTATAACCTCCAACACTCAAAACGTCCAGCTGCCAGTTATTAAAGTGTCCTGACTTGCTTTTCATCATGACCTCAACAAAGTGCAAAGTAATATCTCAGCACAAAATGATTTATTGTAACCCCCTCACACCCTCCAAATTCACACAGGGCCTAAGTAAGCAAAAACCTGAGAGTTTGAAGGGGCTTGTTCTCTTAATTTAGATCTCTGGCAGGAGCTTGCTGTCTCAGTAGTGTCCAGATACATGCAGCATTCTTTTCAATCAGGCCTTCCTAGTCATTGTCATTTTAAGCCTCATCTGACCTTGACAATAATCATTCACTTTGTCCTGACTGAAAATGTCCTTCATAAAAGCTAGTGACACAAAATGAACTCCCTTGCATTCAAAGGGTTTTTTCTCCGTCGCATTCCAATAAAGGGAATTTTTGTTTTATAAACAAAAAGCATTAAAATTTGACTAGGTTAAGGAAATACAAGCACATTTTATTGAAACATTTACTTTACAATTCAGTGCAAGTTGATTGAACTATAAACTTGCCTCTTATAAAGAGTCAACATGCTTAAATTTTGTATTTCCTTCGGAAATTAGTTTCTAAACCATGCTGTGCACTTGAAGGCATAAAGTCCCTTTTATGCAATGTTTTAATTTTCATTAATACATTGTGGTTCAAAGTTATAATATTCTCCTTTAGGATCTGCTGACTAAAATTGTGTTGCACAAATCTCTCTAGAATAGTACTTTTAAAAATATTTTATTGTAGATAAATTTAAAAAGCTATCATGAAAATATAGGCTACAATATGCTACAAAGGAAAATATTCCACAAAGGTTAATTTGTCTCTGAAAATAGAAAACCACTGTCTATCAAAAAGTTAAATGATGCAAGCTTCATGCACGTTTCTCCTGCATGTTGCTTTATATGGCTTGTTGATTACTTAGATAATCCTAGGGGTGACAATGCAAACAGTAGAATTCCTGGCTCTAGTCCACAATAATGATTTTTGCTTAAAAATGTAGACCTAGTAATTCTTTTAAAAATGCAAAACAAAATAAGTGAAATATTACAGTAACTGAAAATACATTTTACTGGAGATGGATCAGACTTCATGTACATTATCCGATTGTGCAACGTACATTCATGCACGCCCATGTCCCATGGCCTTGAAAGTCTTGGCTGTTTAAATGAATAGATCATCATGGTATAAGCACTGGAATGGGTTACCTAGGGAGGTGGTAGAATCTCCTACCTTAGAGGTTTTTAAGGTCAGGCTTGACAAAGCCCTGGCTGGGATGATTTAGTTGGGGATTGGTCCTGCTTTGAGCAAGGGGTTGGACTAAATGACCTCCTGATGTCCCTGCCAACCCTGATATTCTATGACTTTATGATAAAGCAGAAGTTCCCACACTGTGGTCCAAGGACCACATTCTGATTTTCTGCAGAAAGCTGTCAGTCCAAACAGTGCTTGGCTCATCCTTGTTTCCAGGTATATCTACAGGCACTCAGTCTGAGGAACAAGAGAGGAGAGACAAGCTACCTTTAGGTATCATGTGTTGGTCAGCATGTCCAAGAAAGAAAGAAATTCAACAAATAAATGCCTACAGCGAAGAATATCAGGAAGCGGGGGTGGAGGAGCTGAGAAGAAAGGAGTGGGTGGCAGAGAAGCATGTGCAAGAAAGAAGGGAGAGAGGAATCAAATGGGGCACAGTGATTCACTTTTCAAAATCTGCAAAATACTTGTCTCACAGGCAACACTTACATACTTTCCTAAAGTTATTTTCCATATAAACAATTGTTCTAGCAGCTAAAGGAATGTTGTGTGATTGCAAAAGGGATGGTGACATGTGGCAGTCCTGTGATTCTTGCTATGAAAAGTACAAAAACTATGAAGAAGTAAACTGTGCTATGAATTGGTGCTGTTGTCAGAAGAATAGTACAGTGTTGTCTCTGCTAAGAGAGTGAGGTGAAAGATTTTTAATCAGGTGGGAGCAGAGGTGAAAGTAAGCCGGTATGCCCTGATACAGTGTACTGGCAAGAGCCAGTGTGCCGTACCGGGGCGGCCCGGCTTCCGCAGGCAGCAATTTAAAGGGCCTGGGACTCCTGGCAGTGGCCATCAGTAACGGCTGTGGGGATCCAAGGGGTATTTGGATCTGCGCCGTACCACTGCTCTGGCGGCTATTTAAAGGGCCCAGGGTGGTAAAGGCAGGGTAGTCCTGGCCATTTAAATAGCCCCTGAAGGAGTACCGGGGGCAGGGCTTCGGGGGCTATTTAAAGGATCCGAGGCTCCTCCTGCCTCTACCGCCCTGGGCCCTTTAAATAGCCCCGAGAGCCCCGCTGCCGGGGCCATGGTATCAGCGGCAGCTGGGGGCTTCCGCAGTGGTTTAAAGGGCATGGGGTGGTAGTGGCGGTTGAGCTCTGGGCCCTTTAAACAGTTTCCAGAGCCTCCGGCTGTCGCTGCTACTGTTGCCAGGGGAGTGAGGGCAACTTACCGGTACAGGGCAGGCTGGGGCTGGCTTTGACCCCCCCAGCCCCACCCCTTCTTCCCGAGGTCCCGCATTTTCCGGGTGCCAGAGCCAGCCCCAACCAAACCTTGTATCGGTAAGTCCCTATTTTTACTTTCACCCCTGGGTGGGAGGGTGATGAGCTCTGTACCCAGTCATAAGCTATGGCTTTTTCAGGAGTGTGTGCATAGATACTGTATTTGTCTTTGCTGAGATACAAATAATACATTTCATGAGATCATCAGGTTGCTCTCTTGTTAAAGCAAAGTGTAGTTCTTCCCTGAAAAAATGATTGTAACATAGCAATGTGAATACCCTGGACATAGTCTCTTTGTTTCTATATTAAATTAGCTTTTTTAAAAAGAAAAACTGCCAGCCCAAATCCCTCAACTTAGGCTCTGAAAGTCACACTGGGTATGTCTTTATTGCACACTAGCCCAGGTCTGTGGGACCCAGGTTTGTGGACTCAGTGTTTCCAAGCCTGTGCTTGAGTGTCCACTCTACATTGTAAACCTCGGTGTACAATTCCTGAACCTATCTCACATCTAAGCGGCGCTACACAGACCTTCTGGCACAGGTCTGCAGCAGCAGTTGCATCCTTGCTGCAAAATGACAGGGCTTTCACCTGAGTCATGGCAGGATCTGGGCTCTGACGAACCCCCCTAACAGGATCCTAGAACCCAAGTCCTGAGTACTTGCTGGCCTGATTCAAACCTTTTCATTGGTTTTTTCCTGAGCCAGAGTCCAGGCTTGGAGTGCAGTTTAGACATACCCACCGTGTCCTTTACATCTCAGCATCATCTCCCGTCCAAACTTAGCCATCAGTTGCACATATGCAGGCCTGGGGCTGCCTTTGGGTTTGCACGGCATTTGAATTGAAGTTAGTAAATAATTCTCTCCATTTGTATGATAAGGAATAGTGCCCTCTGTCAGGATTGCCTCCCCACTCTGAACTCTAGGGTACAGATGTGGGGACCCGCATGAAAAAAAAGAAATAACTCCCAAGCTCATTTTACCAGCTTAGGTTATCTTTTTCCCCCCAGAACACAAACTTCTCCTGTGTCTGGAACTAACTGCTGCCACCACCAAACTCAGTATTCTGAAAACTAGGACAAAGGGGAGTTTGGGACCCTTCTTTCCCTTTCCACTAAACCACCAAACTTCTTCCTTCCCTGGGAAGCTTGAGAGAAAAAAAAAACAAACCTCGCCTGATCCTGTGAGACGTGCCCGATCCAAAACCAGGATCTTACACAATGGAAAACAAGCAGTCAAATTCTTAAAAGAAAGATTTTAATTAAAGAAAAAGAAAGAAATAAATCCCTTATAGAAAATCAGTAGAACAGCACTACAATAATCAATAAAGAGTTAAAGACAACCCCCTCCCCGAATTTCTCCTCCTGCTGAAACTTTACAGTATTAGTGAAACACAGAGATGAATTTCCACCCACTGGAGAATTTTCCAGGTGATAAAAAGAAGGTAACTTACTGACTACTTTACTTGATAGAAACCTTATAGTTACAGTGAAAGAAATAGCTGTGATTCATCCCATAGCCGAGTTGAACAGAGGGAGACCCAGAGAGAAACTGAAACTAAAGTCTCCTCTTTGTCTTTGGAGGTTGATTAGCATCTCCGGTTCCTACTGGTCACTTGTCCCTCTCTCTTCAGGTTACCTTTAGCTTAACCCCTTACAGGTAAACACTAATTCTAGGCTACTTTATATCTCCCATCTAAACTTAGCCACCAGTTGCACATATGCAGGCCTGGGGCTGCCTTTGGGTTTGCATGGCATTTGAATTGAAGTTAGTAAATAATTCTCTCTATTTGTATGATAAGGAATAATGCCCTCCCTCTCATTAGTATTGACTTTGCAGGGGTAGCAGGAGTAAACAGCAGTAAAAATATATTTTAGTTACTACAGTCAGATAAATCTCTGAACGTTGCACTCAGAGAGCACATCCACTGGGTCAGTTAAATGTTTACATAGTCATTTTTCTTAGGAGGCCATATTCTAAGGTTGAGTGAATTGCAGTTGTTGTCTAGTATGTATAAATAGCACTTTAAAATCATGTTTCTTCTTAATTTAGTATTAAGGATAGAACTGAATAAATAATTCATTGGAAATTATATAGTCTCTAAATTTATCTTTTTTCAATAATAATAATTAATAATTTTCCTATTCTCAAATTATCCATGAAACATTTTGTGTTTAATTGAGGAAAATTCCTGATCCAGTCACACTGTTCCCAGAAATGGCAGTTCTCAGGGTTTAGAGAAGCAGTTAAGCCCATCTCTGTCTGCTTTACCAAAGTTACCTAATGGATAAGCTCTTTGCCTATTTTCTTTTTTTCTGATTAACAGCGTGGTCAACTTCCAAAGCCTCCTTGGATGCATTATAATGTATCTATAATGTCTTTCACTGATTCCCATTTGCACCTCATGGTACAGCACTGACTCCGTGGTTTCACTTCTTTCCCCAACCCTCATGTCTACCTGGCTTCTGGCTTCAATCTTGCATCTGGGGGCCTCCTGCCTGAGGAATCCTATATTGCATTTTCCTTCTACCAGTGAATTCCTCCATGTAGCCCTGTCTTCCTGTTTCTATAACAGTTCTTCTATCCCACTCATTACTGGCTCAAAATTCACTTTTTTGTACTGCTCCCTCGCTAGCACTCTGATTGAATGAGCCATCCATAGAAAATTATATGCACTGAAAGAAATTTCCTCCTGTTGTTCCCAGATTATTGGGAAGCAGTTTACAGAGCTTGTTAGCCAAAGCATGAATCTCTAGTGACCACTTTGTATTTGCTCTGCTTTACAGCATGTAAGGCTGAAACAAAGTAATTGAGATAACTCTGGAAAAGGACAGTATTTGACAAGGAAACCTCACATACATTTACTTGAGAAGCCCAATATAAAACAGTTAGTCTGGACAGAGCATATGGGGTTTCCCCCCTCACCCCTGTGTCAGTGTAATCTTCCTTGCTATTAAATTACACTCCTGTTCATTTATTTTAAAACATTTCCCACAAGACTTATCTGACCTGTCAACTTGTATCATTTCTAGATCTAAAAAAGAAGAGAGAGACAAATTCTGCTGTTAAAACCCCTTGTGAGTCAGACACAGCATAATTGTATTTCTGTTTTACACCAATATCATGGCTTAGTAAACAGAGCTATACCCAATGGTGAATGCGTTAATCCTTCTCAGTGGTATCAATTCCAGAGCTTTGGTTCCATGAAATGAAATATCTATTGGTATGTTTACCATTGCCAGTCCAGATTCGCAAGGTTGTATTGATTAGATTTTTGAACTGTAAAAAATCAATACAGGTTGGGTTTTTTATATACAAATTGGATTTGGATCAGGAAGAAAATATTCCACACATGAGAAATAAAACTGGACAGAAAAATGTGATTAAAAACATCAAATGGGTGGAGGGTTACTTCCTCTAACTATTGTTTAAGTCTCTGCTGACTCCTTTGTCTGTCCAGTGATTATTTTCTTACAGAAATTGATTGTCAAGAAAATATAGGGTCCAAGTTTGCAAAAGATATTTTCCAAATTAGTCTAGCGTTATGAGTAATTGTCTTAAATTTTTAAAAATCCACTTACATGCATTTTATAAGGTGAGCAGACTATACCCTATAATACCCCAGACTAGCTGGTGAGATTGTTGATGGCAGCATTTCTAGTGGAATTCAGGTAAGCAGTTTTTTGAGTAAGTAATGCATCGGAAATGTATCCATTGAGATGGGGTAGGATTATTTCCAAAAAAAAATTAATGCAGTTATTCCAGTGATGAAGAGGCATTATTATGAGTAATGTACAAAAAGTTAGGTTTCAGAGTAGTAGCTGTATTAGTCTGTATCCGCAAACAGAACAAGGAATCTTTCATCCCATGGTAAACACCTTAGCAGGGTGTTTCCCAATTATAAGACAATATTTTAAAGCCTCTAGGCCATGAGGGAATAAGAAAAATTAAAATCAGCCCAAATAATGAGAAGAAATCAAGAAAACAAAGTGACAGAAGATGATGGGGGAGAAAGAAAGAGAAGGTCTGTAAAAACATTGAATGGTTTATGAAGTATAAAAGGAAGTGCACGTGTTCCCATCACACCCTAACTGACACAACTATTCCAGGAAAAGCCCCAGTGTAGACATAGTTATACCAGCAAAAAGTCCTTTTTCCAATATAATTTATTTCATTTGGGAAACTAGATCCTTTTCTAGTGTAGACAATGCCTCCATTTGGTGTCATTCAGCAATAGCTGACACCAGCTATTTGAGATAACTATGAATTTAAACTTTTGAAACTTGCAATTTATGTTTATGAACTTTTGTGGGAGAAAAAATTATATTAATAAAATCCGTTGCTGAAAAATGAAAGAGAGAACAGGGTTGTCTCCAGGACACTGCAGGCAGGTAATTTAAAAAGCTCAGGAATATTGTTGAAATTATTATGCAAGCTTATTAAATGCAATGTATATTTAAATTGAAAAAAACTTTCTTTATTAGGCCTAGATAGGTGGATTTTCATAGCCTCCAGCAGTTAAGCATATTGGGTAAAAGTCAGGTTAGATTAATTTCTAATCTTTATGGAAATCCATTTTTTTAATAAATGGATTTCCAAGTTATGAATATGACACTTAAGGTTTTAGAATATGTGTAGCACAAGGGTCATCATTTAAATATGTGGGGAAAGTAAAATGAAAGTGTTTTTTATTTTAAGACTATTTGAAAACTTTTGTTTACATATATTTTTATATTTTAACATAATATTCTAGCTGAGTTATTCCTGAAGTGTGTTGAAATAACACAGAAATCTTATCATTAGAATCTATAAAATATTTAACTTTAATTTTCTTTTTCCTATTATGCAATTAGAAACTTATTATAAAACACAGTTAAGAGAACTCATTGTTGACTTAGATAATTAAAATAAAGAATATGAAGTGAATTTTTAATGCTTTTTAGATTAGCCGCTGAATGATCAACATATTTGTCTCCTTTTCAAGAATATCTACCAGTAATGCTTCAGACTGTATATGCTGTCTTCTAACAAAATTAATGAACATTCAGAGTTAAGGACATGTCAGTAAAGATTCCTAACTGCTTTAGTTGAACACGGTTTTTTAGAAGTCGCTTGCTCATTAGTTGGTGGAAGGCTGAGGAATCTGAGTGCTAGATGTGATATACATAAGACTCAATCTCATAAAAGCCTGTAAGCAGTGGTCCGTTTAAACCGGGGCACTCATCAGCTGAGGCAAGTGAGGCACAACTTAAACAAGAATTCCCAACAGCTACAAAATATATTTTGCCTATTCTCTTTTATTTAATTGCTGAATAGATACAGATTTGAGGACAAACTGTGTTTAAATATCACCACTCTCTCTCTCTCGTAGCAAAATGCAATGTAAGAAAGTTCGAAGAATGTAGAGCTTGCTGCATGAGGCTCAAATCTTGATATAGCTAATTGTGCCTCAAGATGCTGTCTTGCTACCATGGCAATTTACCATGTTTAGGACTCGCTTTATAAGGGTATTACGCTGGTAACCAATGCTTGGTAAGGCCATGTGAGGATTATAGCAGTTAAGTATGGGCTGCAGAGGGCGGGAATGGGGCCTGCACCTTCCGGGCCCCATCCCCTAGGGTTGGGCCCTGTGCATGTGAACAATGAATCACCAGTGAGCCCTGGGACCGCCTTATGCTCTGTCACCCATGTTGGTCTGGGTAGCAGAGTGAGTAGCAGCTCCTGTTCCCACATCTACCCACTGCTTATCACTAGAAATAAGCTAACCTTTTAGTAACCACTAAATTATATACCATGTGGGAGTGGAAATAACTCTTTTGTGATCATTTCATCACATGTCAAAAAAATCACAAACTGCCACTGGTTTGAGCGAGTTCCCAGCTCTCTTCCATCACTTTGCTAGCAGTCCTCTCAGTTTCTGCAGAACCTAGGGTTTTATTTAATTACAAAATGAAGTCCCTAGCTCTTATGGTTGCAAAGATGTTGTTTCAGTTGTAAACTGGTGCAGTGCAGGTAAAAACTCTAGGCCAAATCTTCAGTTTGTGTAATTGGAGTGGCTCAGTTAACTTAAATGGAGATCAGAAAATTTACACCAGCTGAGGGTCTGCTCTGTTAGCTCTCCAGCCAAATGACAATCCCCAACACACCTGCATAGGGACAGAAAGTCCAAGAATAGCTGGACCATTTCTCTTCTATGCAGTAAGGCAAGCCAGACAGAAGAACACCATACAGAGATTTAGAGATGTGACAAGGAGGTGCAGGAAATTTCACTAGTGGATCCATTATGTAAAGTGACAAGCCTAAACTCTTCTATGTAGCTTCACAAATATAATGTGTTGCCCTCTAGGTTGTATAAGTGATTGACAATGGAATATAATACACAAAGCCTCAGGCTGGTGGAATACTGCCCAATAGAATTCACTTTTTGACTCCGAAGAGGATTTTTTAAAATTATAGTAGTTTATTATGCATTTTAAGGTGCAATGGAGTGGAAGGAAATGCAGTTTTTTTTCCTACTTCTTCCCCTTCCTACTGCTTTACCTCTCTGATTGGCTTTTCTCATTTCAATTTATAATCTTGTCTTTGCTGAGCCGTAGTAGCTGACACTTGCCTATCAGGCTCAATCAAATAAAGGATATTTTCCAGGGATGCTTTGGTTCCTGGAGCACTGCTCATCTGGGATGTCTCTGAGTCTTTAAAGCATCTGCCGTTGTGGAAAGAAGAACAGACATAATTTAACAAAGGGTCCAGTATAGCAATTACATGATCTCTGGGCTTTTTTGTGATGTGACATTTATGGACAGAATTGTTTGGGACCATCTACCTATTTTATATTTTATATTCTGCCCGTCACTATCGTATCTCAGCACCATCCACTGTGGAGTATTCATTGGTTTAACCTCCTATGCGAATGTGGTCTACCAGGACAAACAGAAATGTAGTCAGATAGTGTTTCTTCCAGTTTGGGGGATTTTATGCATATGTTTTTCTCCAAGAGGAACTAAAGAGTTTGTTGTGTGTTTGGACATTCAAAACAAGGTAGCTTGAATTGAAAGTGCATGCTTCGTCATGTTTATTAGGTGAGCTACTGGTTTTAAACTGAAATCTTCTGTGTGCTTGTGCTACTGTGGTGTAGTTAGGGTGGTCATTCGATTTGATTTCTGGTGCCTTGCCCGAGAACAGAAATCTATAGACAGTCAGAACTCTGCTTGGATTTCAGCATGAAGAAGCCATCTCCAGTGTCGTCTTAAACAGCATTTTTTGGTGCTTAATAGTAAATAATTGAAACAATGATAGAAACCTGAGAGTTCAAACTCTGCCCACAGAGTGCTGATGTGTCAAGTGGTTGAGCAAGAGGAGGCAATTAAATGAAGAATCTTCTCTGCTTTGCAGCTTTCTTATCAGAGAAATGTTGTTGAAGTTCACCATTTGCTTTCAAAAGAAAACGGTGTCCATCCTCCAGCACAGCCACTGCCCTCATTAGTTCATGGCAGGGTTTGTTTTCAGATTTTCCTTTGACTTCTGAAGGTACATGAAGAGATTACTGTTCTAGAACTGTTGTCCTTTTCATTCAGCAAAGTGAGGCCCTACACTAAATTTGAAGTCATTTCTCTGTCTCAGTGCAATGCAATTAACTTTTGAACTCTGCATCTGATCTGTTCCAAAATTTCAGAAAATATTTTAGGCATCAGTGGCTAGAATCCCACTGAATTGGGTGACAATCTGAAAACTTGAAACGGATATGGGGGACACATGGTGTCACTGGCATCTGATTACGGGCATGAGGATTAAAGGAGAATGAGGGGGCACACAGACCCCCTGACATGAGTGGGCAGAATGTGGGATGCTGGAATGGAGGGAAGCAGGCAATGGGAATACACAGAGCTGCTGATATGGGAGAAATGGGAAACAGAGAGAGCACACAGAGCCTGGGCTGCTTATCCTGGTTATTTCACAGCATATTAAAGGAAGAACATGACTTAATATTTGTAAAGTTTTTCACAAGTATGTGTTTTTGTTTCCAATCTGCTCTACTCATTTCAACCAAGCCAGCAAATGGCTGTCATTTTAATTGGTGAGCTAGATTTAGATTGGTAATGTTGAGCTAAAACAATAATAATATCCTGGGCCATCCAGCCCACATCTTTTACTCATAAGGCTGATTTTACTTACTGCAGTTTGTTACATGAGGTTAGACAAGAGCAAACTAGTTTTGTCATATTTCTAGTCTACTTGAACAATGTGGATTCTCCAGTCCTGTTGCATCCACTATGCTGACAATGGCAGGAGGTGTTGTAAGAGTCATCACACTGGCACTATAGTATCAGACCATCTCTCTACACTGGCTGATCCTTCTGTGCCTCACTATGTTAACATGTGAAAAACAGCAACAATGCAGGATCTGGGCCTATTTAATTACAGATATCCTCATCTGGTGTAAATTAACCTGAGCCAGACCCTCAACTCGTCTAACTTAGCATAGTTCTATTAAAGTCAGTGGAGCTATGCTAATTTATACCAGCTGAGGAGCTGGCCTGTACTCTCAGGCTAAGTGAATGGGTGTAATTTGCTGCACTGGAAGAATTGACCCAAAATAGTAAATTTTGTGGACATAACTCTTTCTGGGAGACAACTGAAGGGTCTATTGAATAAAATTGTTGTTCTTTAGGTAAGCAAAGGAGAAATACTGAACTTTATCCAGATATAATTTATGAAAGTGTTGTGCCTTGCAACATGCTAAAGCCACTCAGTAATACTAAATTACAGTAGACCCTCGATTATCCAGGATGATAGGGAAAAAATTAATCCTGGTTAATAAAATCCCAGATAATCACCATCCACAGGAAATATGTGGGGAGGGGGTTGGTTCACCAGACCAACCATCCTGTGCCAGGGGAAGGGAGTATTGGTTCACTGACTGTCCTGCACCCTGATTGGTTTTTTTGGTTTGGTTTTTTTGTGCTAGGGAAGGCAACAAAGCCAGAGCCGGCCCTGCGAGTTACACGTTTTTGTTTTTGTTTTGACATCCTGGTTAATCCACAACCTGGTTAACCCAATCCTGGATAATCGAGAGTCTATTGTATTTTAATAAAACTTTAAAGTCTGTCTGTATTTTTTCATGCTCCCTTGCAATATATTCCCCAAGGAAATATGTTTGTATTTTAGCATAATTTTGTCATGTTTGTTGCCACTAAGGTGTTTATATATACACACACACACACGCACACACAATGTTTTTAAAAGGTGTTACTGAATAAAACTGTTCATGACCCTGAAACATTAAAAATGACATTCCTATACATATGTTGTAAATTACACAGCTGTCAACATCTGTAGTGTAATGTTATTGCATGGTTTGGTTTTTATTACTTTTTTATTTCTATACAAAGATTGAAATTGATAAAGAATTTAAATATGTACTTTTAAAAAAAAATTCATATACAGTGTCACTTTTTGCCACTACAGACATTCAAGGAAAAGTGTTTATATACAATAATTCAGAATAAGAAATTGTCATTCCTCAAAACTGTCAGGGGAAAATCTTTCCACCATTTGGTATGTTACACGTTTTAAATCATGCTTTAAATCAGAGCAGACATGGTTATTTTGGTTTATACTTATAGTGCTCTCAACTAGCTTCTGAAAAGGAAGAGGAAACATTCCTCTGGCAGGTTAATTGCAGAATAACAAGCAAATTCTGTCTGCTGACACTAATTCTTTGAAATAAATTTAAATTACATTGAGCCCTCTTATAATGAAACCATTCTTTTCACAGAACAACTTCTAAGTGGAGGTACAAATGCAATTGGCATATTGTGATTTATCTAAACAATTCAGGACTTTTAATTCTCCTTCAGTATGAACAGAGTTTCACTAGTGTCCAAGCCATGCAGAAAAATGTACTGTGAATAGAACTGACTTGCAAGAACTGATCTTGTCATCATGAAATAGTTTTTATAGTTTGATCAGCCAGCCATTGATGAGCAAGAGCAAAGCTTTTTAAATACAGACCTTGAAAACCATTGCAGAATTTGGGACTATTCCTGTAATGAGGTGCCTATATATGGGTAATACTGTATTTTTCCAGGGCTGTGGGCTACTTGCTGTTCGACATATGTTATCTCCTTTCTGTGTATTAGCTTGTTGGCTTTTATTGTCATAAGTGAAGGCCACTACCATGAGTATAAACTGATTAATATCTCAGTGATCACATTATTGTAATAGATTAGTCACACTTTGTCTTTTAATTCAATCCATCTGAACCTTGTACTTTGCAAACTGTTTAAATAAAAACGGTGAACTAGATTTCTGAAAAACACCTGTCGGAATCAGGAATGGGTGTGTGATACACTGGCTTAGGGCCTGATCCAAAATGCACCCAAGTAAATGGAAGGCTTATCATTGGCTTTAGTAGGCTTTATGGATCAGTGCCCTATGACATGCAATTAGTGGCTGTCCCTAAGAAATATAAGGCTTGCTACTTATCTGCTGCTAAAGTAGTAGTAGTTCATGTGGTTGCAGCCTGTATTTCATGATAAAAGTCCTGCATTCAATCACACTTGAAGACTGGTGTCTGGATGCATTATCAATGCATAGTCCATAACAAAATATGAAATTACCATCTAAAAGTATGTATTCTTTGAATCCTCTATAGAATTGTGCACTCTGGACTGTGGTAGCCATGGAGTTTGTTCAAGAGGAATATGCCAATGTGAAGAAGGCTGGGTGGGACCAAGCTGTGAGGAACGTACATGCCACTCTCACTGTGCTGAACATGGCCAGTGCAAAGATGGGAAGTGTGAGTGCAGCCCTGGATGGGAAGGGGATCATTGCACCATTGGTAAGATTTTTATATGTTTTTTTTAAAAGGCTGACTAGCTAATAGGAAGATCTGCTGCTGCTGCCATCCAAGAAGATCTCTTGGAAAAATTAAAGAGCCCAAATTCAGGCCTGGAGTACAGAGATGCCTCTCCACTGACTTTGATGGATTGGCACACACTTACACCAGATCTGTATTTGTCCCACCGAGTGTGGTCAGTGCAGCTTTTGCTTTACATGCAGCAATACTAATGTAATAGTTGGAGATATCAAATCAAAGATATATAGGTTACATTCTCATGCACAGATGAGCTACGTTCCTATAGATACTGAGAATCATAAAAAATACTGAAAAATTATTAATAGAAATTGTGAGGGGATGAAACTAGCAGGCAGCTTAAAGAATTCTAAGTCTGCTGCCTTCACATCAGAGGATTTAAATATTTTGCTTGTCACAAGATATGGTTGTACAGCAGCTGACTACTACAATATTGTTAAGAAGTTAAAGCTTATTAATCTTTTCAGAAGTCATTACTCAGCTGTACAAATGTTAATTGCTATATTTTAATAAAATGTGACACATTTTTACAAAGCTTAACATTGTTTCTTGCCAAAATGTCATTACTGTTTTTCCAGAGCATTCTTATCTTTAAACATTTTAATTGAATGTAAGAGATCAGGATACCTAAGTTTGAGAGGTAGGTAGTCCAAACTTTCATGCTTCGCAAGTACAGTGCTTATCTTTTTTCTTTTCTGTATTTTGAAAATATGGCCCTTCCTCATTTAATTAAATGGAAAAATTCTATAGCCAGTGATTCAATTACCGTATAATACCTGCGTATAGGGAGTAAAATTGATTAAAAAATAAAAGGAATTTTCTTTATTGTTAGTAAAAATGATTTTGTTCAATATATTTGGTTTTCTTTTTAAAAGAAAGATAACTAAGAAATGACTGAATTAAGTAGAAGGCACAGCTTGCATTACACATGGTAGTGTCCATAACATTAACAAACAATAACTGAAGAACACACATATATCTGCAATTATTGTTTTTTGCTATACAAGTCCTTTCTGACACCCTGGAAAACAAAATCAGCTATTTGTTTTATTCAAAGTGGTAGGAATAGACCTGACTGCAATAAGGGAGAGACACTTTATCTTAATCAAAGTATGGTAAACTATTAGCAAATGGTTTTGTGTTTTCATTCTGTGTTTTCATTCAATCTATTACAGTTTTGTTTTTTTTCTTTTTTAAGCTCACTACTTAGATGCTGTGCGAGGTAAGCTTTTCATATCAGCATTGCAAAGGAATAATGAAAGGATACAAAAGTGTTGAGAATGCAGGTTTTTTGTGACTTGTTCCCTTTTGAGCCTCCCACTTCCTGTACTGTTAAGATACAATATTTATGCAGGATAGATCAAATGGATGACTAGATAGGTAGGCATATATTTACAGAGAAGTGTAGTTTGTCTAACAAAATATCAGTACATTCTGCATTCTTAGCTCTTTATATTGTCCCAATATTTCATCAGAAGCAGAGGTGTCTAAAGTAAGCATGACTGGAATGTTGCTATTGCATTTGGTTACCAATTTCCATATATATGTAATATTGTATGTGAGGCGAGTCAGATTTCTGCTCATGGTTTCTATTCACAGAGGGATGACAGCACTGAGGACTTGGTATTACCAGAATAATTTGTGTCAATCCTTCCTTCTGTTAGAACAACATTTCCATATTTTTATCATCTGCAGCTAGAGAGTAGGTTTCATTTGTGAAGGAAATATGCTTCTCTAAGACTTTGGAGGTGGGGGAGAAATGTAAAACAATGCATGTTTTAAAACATGGAATTGTAAAGTACTGTGTGAGGTTTTGAGATATCAGAGGGATTTATAAATATTTGCTCTACCCCACACCCACGCTGGTTGGTGCTTTGAGCAATTTGCTCAAACATTATCTAGGCTAGAGATGATATAACCATTCTAGACCCAAAGAGCTAAATTCTGTGTTTGATTTGCACCTTGTGTATGTCCTTTGACATGACTTTGCTCTGCAGGGCCTATGGCTTGTTTCTGCCCTACAAGTCTATGACTTCCATGATTTGGAAGCAATCTGTCAGTCTGATCCACACTGTTATGTATGAAATCACACTGTCCCCTGGGAAGATGGCTCTCCACAGATATATCAGACAAAGCAGGATTCCAAAAAGGACTGGGCACTTATTTTTTATTTTATCTCTTCAGAATTAAATAACAATAAAAATGTCCATACAAAAAGCCCTAAGTTACCTGAGAATTATTAGACTTACATTCGTAAAGGACAACCACCTACAGCAGAATATAATCATGAAATATACCAATAATGAATTAACTCATCTGGCCAATAAATCAAAACAGGAAAACAGCCCCTTGAATCTCCATAGGAACATATCCTCAACTTTCCAAAAATTATCTATTCACTAAATGACTTTGACCGTACTGGAAGATTGTCAAGATCAGGTTATTTCAGACCAACGAGGAACAAGCTCTAGAGTCCCATGTCACTTATAGACAGCACCTTAGCAGCAGACCCTCTCTATTTTACTATGAGGGGAGAATATAGCTCAGGTATCCCTGCTGATGTCAACTATGGCAGCATGTCTTGCGGGGAGAGGAGATCCTTCAGGTAGGCAGTTGCTAGGAACTTAAAGGCATTTTAAGTCATAAGTAACAATTTAAACTCTACCAGAATACCAGTAGGCAGCGGTGCAGATCTTGGAGCTATGGTGTTATGTATAATTTATGTGGATAACAAGAACTATCCAGAGCTATAAAAGTAAGGATTAAAAAAGCAAAACACAAGGATCCTGAAAAGAAACCACCCTCTGAGTTTTGGGAGTTAGGAAAAAACATTCTCTGTGTGCAGGCTGTTCTGTAATGCACCTTTCTCTGAAGCACATGCTACTGGCCACTCTGAGCCAGAATACCAGACTAGATGGACCAGTACAGAAGTTGGTCCAATAAAAGATATTACCTCATCCATTTTGTGTCTCTAGGTGGACCACTGGTATTTAGACTCTGTCTCTTTGGCTGGCAGTTCCAAACACCTTTTGCAATTTCTCCTTTAGTGGCTGTCAGAAACCCCTGCAGACTGTCTTCCTTTCCTCTTGAAATCAAACCTTTTCCTTTTGATAGTGCAGAAGTGTCAACACACAGTTTCAGACAGAGAGGCATTGAATTCCTGTGAGTCCATTCTGGCAAAAAGAAAGCACTCGTTTAGAAAGGGATGCCACTCGTAGTGTTAAATTGATTGCTAAGCTCCATCCTTTGTCCTTTGGCTCCCTGTGTGATAAGGTAAAAATCTGAAAAAATCCGTACTGGCACCAACCTATAAAAGCAGATGGACATAAGTAGGCACATCCAAGAGATTATCTATTTGTCACACTGAGCAAGGAACCTAGTTGAAAATTCAGAGTTTACTGTAAATTCAGAGTTTACAAATCCTGAGGATGATGCTATTGATCCATTTTAGATCTAGTTTCATAATTTACAGAAAGAAACTGAAACATTTCCTACAGCCACCAAGGTCAAGTGTTTCTTCTTTGAACTGGATAGAGAGTTGTAAAGAAGTGGGAGGGAGTATTACAATGAAAACCCCCATTTTCCTTCCCTAGGAAAGTACTTCAGAATGGTTCAGAACAGAAATCCCTAGCCCTGCTGCATTCATGTGGGTTTCTACACCTACAATATCTAGAATTACACCTTCAGCTGCTGCTTCCAGATTTGTTCACCTAAAATTACTTGCCTAATTTTGTAAACTCATCTTTTGTTTCGAAGTTTCATGTGAAAACTCTGTCATGAACACACGATTGATACTAGGTGTGAAAACCAAGATAGATAGAAATTATTTGTATGTGCAAAGCAGATAGTTAGACTTCTGATTACTCAATTTCTGTGTGCACATACTATTAATGTACCCCACATCTGAGTTTTTGCATCCACAAGATTTTCGGCACCAAAAAATAAGCCTTTATAACTTAGGCATGCTTTTCTAGGCAAGCAGGCCATAGGACAATTCATAAATATTTGTCCAAGAATGTGACTGGAGTCCAAAGTAGACCAACTGTGATATCATTTTAAAGTAGCAAATATTGTTATGTAATTTTAGAGAATTTTATATAACAATTTATAATTTTAAAGAAACTCCTGCATGAAGCCTTGTTCTTTACATTTTCTTCTCTAGATGGCTGCCCGGGTCTGTGTTATGGAAATGGGAGATGCACTCTTGATCAGAATGGATGGCACTGTGTGTGTCAAGTGGGATGGAGTGGCACAGGATGTAACGTTGTCATGGAAATGATGTGTGGGGATAATATGGATAATGATGGAGGTACTGTACATGCCCCTGTATTTACTTTTCAGTTTTTATGCAGTTCTGTTTCCTAAACTGCTGTCTCATATCTTGTCTTTATGTGAGTTTGTCTTTTCTATCATAGAGGTGCAATGCTATATCCCTTTCTCATATTACTAGTCCTGTTGACTTCAGTTGGTTACTCCCATGGATAAGTAGTTACAGGCTCTGTCCTTCATATTGTAAGCTCTTTGGGGAGGAAATCTATCTCCCTGCTTATATGGTCTCCATCATCATAGTATCAGAATGTGTCTTGAAAAAAATCCATGTTTTTCATCATAATTATGTTATTCTTTTATTTCCTTCCAAAAAACCTAAAATAACTCCATTTACTATAAACATGTCTTATGAGGAACTATAGTTTTTGTCAGACTGGCATTAGAGACACAGATGAAATTTAAAATTCTGTCCTAACATTCTTGTGTGACTAACAGAATATACATTGATACATTATCATAGTATCAATATTATGAAAGAAATTCTTCAGAAAATAGAAAATCATACATTGAAACCTGCTCTTATTAAGTAAATTAGTTTCTTAATTTTAACAAAGAGTCACAGTTATAACAGACAATTGTGGCACATAATTTTGAGATGGTGTTGAGCAAACCAGTAGCAAGTATGCTGAGGATCTCTAAGCCAGAGGTAACTTTAAATACAGCATGTGACCTAAACCTTAAAGCATAACAATGTACAGTTAAAGCAGCCTCTCTCTAGCGCTAATGTCCCCTGTTGGATCATCCTTTTTGAATTGTGGACACCAAAAGTGGACACAGTATTCCACTAGCAGTTGCACCAGTGGCAAATACTGAGGTAATATAATCTCCTTACTCCTACTCAGTATTCCCCTGTTTACCGAAGAATCACATTAGCTTTTCTGGCCACAGTATCACCTTCAGAGCTCGTATTCAGCTGATTACCCATCATGACCCAAAAACTTTCTCAGAGTCACTCCCTCCCAGGATAGAGTCCCCCCATCCTGGAAGGGATGGCCTTCATTCTTTGTTGCTAGATATATGACCTTACATTTGGCAATATTGAAATGCACATTATTTGCTTTTGTCCAGCTTACCAAATCATCCAGATTGCTCTGTATCAGTGACCTGTCCTCTATATAATTTACCACTCCTCCAATCTTGTGTCATCTGCAGGTGTATCAGTAATGGTTGTATATTTTCTTCCAGGATAAAATATCTTAAATAAGATAGGGCTAAGAACCGATTTCTGTGAACCCCCACTACAAACTCACTCACTCAGTGATGTTTCACCATTCACAGTTACACTTTGAGACCCATCAACCAATTTTTAATCCAGTTAATGTGTTCATTTTGATTGTATATCACATGGACCCCTATGATCTTTTGGCACTGCCCTCTTAATGTCTGAATCTAATTCAGAATTGTCCTCCTGTTATTCCAATTCGCCCTCCTTCATCCATCCTTTTTCACTTTATTTCCCCTTTAAAAGTAGTGGTGCCTAGGGATCAACCCACCCTGTCACATGGCATGGCCTTTAAGACTTAGAAAGATCTGTTAGAGTGAAAGACCTACAAGGTATGGGTAAAGAGAAAATGGTCCTCGGATATGAAGTGTTTGGCAGATACTCCCATCACTATTTCTTTAAAGGCCTGAGATCAGGAGTCTTGAAGAGTCTTGTGCAGGGCAAGGTTCTGCTCTCACTCAACCAACAAGGATGAGCTTTAGTAGGGGGACCTTGTATATGTTACCTTCTCGCTCATAGCACAGCAGACAGCAGCAGAGGAAAGTCTGCCTGGACAAACCTCCCAGCCTAAGGGTGGAAGGACTGATTGGGAAAAGGGCCAGCTGGAGTAGAAGTTGTCTGAGGCTCTACTGCTTGCCTAATGTACAACTCCAGCTCCAAGGGACAGAGGTAGGGGACTTTGGTATTAAGGAGAGGGACAGAGGGATTGTCCAAAATACAACCTACTTCCAGGAGGACTAGGGCCTTCTGAACATGGGAAGGAAATTGACTAGGACTTTTACATGGACCCATATTCAGCATGAACTTGAGCTGCTAAATTAGTGAGTGGCCCTCTAGAGAGAAAATAAACCAGTCCCCCAAAGGTTAATTATGTGAAAAGACCCAGGGGATACTTAGTGGGCAACACACCTGCAGGATCATGGGGCGGGTGTTGGAGAGGCTCACCCTATGACGCTCCTCCATCCACAACCCATAAGCTCACTCTTCTTCCAATCTATGTAGTCTAATCTGTATCCCTTCACACAGCATTCCACTGTCAGGATCACTATCTCCTGTGTACTTTCCCATCTGTCTGGTACTCTCTCTCCTGCTCTTCAAACCACTGACTCACCACACACTCTATCCCTTTAAAGCTGTCCATAAAACCCTGTTTATCCTGCAATATATGTAAAGCATTTTCTGATATACTCTGTGAACTGGTTCTATATAAATGGCCTCATATTGTGGTTTTTGCCTGCTTTATATTCTGCAGTAACTGTGAGTTATTGAGAGTTGGCAGCATCAACTCTAAATCTCCTTGAATTTGTCAGTTTAAGGCAGATACTTACTTAACATCATTTCCCTGTAAATTTTAAAATTATTTTTATGATAGTGTAACATATGGGGACAGCTCCACTGAAATTAAAATTAGAGATAAGTGGAGAAAGAAATACTTAATTCACCTAGTTACTACAGCTGGGCTAACTGCCATTAGTTTCACTTCACAATCAGGTTTTTTCTACAAAAAAAAAATATAAGGTTTTTTTTCAAATTAAAATCACTTATTTTTCCATCTTAAATTTATAGGGCCTGATTCTACTCTCTCTTACACAGATATAAATCAGAAGGAATTCCATTGAAGTCAATTGTAGTACACTGGTGTTAAATTGTTATGAGATCAGAAGCAGTGTTCCAGGCCTTGTATACATAAAACCACAGAAATTAGATCTGGAAAAAATCTGTTACATTATCCACTCCAGCCCCTCAGCCACTGTAGGATTGTTCCTTAGAGCACACTTTCTAACGTTTGATCTCGTCTAGTTGTACTGTATCATTAGATTTCCATGTGGGAAAGATCCCATTAAAGATGATTGTGTTTAAATTAAATATTTATGTCTTTATGCAGAGATCTTGGGAAGTGTTTTGAACTTTGAGATCCTTAGGAGAAAGACACTACTGAAGCACAAAATGGTAGCAATAGCATATTAGTGATATTATATCAAACAATCAACAACATTAATGATCAGGACTCTGAAAATTTAATCTGAATTCTGGCTTAAGACTCAGGTTTGGTATAGATGAAAGGTATTTTTGACTGTAAAAAATCTATTTTCTCCTTACAAAAATTAATACAAATACATTGTAGAGTAAAAGCCAATTTTTAATTTTAATAAAAGTATAAAAACACATTTCCTTAGTTCTAAGTGTGAGTATCTAAAGCCATGACCTATCTAGAACTGAAAAGTCTTGGCTCAAGTGTTTGATATGTAGTGCTCACACAAAACCCTCCCACTTCTGGAGAGACAATATCTTAAATTCTTTTTTTAAACAATTACTGTAGTATGGAATGTATACATTCATATAGACCCTGATCCCGCAAACACTTAAGCACGTAGGTCTGTGTCGGTGGAATTACTCGTGGCAGTAGAGTTAAACATGTGTGCCTGCATTTGCCAGTTTAGAGCACAGTGCATATCACTTATTCTTTTGGGGCTAAAACTCATCATGTATACTCATCCAAAACTCCCACCTGATTGGATAATGAGTGTACCATAACCACCCTTGTCATTTCCCTCATCAGCTTTTTCCCCACTTGTTTTCTGCAAGGTATGTTCACCTACTTAATTATCTCTAAAAATACATATTAAAACTGACAGCATAGAAAAGATGCACAACCACGTGGTTTCCATTAGCTTTTGTGGAGTACATCTGTGGCATGTTGGCAGACTTTATGATGCAACTTATATAACACTGGGATCTCCAACAGATGTCCTCTTCAGTGTGGAATATTGCTTTCTGTGAGACTAAAACAATATTTCCTGTTCTCATTTCTTCTTTCATCTTTTCTTGCCATTATTTCAGTGTCACGGCTGACCTAATTTCGGTTTTATTTTAGAAGATGATCACTCAGCTCATCTGAATAGGTTGTTTCCTCTGTCTTGCCGTTATTTTGAGAGTTCTTTTGGAAGCATTTAGCTCTGGAAATTGCTTGAAACTCTCTGCTGAATTCTGTTAATTAAGGCTATCTCTGAATAAGGCCCAAGTACCTAGAACAGCCTGCAGCAGCAGTACTGGGGACAAGGAGGTTTGTACACTCTTCCACATGCAGAACATCCATCCCTCCTGCCCAGCCATGCTCCGTGCTATTCTTTTTACCATTAAATTATTTTTATCTCTTGCATCTCATTACATAATGGTGCAGACTGTCATTTGCACTCATTTATTTGATGCTGAGCCCCTGTTTTAAGTTTATCTGGTTCTGTCTTTTCAGCTATTTGCTTTCTTTAAATGAATCCCTATACTTTGTTTTTGAAAGAAAAATACTGTTTACTACAAGCATTGAGCTAGACACCTAAAGCTCCCGTCCATCACTTTTCAGCCAGTTATTATATCTGATCCAAGTACAGTACAAGAAAAATATATGACTCAGTTTAGCTTTTGGTTGGTGGCCAGTGCTGTAAAAATATTGACAAGTGTATCATACCTATCTATTAGCATTTTAATAACACATCAGTCATAGAGACATTGAGTCCTTATACAAGTAACATACTATTATTATAGTAATGGAAATAGTTTTCATTGTTGCTGACACTTCTGGAAATCAGTCTTGATACATTTTCTATTCGTTGTGTGTTTGAGGCCAAAGACCACTGAGTGCCTGAACAAATATATGTAAAAATAAATGGTATTTTTCAAGCACAATACTATGAAGACTTCTTCTATACATGGACTTTGGCTGGCTTTAAGTATACTACTGCAAAATGCAGAGTGTTCAATTAATAACTTCAGGTAGATGTTGCCTTATTGCTACGTGTTGTAGCTGAAACTTGAGGAACGGTTGATATGTCTGCATGCACCACTGGAAACTCTAGCATTTTTGCTGCTTAGTTTCTTCTTCTGTTCACAGTGACTCCTAGCAATCGTATTTGAACTTAACTGAACTTGTGGTGAAACAAGCTAGCACAGGAGTTATATCAGGGTTATTTGAAATAAAAGAAGACAGAATTAGTTCGAGCACTAATGAGGATATTTTCATCTGGTAAGGAAAAGACAAAAATATTGAGCAATCTGTGCAGCAATATGAAATGCTCAAATACCACAAGAAGTTCAGGCAATTGAGCTTTATCTGGCTATCCGGGATGTGGGAAGTGAGAGAACGAGATCCAGCTGCCCACCTGAAAAAAAAAAAATCATGGTCCTCCACAATGTCCGTGGAGGGGTCCTGGCTACATTGATTAGGTGGCCCCATCCCTAGCTCACCCCTAATACTTTTCTCTGCATTTCTGAGGTACTAAGACTTGTGAGGTACCTTTGGTTCTCTGAGTCCTCAGCCAATAGGCGACTATCATTTCATCACAGACCCATTTTGGATGCTTCAAGTCCCTCTCATTCCTTGATAGGTTTATCTTATAGATTCTCATCCTTGTTTCAGTGCTTGGGACAGCATTTTACCCCAACTGTTCTATTGGCCTTTGCTAGTGCCCCGTGGTGCTGCGGCCTTGGAATTTGTCACATGTCTGCCTGTCTGTCTATATGTAAAATTAAAGCTGAGATTCCAGAATAAAATTCTTCAAGGAGGGGACGATTCTGTCACAAGTTCCATGACCACAAAACCCTGTATTACGTAGTGTAACACATGCAGTATGTTTCTAGCCACTATGAAATTCTGAAGTTAACCTTGAGAATGTAAATGGAGCGTAAGCAATGCAAAGATGTCTCCCTGAGTCTGCAAAGAGCCAGAAATAATACTTCTGAGAGGTGTCAATTGGCCCTTCATCTTAGTTAAATACAAAACTTACAGGTGACAATTTAAACAATGACATTGTTAGCTATTTCACTGCTGATCATCTTAGCAGAAACGTCTACCAAATGTGCTTATCCGAAAACACTCAAACTCAGCACCTCCTCAGCCGGAGAGTTTCATATTGAAATAAGTACAGACGCTCCTCGAGTTATGTAAACCTGACATACGCAAATCGAGCTGACGGAAAAAGTTCCATAAGCAAGAAATAGGAGGGTTTGGGGTGGGGGGTTTGCGTGTAATGGTCAGAAACACCTTTCTGACTTATGCAAAATTCAAGTTACACAAGGTGTTCCGGAACGAAACGCTTGTGTAAGTCGAGGAGCATCTGTAACATAGGAGGTACTGTACTGGCTGAATTAGTCATTTTCATAATTAATCAATAAAAACAGTGAATATTTCCAGTCCATTTCACAAGAGTGCTGGTGAATCCACTCTACTGTCACATATAGTATCTTGTTATTTGCTCCCCTCATTCAGCTGTTCCATACTCTGTTCCTGTGATCTCCTCAGTTATGCTGTTGGTGTTTTACTAGCTATATTTATAGACTGGAAGGGATGGATCAGATTTCCAAGAATATTAGTTTGTGACACTCCCATAGCTACCAAGATGAAATATAAGAAACTCAAGGATGGATGTGAACACTAGAAGAGCCAGAATTTGATAAGTGGGTGGGCCTATAGCTGCTCATGTTGGGACCTATACATTCCACTCAATTTATATTCTTTTTATTAACTTTTGTGGTTAGTAAATAATATGAACCTACAGTTAACAAAATGCCTCTTCATTTTCCAAATGGCATTTTATTTTCTGGAGGCTGTAATAGAAATATTAATGTTTCTCAGTACACATGAAACCCAACTGTGATAAATATGACATACATTTACTACAGAGTGCTACTCCTTTATAGGAAAAAAAAAAAAAAAGCACTAGGTTAATAAAAGTATTTAAATTTGCTTACCGTGCATTCATGATCATAGTCATGAGTTACGTAAGGAGTTCCCCCGGAAGGGCCTGTGTAAGGTCCAACCACAATTACAGACCCTATACTCCCCTGACACCAGGATACTCCTGCCAGAAACACCTTGCTAGAAAGTGAGCAGTGAAATAACCATGCTCGCGCTTAATGTGTCAGGCCAGCAGAGGTAGCCAGCCGTGCTTGAGGGAGCATGATTAATTCACTATGGGTATGTCTACACAGCAATTGACCATCAGTGGCTGGCCTATGCTGACCCGGGATTACAGGGCTCAGGCTAATGAACTGTTTAATTAATTAATTAATTGTGGTTATTTACATTTGGGCTCAGGATGGAGCCTGGGTTCTAGGACCCTGCAAAGTGGGAAGACCCCAGGTCACAAGCTGCAGCCTGAGTCCAAACATCTACACTTCAGTTAAATAGCCCCTTCCCTTGAGCCCTGAGAGCCTGTCGGCTGGCACAACCTGACCACTGTAGAAGCACATCTACAGCAAGATGCCCTGAAAAGGAATTAATTTTCATCTTGGGTAGCAAATCCTGGTGAGGCCTCCTAAAGAAAATGGTAACCCTCATTCAAGCATATGAAACAAGTCATGTGAACTTTGTGTGAGATTTTGGTGCAAAGATGTAAACGGATAATAAATATTTATTCTGTTCCCTTTAGAAATGTGCTTGAAAGATTCACTTCTGCATCAAGGCAATGCAAAAATTTTGTCCAAAATTCTCTTAGTTACAGTGGAGCAGTCTGGCTGAGAGCATAATATGGCCTTTTGTGTTTGCACCTTTTCATTAAGGTCATTTTAAAGTTGGGGGGTAAAGATATTCCTTGTCTTGCAACACCCTCCCCTTGTGCTTTTCAGACCAGAATGCTGAAACCCAGGTCAGCTATTTATTAGCAGCCTGAATTCCTGTAACAAGGAATCAAGTGGCTCTTTGTGAACTCTATTTTAGGAGTGATGTGAGGAGTACTTTGGGAACTTTTGCATTTTAAGTAAAGCAGATAATCAGTCGTTACCTTTCCCACATGAAACTAAAGTCGTATAAGCAAGATGCTAGCCAACCTGTGATTGTTACTTTCAGAGTTAGTTTACACAAATTTAATGACCCCTATTGTAGTGAACTGATATTACCAACTTTGCCCCACTGCTTCTTACATAAGACAACAGTAGAACTGCTAATATAAAATCCAAGTAGTTTACACTTTAGTGCTACATTTTAGTCTAGCCATATTCTGTTTTATCCAGTGTGATAATTGACAGTTGAGTCTTTGGTATACTGGATCACCCACTGTATGAATTATAGTTTATGCTTTATGTAGCTGTTGATATTCCTGTGTTTTGTCTCTTGAAATTTAATAGAAACCTTAACACACGCAAGGTCTGTTCTTTCATTTTTTACACTGCCTACTTACCAAAATGAAAACTGGTTGCTGAGAATTGAAAATAATTTTGAGGTACTTTCACAGCCTGGAATTTATAAATCAGATGTCTGGGATTTTCTTCTTGTATTTAAAATCACATTGTTATTGGAATTTGGGGGTGGCATATTGAAACTGATATGCTTGCTGTATTTATGAATGGGAATTGTGTTACCAAAGCTTCCTGTCATGTAACTTGAGATACTGCGTCTCATGTTCTCCTCTATAAAAGTCGAGTGACCATTAAGACCATTTAAAAATCGTGTTGTCCAGTCTATATATCAGCTTCCAGTCATCAAAATAATCTTTCAGCAACTCTGTTCAGGATTTTTTACAGATTTCTTTTAGTGCATATAAATGTTTAATTAGAGAAGTAAAATGTAGTCTGATGAAGGAAAGATTTTAGGAAAGTTTATTGAAAAAAGAGATACGTAAATTTTAAGACAACCTGGAAATATAGGGCCAAATCTTGAGAGACTGCCCATGTTTTCCTTTCCAGTGTGTTTTGTGGGCCCAGCCGAAGAGAGCTTGGCACAGTCCTAAGAGGACATAATTGGGAGTGTGGAAGACATGATGTATGGAAGTGGGACTCAAACACAATAAGAATCCACAAGTCCCAAAACCCATGTGGGAGGTTATGGCAGGCTGTGGCTATAATTCCCACAAACATACAGAAATAGCCTGAGTTAGCTGGACCTGAGTCAGCTATATGGGTTTGAAGACTCCAGTCACATGTTGTTTCTAAATCTTCCTTCCATCATCACCTCTTGTCTTTCAGAGTACTTTTCACAAAGCACTGACCATTTACTCTGCTTTGCTTTATCTGTGACTGAAAATAAAATTCTTAAAAGCAGAATAAAATCTCACCTATCTAACCAAATGGTAAAAATGGTCAGATGGGAAAATAGATTTTATTTATACAGAGTGAGTGAGAGAGAGAGAGAGAGAGAGAAGACATTAGTGTTAATTCTATCAACTGCAAAACACACTGCTTTGCAGTTCCTCATTTACCAGTGCTTTCTCTGTCTTGCATAGTTGTTTCTTGTTTGTCGTTTTATTTTCAGCTCTTCAGGGAAGGTCATATTTCCTCCCTTTACCATATAGCCAAGTATCTTGTTTGTGCTTACAGTAACAATAATACTGGCAGTTCTCTTTCAAATATGGTTTTGGAGTTTCCCAACTGTTGTTAATGGGAGTCCCACACAGACATCCTCCCTTTCACAATCCTCACAAAAGTACTTGAGAAGTAATAAAGACGATGAGCAAATGAAACCAGGTGCAGACAAAACAAACATGAGAAATTGCGCTAATATAGTTTGAGAGTGTGGAAAGTCCATACAAAATGGATCCTGCTAAAGATATAGTAATTCTTATTCTGCTGACAGGTGAACTGCGGAGGAAGGATGAAAACTGAGTCTGCTTTGAGAACTGGGAAACCATTTTCCTCTAAGCTTGATTTCTTCTTGTGTGCAGTGGGAATTCAAGCCACTGTTGCAAGGCACATGAAATGCTGACCAAAATAACAAAGAGTCGGGAGGGCAACTTGTTTTGGGAATCAGATTCTTCTTTATTTACTCTGGCAAAACTTCTGTAGGAGCCAATGGGAATTTTACAAGAAAAGGGATATTTTGGTTATTTAAACAGCACTTTCTCTGTGGTAATTTGTTTTTAAAATAATATAGAGAATAATTATTTTAAAACACATTTTCAGTCTCAAATCTTTCTGGGAATTTTTTCTGTTTTTCTTACACAAATAGAAGAATCATGTCTGTTCAAATTTGGTGTCTCAAGGCTTCCCTATGGGGGAAAGTACCTGGAATAAGAGGGGTTTGTTTTTTTTCCAATTTAGCTTAATCCATTTCCAAAGCTTATTCTGCAACAGCTATTCCCATCAGTTTCCTCAAGAAGCCAAGTTCTTAGGTCCTATGGAAATGGCTTTGTTTAAAAAGTAACTCGACGTTTCTGTCAAAACCCCCTACCCTGCTTTAATTTACTTTTAGGGCATTCCACCATCATAAAGCTGCTGTACTCAACTGCCAAATAATTTGCCTTGCCTAGACTCCAGGATCTTCAAGTGGTATAGATCCACCAGGGATTCCTTTGGCTCCTCCATTCCTTGAGGATGCAAACTGACTTCAAGAATGCAAAGATATCTTAAAGCTGTTTTTGAGTACCCACCCACTGAGCTGTGCTATGACCACCTCAGCACCGGAGGTCTTGTTGCTAACTATTTTCAGTTGCCCTTTGTTATTGGCCCAACAACAAGACGAATCAGTTTGTTTTTCCAACTGCTCTGTGAGAGATTTTTTAATATTTCTTGCTTAACCAAACAAATAATTATCTTGCCCAACGGCAGGCAATGTTAGTGCAAGGAGTTTCAGATTCCAGATATGTCTATTTCATTATAGGCTCTTCAGTTTTATAAACAGGGGCTGTGCTTCCCTTCCTCAGTGAATCGTTATTGACTGCGTGTTTACAATGTTCTGTATGCTGCATTGAACAAAGAAGGAGTGTATAATCTAAGGGGTCCCATTAAAGTCTATAGCAAAAATCTGGTCTTGTTAAAAATAGAAAGAAAAGATGGCACTTTGGGAGGATTAAGGATTTAATGCCTTGATCTTATTTTCTGTGCATTAGCATACCTCTCAATCTAAGAGAGTTAGCAAATACGAACAATGAAATGAAGGAATTCAAGAAGTTATCTGAAGATTTTTAGTGTACCTTGTTATATTTGACTTTTCTGTGCAGTATTTACTACATTTACATTTATTGGGCTGGCTTTTCAGCCTTCCTTTTGGTAGGCCAATAATTGTGTGTACAATTTAGGTAATTTAGATATCCAGGTAGCTGGGAGTAGTCAGGCACTTAGATACTTAAGTGATCTAAGCTGTGCTTACAAATAATTGTAGTTGCAAAACAATATACAAAAATAGAGACTCTTTTTAAGAAACTTAGCCCCTTTTGTCCTACTTCACCTATCTGTAAGTTCCAAATGGGAGAATAGTTTGCTTTTGGTTCACAACTTTGCTTCACTTGAGTATGATGGGAGTTGCAAACAAGCATCAGGTAGAGAAGACTTAGGCCAGGTCTATACTGGGAGAGGGGTCAACCTAAGATACGCAACTTCAGCTACGCAAATAACGTAGCTGAAGTCGACATATCTTAGGTTGACTTACCTCAGCATCCTCATGGTGGCAAGTCGACCGCTGCCGTCCCCCCGTCACCTCTCGCAGCAGTGGAGTTCTGGAGTCGACGGGGAGAGCTCTCGGGGATCTCGTGTCTAAACTAGATTGATCACTACCCACTGATTCAACGGATAGTGTAGACCTGGCCTTAGATTTTAAGCACTTTGGATCAGGGACTGCATCTGGCTTTCTATTGGTACAGTGCCTAGCATAAAAGGAGCCACAATCACAATCTAATCCTCATGAATTCACTTTAGTGTAGCTATTAAGTATAAGAATAATAAAACATCTGAGATCATTAACACTAATAAAATGTATAGGGTTTAAAAGCGGAAGAACTTTTACCAGAGACCTTTTTACTACTATAATAAAGAGGGATATTAAAATGGATAACGTTTCAGATTGTACAGGTCATTTCATAAACTTTAGCAAGCACATATTCTTCACAGGTATTAACAGACTGTTCATTATAACACTATTGAGCCTCTAGAAATTTAAACTATGTATTTGTGAATCATATACCCACTGGACTGACAAATATTGGTTAGTGTTTTTCTTCTCCAATCTGTACTGTGATGAGGATAAGTCACATACTTTCTTATTGTTTAGTTTATGGGTTCTAGTCCCTCATGGAGATTTTGTGAGATACCATTCAGTATTAATAACTGGAGAAAAATGCCCATCTCCACTTAAGCATGTGCTTGAGTGCTTTGCTGCATTTGGCCCTATGCAGCCTTAAAATCAGCATTTCTTCCAGTTGATTAGATATTGTTCTCCAATGCTTTCTAGTAGCAAACCCTTTGGTTTCTTCTAAGCATCACTCCATTTCCTGAATTTTTGTTTTATCCATTTTCAGATGGTTTGACAGACTGTGTAGACCCTGATTGTTGTCAACAAAGCAATTGCTATGCAAGCCCTCTCTGCCAAGGGTCACCTGATCCGCTTGACCTCATTCAGAACAGCCAGCCTCCTTTCTCTCAGCATCCTCCAAGGCTCTTTTATGATAGAATCAAATTCCTTATTGGCAAGGAGAGCACTCATGTAATCCCAGGAGATGTCTTATTTGACAGCAGGTAAGTTTCATTTTTAATTAAAGTGGTCTGGATAGTGAAAACTGTATTGATAAATTATTTTAATAGCAAAAAGATTGGTATCAAGGTTTTCTTGGAAATCTTGATTGACTTTTTCACATTAATGGTAATCTGAAAATAGTGGAAATGACAACAAATTCTTTGTTTGAGGTTCTAGCGGTTTCAGACTTGCCCTCTGACATTATTAGCCCAGACCCCTAAAGTTACTCCATCTAGTGTATAAGACTATTTACTGTAGTAAACTATGGTACCTTTTTATAAGGGTGTAACTATCCTGGGAGGTAAACTGCTCTACTGTGTGTTTCAATGAGAAACATTTTAGGGTGCAATTTTTGCTGGAAGGTCGGAGATACACTAAAGAGCAGTGCTGGAGTCATATGAGCTCTCTTGAGTCAGCTTCATGCCCCAGTGGAGCTGTGACGTGTTTTCTTTATTTATGTGCTGAATGTCCCTTAGTCTGATTAGTCGCCATAGTCAGCAAATAGTAGTAGTAGAACATGCAGTTTGCCATTTTGCTCTGCAGGTTACCCTTTAATTGACCTATAGCTGGTGTGTGATCTCAGAAATCAGAGTCATTTCTGTGTTCTTGTGAGGTTATGCTGTTCTTTAAAGGAGAGGAATGTGTGAATAAGGAAGGGCAGACACTTGCTCAAGAGACACAATTACCTATACTTTCCTCTTAACAAAAGTCAGTCAATTTGAAATATAGAGGCACATAAGGTTTTTTTATACTGCAGTTCATCCTGGAAAGCAGTAATTTATATACTGACAAAAACATCCACACATATTATCCCTATCATCTAATCATTACTCCTAGGCCTGCACATTAGGTAATACAAGTTGCATTAATAAACACACTAGTATTTTTTATTTTCACAAATGCAATAAACAGCACTTATGTTGTAGTTTAGATTTCATTCCTCTCTTCACTTCAAACATATCCACCAGAGGGAACAAATTCAGTGTGTTCTCTTTGACTTATTAATTTTTTACTAATATAAATATGTAAACAGTCTTTATTGATCTAATATACCTAAACATTTAATCACTATTAATAACATAACAGGATGTTATAAATATGTAGAAGAATAGTACATGAAACTGACCAAAACCAATAACTGGCAGCACCAAGCCTTAAAGTGTAAATCACTAATGGAACGGTGCAGTTAGCTTATTATTTTATCTTGAGTGCATAAGATGCACCAAATACATCTTTGGCTCCGTGTAATACAACATATTGCTGAATTTAATAAAGCATATTGCTGTTTAAAAGCAAAATCCTAAATAATAATAACTAGCTCTTACATGTTACTCTTTTATCACCAAAGCTCAAAACTTCCCTCAGTAACATAAACTAAACATCTACCTATTTAATATCACCTGGAAGGCGAGCAGTCAAATAGCCTATACAGCGTCCTGTGACATTGCAACTACTATCAGCAGGATTTCACATAATCTTTTTAATATGTTTTTATAGATAATAGGAACAAATCTTTTGAGGTTATCATTGATAGGACTAGACTTGCTCTTAAAAGGTTTTGAGTATTTCAGTTTTTGCCACCCTACCCAAAGTGCCTTTGGAGTATGGAGAGTAAAGATGTTTGACCTGTTTAGTTGGTGTGTCCTTGGAATTTGATGGAATTAGAAAGGTTGCAGAGGTCTCTGGAGGACAGACCACTGTATCACTTTGTTGGCTTTTATAAATCTTTTGTCCCCTACTATCAAGATAGTGGCCTCTCACATCTTCTACCCCAGATTGATCCTCAAAAGTCACCATGGTTTATGATTATATACAACAGTTGAAGCAGAAGGGAAGCTAGTTAGAGCATTAATGGCAGAAGTATTAATATGAAGGTGATCAATTTGGGGTAAAGATATTTTTAAATTTTTACATGATGAAGAGCTTCCACTGTAGTATCTGTAAAATCTCACCCAATAGATGTGTTTTGGGTAGTGAATAACTTGGTCATGGCTGGCTCAGCTCAGAGGCTGATACAAATTCCTACCACTGTGAAGAAATTACTAGATTTCAGTGGATAATGTTGAGCAATAGTGCTCTCGTGGGGTTCTGCAGAGTTCTATCTTGTCACCACCCTTGTTCAAGAAGTATATGAGGCCATTAAGAAGCTAGTGCAGAATCATGGTTTGCAGCATATTTAGGATACACTTGACCAGTGTTCCCTCTAACTTTTCCCACACATGTGCTGGATGAATTTTGTTATGTACACCAATAAGGAGGTGATGGTGGGGTGGGGTTTGGTTTGCTCTTGGGGAACAGCGCCTTTCCCCCAGCTGCAGTAGGTCCAGGGCTGGGCTAGGCCAGAGGGAAGAGGCATCTTCCCCCCACCCCAGCAGTCTGAGCACCTGTGTGGTGCGCAGCTTAGAGGGAACTTAGCACATGGCACCAACTCAACGTTTTCATCTCTTCTGACTCAGATAGTTCCGTTCGATGTCTTACCCAGCCTCTGATTGGGACTGCGGTATGGATGAGAACTGACTGAGTCTCAATCCAGATAAAACAGAAGGGGCTGGGGAAAGCAACCAGAAAATATTGTCAAGATTATATCTACTCCTCAGACTTCAAGGGCCTGTTCTTTGTTATTCATGGAGTCTTCATAAATACCTAGTTAGTATTATATGATTATGATTCAGAAAGAGTCAGGATATCTTTTCTTTCCTATTTGCATCCAACTGGGAGATTAGGATCTTTCCTTTGGGTTGTGGATCTCACCGCTGTTTCATGCCTTTATCATTTCAAGATGAGGCTGCTGCAATGCGCTCAATTTGCGGTTGAGGGCTTGTCTACATGGTGGGGTTATATATTCTATGGGGTGTGATTTTTAAAGAGCACTAATATGTTGTGCATCAGTTACTTCATGCAGACCTATAGGTTCAGCAGTGCACTTAAAAGTAGTCATTTCAAAGAGAAATATTTTAAAGTGCATTGGTATGCTTCAGAAATCTTCTTGCCCCTACCCCCATACAGCACATCACCCCACAATATAGACAACCTCTAAGTCAGAAATCCATTCAGAATCTGAAGCTTGTGTATAGTATAGGAGCCTGTAGAGGCCCTTGCCATATGTTACACCAAAGCTTTGGATTTTGCATTGGCTGCCTTTAAATATGAACATGTAGCTGCTACATATAAAAAGGTGGTCAAATTAATTCCTAGTCAATGGAATTGCATCTGCCTATACCAGAAATCGATTTGGCTTGTCATATTTAAAGAACGCAGCATATGACAATATTTTATCAACCTCTAACCCATAGGAGTTTAAAAAATGCATACTGCTGGCAAGCTACTTGACTCAATGCAAATTGCATACAAAAGAAGGTCCAATGCTTGGTCTTGAATTAATTACCCTCCAAAGGCTGCATACAGTGACATTGTCAGCAAGAGGAAATGGATGTACCTTTGTAGCCTCTAGCTTAATTTCTGTGATTGAGGATTTTAATCAGAAATATAATACAATAAATGACATATTTTGGTAATGTGACAATTGTGAATTCACTCAAGTTTTCCTGACAGAGTTCTACATCAGAGGTTAATGTCAGAGCCTGAGGTGCTCTGTGGATATTGGAAGTTTAACACAGAAAACAAAAGACAAAATAACAAATAAGGGAGTGTGGAGTTAGGCGAAATGGTGATGGAATGGTAGAAATGTTTGTGAAAAATAGTCAGAGAACACAGCTGGAATAATAGATACAGAAAGACTTAGACATTTTAAATTAGAGATGTCAAATAAACTGCCTAGTGGCCAAATGAGATCATCTGGGCTGGGGTAGCAGTGGCTGCCGGGGGCTCCAGAAGCAGTTTAAAGGGCCCAGGGCTCGGCTGCCACTACTGCCCCTGGCCCTTTAAACCGCCGGAGCCCTCAGCTGCTGCTGCTGCCAGGGCTCCAGCAGCGGGGGGATCTGGGGACTATTTAAAGAGTCGACGGCTCCCCTGTTTCTACCGCCCCGGTCCTTTAAATAGCCACCGGAGCCTTGGAGAAGTGGCGAGGTTCCGGCAGCTATTTAAAGGACCGGGCGGCAGAGGCAGCTGGAGCCTGGGCCCTTTAAATAGCTCCCGGAAAATCCCCAACCCTGGAGCTCTAGGGACTATTTAAAGGACCCGTTTAAATCTGATCGTTTAAATAGCCGCCGGAGCCCTGGGGAAGCGGCAGTGGGGCTCCGGCAGCTATTTAAAGGGCCAGGGTGGTAGAAGCAGAGGAGCCCTGGGCCCTTTAAATAGCCCCCAGAGCCCCGCAGCCACTACCCCAGGGCTTCACCAGTGGGGCTCTGGTGGCAATTTAAAGGGCCTGGGGCCCTTTAAATTGCCCCCTGGGGAAGCTGGGCCACCTCGGTATGGCGCACAGGCTCTTGCTGATATGCCATACTGGGCTATACCAGCTTCCTTTCACCTCTGCCTGCAACCCGTGGAATCTGTGCTGCCTCTTAAAAAAAAAAAAAAAAAAAGGCAACTGTTCCCTCTGAAGTTGAAGACTGACCAGTCTGCCAGAGGCCTAGAGACATTTTAAATATATTTGAAAAAAACAAAGGTTTCAGCTTATCGGAAACATTTTTCTCCCTCAGTGCATGATGCAAAACAATGGACAGATTCTCCAGCTCCTCTCAAATAGCTAAGAAGTTGCTGCATTTACCTGATAGTTAAAGTAACTTTGACACATTAGTTGAAAAGACTTAATTCAAGATAACATCATAACTGCAAATAAACAGTGGTGTTACAAAGAAAGGCCTTACGCAATTGGTTATCTAACATAAGGAATAAAAAAAATGTAGCAGAGATGCGTCAACAATAAAGTTAGACAATAAGAATAGACGAAGAAGGTGCAACACACTTGAAGATAATGGAGAGGAGGGGGTAAGGCTGCTCTGTTACTAATGGGGAAGTAGTCAGAAGTAACCAGATCTCAGTCTAACAGAAAAGAGTGAATGAGGTGAATGGAAAGTGATATCAGTTCAGGAAAGAGGTCCTGAAAGCTCTAATAAAGTAGAGGATAAGTGAGGCCCACTGCAAGTGGCAAGACCACTGGGGATCCAAGAACAAGTATTCCCTGCAAGCTTTGTGAGATGACCAGGGGAGAGAATCTGCCTACTAAGTAGTTTTTCTCCAGAGCTCTCAAGTGTCAGTCAAAAGTAGTGTAAATGAAAATGCTTTCATACTTGTGCTAAATGCAGAAATTAAAATTGATTTCGGACAGTTGCTGTTGGTTGAAAATTTACTGTAGGTCTCGAGAATCCAAGAGACAGCTGAAGGCTGTTCTAGTCAGAAATGGATGCTGGAAAGACAGTAAATAATGAAGACAAATGTAACAGTATACCGAAAAGCTTAGAACATTTAAAGCCTAATAGATTACAAAGACAGTTCAATACAGATAAATGTAGACTAATGAGTTTTATGAGTCTTTATCACATACTGTAGATGCGTGGGTTATGAAATATGAGAAATAAAAAGTAAGAGCTGAAAGATAAGTATGAACATTATTTATGGCTAATGAGGAGCAAAATGAATGAGCAGAGGAAAAGGAAGACAATGTATGGAATAATGAAGACTTTGATGAGTTGTTATCACACAAATCTGTGTGCTCCATAAAATATGAGTAGAGTCAAAAGACAAGTCTGTGCAGACTGAAAAACAGAATGAACAAACAGACAGAGGAATACTAGAATAATGCACAGAATAATGATTTCTCTTATGAGACTTTCTCTCTCAAGTCAACATGCTTAGTAAATAAAAGGATTGGAAAGGGAAAAGACAAGTCTGTAGATGCCATAAAATATGAGAAAACAATAGAAACTAGTAGTTGCTGTTCTAACAAAACAAAAATAATTGAGGCTGGCATAGTCTGGTTAAATACACAAAAGGCCTGATTGTGATGTTTTATAACAGTGTAACAATTGACTTTAATGGAGCTGCTCATGACTTTTGCCAGTGTATGATCACAATCAGGCCTAGATTAATATATAAAACAAAAGAAGGGTGAAGTAAAATTCTGTTATGTATATTGATAGAAAAACAAAGTACTGCAATGACGGAACATCTCTCTCTAATTGTGGATATTGTCAACAACTGTCAAATCACTCTACACACTGGCAGAGTGAAACCCATGTTAGGTACTGTGGTGTTACATCCATGAAAGGGTTAATTTGTAAAGCCACAGTCTCTCAAGTAACAGCTTTCGGCCCTCAGGGTGTGATCATCCCTGTGATCTCCTGCAATGTGGGAGACTTCACATTCAAATCTCTTCTCCACATGAGGCAGAAGGGGACCTTGAACCAGGATCTATAGCACCCTCAAAGAGTACTCTAACTACTTTTCTTTTCTCAAAATGCCTGAAATCAAAACAAAAAATGTCAGATCAAAATGCAACATTTAGGTTTTTTGCCAACAAAAAAGCCATTAGTTGCCCAGCTCTACTCTATTGGGAATCTAAACTGAATGTGTGGGGTTTAAAAGAGGTTATGCTGACCTCTGAACCTCGCACCTACCCGAAAAACTGATTATGTGAATATGCCCTTCTGAGGTTCCATATCAGCTGTGTCTTCATATTAGTCCAGTTTACAGATAAAGGGATTTTTTTCCCCCAAACTGCCTGTTTTGTACTGGAATCTGAGAGTCACGTTATATTCTTTCTTTTTCCAGCAAAACTAGTAGTAAAGTTGCTGCAGGCCAGTAGTAATAACTGCATGCTATCAGCTAATTCTGTGCAACTCCATGCAATGGCTAGTCAAGTTGATGCTGAAAAGTTACATATTCTAATGATATACTAGGAATTCATGGGGAAGTATGTAAGTGTGTTCTGTACAGCAGTGCTATTTCAAATGTCTGGATAGTCATGCTGTGGGTCTACCACATTTCTATTATAAATCCATTGTCACAACTTCTTAGCTGTTCAGTCTTTAACCTGCACTGAAGTGTTGCACAGTGTAGAAAGTCTACACTTTTTCATGTACTCCACACCTGCTTTATTTCATGTTAAATTCTACCTTTCGTATTGCAGACGTGCCTGTGTAATTCGAGGCCAGGTGGTAGCATTCGATGGAACAGCATTGGTAGGAGTGAATGTCAGTTTCCTACACCACAGTGATTACGGATACACCATCAGCCGACAGGATGGAAGGTGGGACATTTTCATCCCTGGCCTCTCATTAATTGAGATTGTTAGTCTAAGAACCACATGCCACCTTGCATCCATGCCCAAAATTTCCATTGACATCACTTTTTACTTTGTAGATTTGGGGCAGCATCTGGTCCTCCATTCAGGCAGCACAGGTGATTAGAGTTTTCTATGGTAGGGTGTCCAGTTGAAGGAAAGGAAGCATGAAGACAGTGAAAACCCATGAGCCCTAAATAATAACAAGAATATTGTGGATACATTCAAACACATAGGAAAATAAGAATGGCCACACAAGTTGAACCAATGGTCTATCTAGCCCAGAATCCTGTCTCAGATAGTGGCCAATGCTAGATGCTTCAGAGGGAATGAACAGAACAGGGCAATTTGAGTGATCTATCCCCATTCGTCCAGTCCAAACTTCCGGCAGTGGAACGTTAGGTGAACCTAGAGCATGGGGTTCCATCTCTGACCATCTTGGCTGATAGCCAATGAGAGATCTATTCTCCAGGATTTTAGATAATTTTTCTTTGAACCCAGTTCTACTTTTGGCCTTCACAGCATCCCATGGCAATGAGTTCCACAGGTTGACTTCATTGCATGAAAATGTACTTCCTCGTGTTTGTTTTAAACCTGTTGCCTGTTAATTTAATCAGGTGACTTCTTGTTCTTGTGTTGTATGAAGAGGTAAATAACACTTCTCTACTCACTTTCTCCATACTATTCACAGTTTTATAGACCTCTATCATATCTCCCCTTAGTCATCTCTTTTCTAGGGTGATTAGTCCCAGGCTTTTTAATCTGTCCTCAAATGGAAATTATTCCATACTCCAATCATTCTTGTTGCCATTCTCTGCATCTTTTCTGAGATGGGACAAATAGTGCTGCACATGGTATTCAAAGTGTGGGCAGACCATGGATTTATATACTGGCATTATCATATTTCTGTCTTATTATTTATCCCTTTACTAGTGGTTCCTAACATTAGGGTTGGTTTTTTTTTTACTGTTGCTGCATACTGGGCAGAGGTTTCCAGCTAACTCTCCCCAGTGACTACAAGGTGTCTTTCTTGAGTGGTAACAGCTAATTTAGCCCCCGAAAAACAACAGAATTTAATTTTGTGGAGATTATTTTTCAAGTTTGCATTAGTTTGCATTCATCAGCGTCGAAGTTCATCACCCATTTTGTCACCTGCCCACTGAATTTAGTGAGATTTCTTTGTAACTGTGCCATCACTGTTGGACTTAACTGTCTTGAATAACTTTTGTATCGTATGCAAATTTTGCCACGTAACTGTTCACCCCCTTTTCTTGATCAGATCTGGAATGTGTGGAATCAGAATGACAATATTACTGCTAGACTTCAGTGCTTCTATATTTTGAAACTGTGCATATTACCAAGCTCCTTGACATCTCTGACATGGGGTTTTGCATAGTTGAAATTTCCACAGGATCCCCCTAGCTTTCCCTCTTCACTCCTATCTTATAGTGAGGAGGTCAGAAAATGGCTTATTCTGAAGTCTGGTTGTTACAAAGATCACTCCTTCAGCTGACTGATGGTAGCAGAGCAACACAAGTTTGAAACAGGGATCTTCCCCAAGACTAGAGAATGGCAAAACAGCTACTCTGTAGCCATTATTGCAGTATTATGGCTCCAATAGTATCTGCTTGTCCCCGTGCCTGACTTGTGCAGGTCAAACTCCTCCTTTCTTCCACATAGCATACAGAGAACCCCTGTAGAATGAGTGGAGTTTAGTATTACACAAGCGATGCGTTCCATATATCCTGCCCTAAGGGCAAGGCCAGTTCGATTGCATTTAGGGACCTCCACTTGCAGGTGTGGAGCCATGATTTACTCCAGAATTTTTGACTAATTCAAGAGTTTGGCTGTTTGAAGACTTTATGGTCATTGACCACATTGTAAAACTTACTTCATTACCCTTTTAGAAGATAACCCTTTGCTGTTTCCTAGGTTTGTGTATAGCATAGCTTATTTACAATAGCGAAAAGAGTAATTTTATTTACTTTATTTTCTTGATTTTAAAATTGCAGTGTTATAAGTTACTAATTATCATTTTTTATTTACACTACTCCTGACAGAGTTGTTGCATTAAAATATGTTACCTATATTTTACTCTGAAAGTAATCTGTGTCATTGGGGATATGTGATGAGAAGTGCATAATTAAGTCTGACTTCTTATCACAGTTTGTTACCATCAAAGGCCTCCATAATATATGCATTCAATAATACAGTGAATGAAATATCTATTTACATTACCTTATATTACCTAGCTGTAGATGTGAGAATCTTGGAAAAGTGAGACACTATGTACCTTGCTTTCTGCTCACACTGTCTTAGGGTGCAAATCTGCACAGGGTTATTCACAGTTGCTCCTTGAGTATATCCTGTAGTAGCCTGCAATTGCACCACATCCAGGAGCTGATTCAGTTCTCACTGAAATTAATGTCCACACAGGCTGCAAACCCATATGTTTCTTGAGCATACGCCACCTTGTCATCTTTCTACTCTCAGAACAGAAAAAATTGACATGAGACAATTGTGAGGCCGCAAGCCAGCTACTTCACATGCGGGGCACACACAATCTGAGTAGCAGTCATTTTGTGGTTTAGGAGTTTCTTCACAACCGGCAAGGCGTAATTGGTTCTACACAATTTTTAATTGTGAGTGCTTTTAGTAGGTAAACTCTGGAGCAAGAGGGGACAAATTTTAGTGAAGTATCTCATGTTACAAGTGATGAATGCTTGGAATAGGCATAGAGCGAAAGCATCACCTGGCCTTCCAGTTGGAATTAGAAAGATAATATTGAGTTGTTTCACATAGCAAATTAATAGTTAGAGTTGGGTTCCACATAGGATTTTTGGTAATCATTTGTTGCGAGCTATGTTAATTTTATAAACAGTATAAATCAATGTGTTTTGTTTTGTCTCTTCAGTTTTGACCTTGTGGCTGTTGGAGGTATCTCTGTCACCCTGGTCTTTGACAGATCACCTTTCATTTCTGAGAAAAGGACACTTTGGTTGCCTTGGAATAGGTTTATTGTAGTAGAAAAAGTTGTCATGCAAAGAACAGAGACGGAGCCACCACCTTGTGACATCACTAGCTTTCTCAGCCCAAATCCAATTGTACTCCCTTCACCTCTGACAACATTTGGAGGATCCTGTCCAGAGAGGGGAACGGTCATTCCAGAGCTGCAGGTAAAAAAGATATTTTCAAATTAACAGAATGTGCTATTGTAGAAAAAAATGGTAGAAAACCATAAGAATTATTTTCTGATCTCTATTTATACCCTTTGTTAACGAAACCTACATTGTTATTTGATAATAGTAAGTATACATTTCTAGCATAAAAACATACACTTTATTGCAAAATGTAAATTATGTTGATTTTAATTACCATCCACCACATTTTCAAAATATTCTGAACCTGGCCATAAAATATACACTCACAATTTTTCACATCCACATATTGGTATGCAAAGGTTTTAGTCCAAGCATTAGTTTATGCAAAAAATAAAATTTGGGTGCACAAATAACATAGTAAATTAGATTCCTGATCTGCCTGCATACACATAACTGCACATGCAAATCAGAGATTTTATGTGTAAAACTGTTAGATATGAAATGTTTCAGGTGCAGTTTTAGTAGTGGAAGTGGTAATACTTAATATTTAACATATACGGTGATATTCCAGCCCGGTAGAAGTCAATGGGAATTGTGCTGTTGATTTCAGTGGAGCCAGGATTTCAGCCTAGTATTTAGAAAGCTTCATACAAGTTTGGAAAAATCTAGATCCTACTGAAGTGAATGATCATTTTATAAGTTTAATGGGTATATGTTCAGACCCAGAAGTTCAGAGGCACAGAATAGGGTTAGTGTTTGATGGACATCCGTAAATGCCTGAGTGTCTTCCCCTCATTTCTGGAAGTCCTGAATGTGCTGCTATAAAAAGGACACTGGAATACACTGATTACTTATTGCTGTGATGTTGTTCCCTTCCCAGGGCGGTACTTCTGAGAATGACATCAAAGCAAGGGTATTCAGTGCTATTGATATTTTGGAGGCTATCTGTGGATATAAATATTTTCTAGCCAACTTTTTCCTTATTAAAAAATTACATTGCTCTATAAAAAGGGCCTCATTAATTTCTTTATTATATAGAATTATTATAGTTGAATTCTGTCACTTTCTCCTATAACGATAAAACATCATACTATCTCAGCCTTCCAGTGGCTGTGCTGTGGCTGTATGGTTACAGTCCTGGCTCCACTGAATAGAATGGGATAAATTAATTGACACAGGTTAAAAAGAGCTGATGCAAGGTAGTAAAAGAACTATGTCATACCCTTCCACATAAGAGATTCCTGGGCTTTTTTTTTTTTAGCCAAGTATCTGAATTTCTAGATACAGGTGTCACATTTCAGAGTGCAACCCAAATCTGCGAGAAGTTGTGTCATCACTTGTCCTCTAATCCTGAGTTCCTTAAAATGTTGTACTGCTGCAGCTTCCTGTCCGGACACTCCCAAACAGCATACAAGGATGCTCTAGGTATCTGTATGATAAGTGGCCCTGGTTCAGCAACTTTGACTCCAGCAGCCTGCTTGTTACTTTACAGCGACACTTAGGTCTCCACCAGACTTTATTACTACCAGCCAAGTGACCCCGACATACACCCAGTCCTGAATTTCCCCAAAACCATCTGCCTTGAAATGTCCAGCCCTCTACTAGAACATTTAGGGAAGTAATACAGTCTGTTGCTCTTTAAAGAGACAAAAACACAGCAGAATGTTGCTTTAACTGGAGTTAAGTCTCTTCAGTTCAAACACAGTACTGAGATGGTTTAGATTAAAAGTAAACAAAAAATTATTAGCAAAAAGAGAAGTCAAATGTAAGGGATAAAGTCAGAAATAGTTACATGCAAATAAAAGTGAAAAACACTTTATAGTGACTAAAACTTAGCAAAACTACAATCTTGGTCCAAGGTAAGATTCTTACTCCTCCTACCAGCAAGATAGCTGACCACTCTCTTCGTCAGGGTCTTCCACAAAGTCCAAACTTCTTGGTTTCTTTGTGATCTTAGGTGGAAGATCACTCTGGGTTCTTTGCCCCTCTATTCTATAGTCCAGAAAACTTCTGAAATACTTTCTTCTTGAAGTCCAGTGCCCCAGCTGTGAGGACAGATGCCATCGAGTCTGATGGAGAAGGTTCCATCATTGTTTTTCCCTCACTGGCTCTTTCAAGTTAATCTGTCCCTGAAGTCTCTGATAAGCCAATGAATGGCCACTTAACTGTGATTGCCCATTGTCTGGATGGAGGCATCGACCTTTCCTTTGTCTGGAAAAATCTGTTTACCCACTCTCCAGATTTGTCTAATTCAAATACATTTTAGTCCCATATTTCCTTCCAATTTCTATAGTCTCTTGGGTGTTTACCGTAAACATACCACACAAGAATATTAATGATCAGTGTGTTGTTGGTTTTCCAATGATACCTTACACAATACCCATTACATAGAGATTATGACAAAAGTGAATTGGGGTACACTGAATTGGTCAGACCAGCAGAAACTCACTACCTGATACCAGTGAGCCCCCTTAGTCCCTGGGCATTGGGATGCTCTAAGGGTCACAACAGGATATTCACTGAGTAACTGCTCCTAAACCCCTGGGTTGGGATAGAAGAGAATGAAATACTAAAATGTACTTTACATGAATATCTACTACTAGTCTCCTGTTTTAGAGGAAGGAAAGTTTAGGACCTACTGATGTCAGATGCATGACAGAGGAGCAGCTGGGATGTCAGCAGGAAGGAGAGGGAATAATCAAGGGATCAGGAATTCCCTGCCAACAGCACATTTCATATGTTGAAACGACAAGTGCTGGCAGGCCTCCAATGGTACTGCAGTATTTCTGTGAGAGTTGTTATAGCTATAAGGCATAGAAGGTGTTTGAAACTGAAATGATTTGTTATTAAGGAAGCAATAAAGTGAGCTGGAAGAACTGGGAAAAGTAAACAAAACACTATTTGTATTTTTCCAGATTGTGTTGGTTTAACATTACAAACTGGCTCGTTAGTAATTGTATGAGACATGCTAAAATCACAGCCTGCAGCATTTAAACTTACTAAATTGAATCCAGTTGTGAGTAGGCCTTGCATGAGTGTGTCAGGGAGAGTGCAAGGAGTTTCCCTCATTCCTTTGCATGTCCTGCACCGAGGACTGCCATAACAGCATCTCCTCCATTCCAGGAAGCACAAGGGCTAATCCCTCCTAGTAGCTTCCTGCACCCAATTCTCTCAAAAGGCAAAAGCCATGACACCTTCTGCCTCCTACCAGCCTGCAATCTTTGCTTTCCTCCTGCACACTAAGTATCTCTGGAAAGGATTGTGTTGCTCAGGAAGACATGGAACCTTCCTGAAGTCCCTCCAAGATGGAACAGCCAACCCAGGGTAGTTTAAAATATGTATTTAATTAGATTTATGTCCAAAAATTAATTAACCAAATGAGATATCCTCTCCAAAGTCAACCTGTGACTCTAGAACAACTGAGTTAATGGATTTAGATGAGATTAGTACTCAAGGGAATAATTGTCATCACAAATTTGACCCAAAAACTTAAGGCAAAAGTAATATTGTGTGCAAACATTAGAGACAAAGAAGAATTAGAAAAGAGATGGGGCCTCCTTAACAAAATATAGACAAATTACCTGTTTTCCACCTGTGTGATCTTTCAGATACTGTGCAATTTTGGATGATGCTGGAGATCTTGCATTATTCCTCACCGAACTATGCCTGGCAGAGGCACGGCACGGGTCAAGGAAGTTAGTTTTCTGTGGTGCTGAGGTTTCTTAGAAAACATCATCATTTGGAATACCAAACTTTGCTCTTGTCCTAGGGACGAATATAATTAATAACTGTGTGTAAAATTGTTGGGTTCTTCTAGGTGGTCCAGGAGGAAATCCCAATTCCTTCTAGCTTTGTGAAGCTCAGTTACCTCAGTAGTCGAACCCCTGGATATAAAACCTTGCTCCGCATTATTTTGACACATGCAGCCATCCCTCCTGGAATGACAAAAGTACATCTTACAGTTGCTGTTGAAGGGCGGCTAGTTCAGAAATGGTTTCCTGCTGCTACAAACCTGGTCTACGCTTTTGCCTGGAACAAGACAGACATTTATGGACAGAAGGTGTCTGGTCTGGCAAAGGCAACAGGTATGTTGAGTTACTTCAGTGTAATTAGTAGTAGTAATACATTTGAGGGGAAAATACTGTTTGCACTTCTGATTATATATAGTGCATCTAAATTAATTGCAGCTTTTAGCCAATTGGAGTATGATTATCTAGGAAACATTTATTTTCTTCTTCCTCACGTTTCTCTTTTTAAAGCCACTTTTTTTTTTTGGCATCTCTAGTTTAAAAGTCTTTCTCTCACCTCATAATGGTTACATACTAGTGGTTACCTATGTCGCTGTTTCTGTGTTTGGAGTGTACTTTCTCACTGTGACCTTTGGTGTGTCATTGCCTCTGACATTTTTTTGGCAGTCATTTTAAAAATGTCATTTCCATTTAGAGTTTACTAAATGCTAACTTTTAGGTATCTTTGCTTATTATATTTGATGTCTGGTGCTGTTAACTTCTTGACTTGTTGTTTCAAAGTATGTACATATAAATCATCCATACTTTTTGGTGTCCTTTTATTTTAGTTTCTTAGATTTTAAACTTATTGAGGTAGTGGTCCCTGATTTATGTCTGAATGCCTGTATGTGAAAATACCATAACTGAAATAAAGTGCACTTCATTTATCCAAAATATTTTCACATAAATTTTGCTATTCGATCTAGAATGTTATTTATTATTTTTAATCAAGGATGGTGAATTGTGTTTAATGACCTGCTATTGCAAACACTTCTATCAGTGTATTTACTGTTACAGTAGTGTTTACACTGGTGAGTAGTCCTTTTGAATTCAGTGGGATTTCAGTAGATTTGAAGTCTGTTGAGCTACTCACAATAAGTATTTGCAAGATCAGACTCTAAAGTATTAAAATAATTAGGGGCCACATTCTGCCACTTACAGTGAGTAGTATCTTGCCCCACAAGTATTCTCATTGACATCTGCAAAGGATATACTATGACTATCCACTCTTTCAAATGTGTGCTGAAAAGTGGACAAATGCTATCTTAGGGGAACATTATTCACACTGTACAGCCATGGTAGAAATCTACCATAAAGTCCCATTCAGTGTGAGTAAGAGTGGCAGGATAAAGCCCTAACTGCTTATACAATATAGTTTCCTATATCAATTGTATAACAAAGAATGGAATTAAATGAGTTGAGATTTCTCTTCTGAGTTATAATCTATTTGTTCATTTTTCTAAATATATATAAAATATAGTAGACAGCAATGATATTATGGAATTTTGTTGTATATGATATAAGATGTCTGAAATATAGGATGTCTGAAAATGCCATGAAATAGCATTAAGTATGTTAATACTGATAAATATAGTACAGAACAGTTAAATATGCTAATTCCCTTCCAGACTACTTGAAATCCAGTAATCATGAAGTCCACCCTTGTCCAACTATTTCTAGACTTTAAACCAAATACCTATGTTAAAGATGTCACAAAAAGGTACATTGAGTTGCTAGATCCTAAAATGAATTCTAGCAAAGCATTTATCAAGGGAAACAAGAACAAAACCAGTCCATGAGACATTATAAAATAATGCCTATTTATTTATTTATTTGTGGTTCAGTGTCTGATTTCCTTTAAAGTTGAGTTTAATTATGCTTCTTGCAAGATAGAAGCAAGAATCTTTACATTTAAGTGCATTGTTAACTTGGTTTGTAAGATTCCAATAAAGCCTTATTTAATTTGACAGATTGGAGTAGTCTGGGATCCTCATCTGCATTCATTATGTGAATTTTGTCAAAATAATTCCCTGTGTTGGTGTATTACCAATATTTAATAATGCATTCTTCTCTGACTTCATTTTAATTACATTAAATTACAGCAGATTGAAGTCCTATAAGCTCAGGAATATAACCATTTGCCTTTAATATTATAAACCCTATAAACACTTTCATTTTTCTTCAGAATTATTGGCAACAATTACATAATGATTTGCTATAGTCGTCTATCCAGAAAAAGTGTCTCTTAAAAAAAAACACCCCAGACTTTCTTAAGGTACTCACGTGCATGGAAGGACTTGGAGAGGTTTTTTTTTGCTGGGGCGGGGGGAGGTTAGAGAAATATATGGTGGCATTTACCTACTCTCCACGACTTGCACATTGAGGAAATTTCCTGATCTTACATTTGCAGCAGAAAATATAACAGAGTTTCTTCTTACAATTGAAGGGTTAGAAAAAATATATAATAATACTCCTCTCTCTGGAAAAATGGGTTTTAAAAAATTCTTTAACAATGGAAATGAAACAGAGTTTAAGCATGTGTCTCGTTCTTAGATATACAAAGTTAGTGCATAAAAGAGGGTATCCAAATGCTACTACCAGGACATGCCAAAGAGAAGAAGACAATGAAGTTGTGACAAAGTGGATAATGAGTTTTAGGAACATTTGGCAATTCAGGAATTTCAGATGGGGGCAGAGAATAGTAGTATTACATTATCAGCCATGATGTGCTTCATTATGGACATCCAGGGGCAGATCTGCAGCTGGTATAAAGGGCCATAGCTCCAGTAAAGTCAGTTAAACTGTGACGGAGTTCAAGAGAACTATGGCAATTTACACCAGTTGAGAATCTGCCCCAGAGGGTGTCTGCAGCTCTGGACTATTCTTTAGCATTGTGGACAGTATGTATGCCTGACCTGGGCTGAACTTGTTAAGTGTATGACTGAAGAAAAGATCCTATAATATAGGTGATAAGTCATCAGCAAAATTCCTTCATAATAAAAACTTCTCCTTTATCTTCCTCCTTACATTAACACCTAGAAAAGCTCTTGTTCTGATATTGACACTTGATGAATAATCCCAGTAATAGAATGGCAGAGGCAGTTTGGGGAGAAATAATCAGTACTGTGACCAAATCTGTATATTCCGAATGAGCAATTGTATAAAAGCAGTGTTGTTTTAGCTGCTGGGGCCTCTTAAAATTGCAAAGGATGGACAAGGCAGCTGCTGGGTACATAGCATAATGATCTGATGCTTTAAACATACAGAGATGTTAACAGAAGGCAAGGGAATGTGAGTTCAGGAGTCAGAAAGTTTAGTAGCAAAAACAGAGGCTTCTTTTTGATAAACTAATGAGAAGCTCCAGAGAGTAGTGGGAACAGTCTGTTACGTTCTAATAAAACATTTGCCTTACAAACAAGCCAACATATCACTTGCTCCCTACAATTATGACACAAGACGTCCGGTTTGAAGGTTCACTAGAGTTCTAGAAACAGGGAGTAATTGGTGACAAATCAGTGTCAACATTCTTGCATGTATCAAAGGAAAAAGATGAGTTAAGTGGAATTAAATCTCCACCCCCTTCCTTTAACAAAACAGAACTCTTAATTAAACAATGGTTCATTTAGTTAAGGGAAATGCTTCTGAGCAAGTTGGACAAATTCCATTGGGGAAAAAAGATACACACATGCAAAAGCCAGTACATAATGGATACTATAAGGAAAGACTTAGAAGATATTGTACTTTGAAACTACAGTAACCATGACTATCAAAGGAACTGATAATCTCATAGACTTTTTTTTGTAGCCTCAAACAATAAAAATAAAAATCAAATGCAGGAGCCAGCATAGGAGCCTCATTACTGACAGGTAGATATAAAAACTGGTATGGAAAAAGTAGATAATAAATGAAGGAAAAAAATCTAACATATTGTCATTTGTTTGCAGTGTCAGTAGGATATGAATATGAAACATGCCATGATTTTATTCTGTGGGAGAAAAGGACAGCTATCCTGCAGGGTTTTGAGATGGATGCTTCGAATCTGGGGAGTTGGTCCATAAACAAACACCACATATTGAATCCACAGAGTGGTAAGTCCTTCAGTTATCAACCAGATATGTTGGACAGGAATATATTTTCAAGATAGTGATGAAGAATTTAGATGTTCAACTTTTCATTGTTAATGTTTTATCCTTTGAGTGTGCAACTTCCTTTATTGGGAACTGCCCACTTATCCACCAGCTGAAAATATTTGTGTGTGTGTGTCTTAGCTATCAGGTATAAATAAAAATCTTGTAAATGTGTATTTTTTCATTAGGCTGGATAAAAGAATACTAATCTAGGATATAGAACTTTATACCTCTAGGTTGTTGTTTTAAATCCAGTCTAAGGTAGTAGCTCCTGTTTGCTGGTCTGTGCAAAAATAATTGTGTGTGTTGTCTTCTCACTAGACAAGTGTCTATATCACAAACTCGCCATTACAACTGGCTTTAATAAGCATAATTATTGGCTGTCTCACCAGTGGAACTGTGGACCAAATATGCATAGACATTGAGCTAAAAACTGGCCTTCTGGAGGTGGTGCTTCCATTCGGAATTGACTCATCTTGCCAGGACTGTGTGCAAGCTTGCACTGCTGCTCACTTTGTATGCAGGCTGTGGATAAATAAAATATTTCACTCTCCCCAGCAGTCTAGCACCTCTCAAGTGTGCGTGCGGACACACACACACACACACACACACACACACACACACACAGAGCAAAGAATCTCCTCGTTTATTTTGCCCTCCTAACTTATTCCCTACATATAAATTACTTAAATTCTGAGACTTTAATCTGTTTTCTCATTACCTATTATTTTATGGTCCGTCCCCCCCAACAGCTATAATTAGGAACTACTCTTAGTGGATTTAAATTATCAAATTAATACAGTTATAGTAAGTTACAGTATTGAGAATGAATATGAATTTATAAATAAATGGACATGTTATGTTCCTTGGGAGAGAAAAACCTAGGATTAGAGTCTCAGCTGGTGCAAATCAGCTTAGCACTAGCTTCAATAGAGCTTTGCCAATTTTCCAGCTAAGAATCTATCCACTAAAATCTGTTTCCAACTGCAAACAACTGTAATCCAGATTCATGCACAGATGTAAAGCTGTCAGGATTTCATAAATTCTGATGTCAAATGTACAACTGTAGTGTAAATATTCCAAATACAAAAGGTCAGGTTTAGTTTGTAAATTATCAAGATTTTGATTTGAAATAGTTTGACATTTTAAGCAGAGGTTCTTTCATATCCACCTTACTGGTTTGTATAGATTGACTTTTTTAAATGCCAGCTGTTGACATTTAACACAAAGAGAAATCTGACCTCAGTCAGTCCAGCCCTGAGCTCCATAGTGCACATCCTAGTGCCAGTTTGCTACTTAAATAGCTTAGTTTCAAAACTGAGTTCTTGGGAATACTTTCTTTTATAGCTCCATTTTATATGAATGTCTGACCTTAGCACTTACTGTAATGCCGCCCCGTCAAATTCACCACACAGACATAAAATATTTGAGACTTTATACAATACACAATTACGAATAGTAAACATTTGAGGGTAAATTGTGGCTTTTCAGCTACTGCCCAGCTCAGGGCACATAGGAATGAACTGTCCATTGGTCGCTCCCAGAGATACTGTTCATTACACACAGATTCCGCAAATGCTGGGCTGCGTAGTCCCAGCAAGCCTTCTATGTCCTTTGAAAGGATGCATCCTATGCTAACCTCTTCTGCCTGTTAGCACTAGCCTCAAGCAATCCTTGTGCCTTGATGACAAAGAGTCCTGTGGCACCTTAAAGACTAATTAAATTTTTTTTTTTTTTTTTTTTTTAAGAGCATAAGCTTTCGTGGGCTAATACCCACTTCGTCGGATGCATGCAGTGGAAGTATCCAGGGGCAGCTATAAATAGGTAGGCAAGAACCAGGTGGGAGATAACAAGATTAGTCCAATCAGGCTGAACCAGCTTGTTATCTCTAATCAGGGAGGGTGAGGTGTTCCTCTAGCAGCTGAACTGGAAGTGTGAAGAGCGAGAGAAGAGAAGCTGCTTTTGTAGTTAGCTAGCCATTCAAAATCTCTATTCAGTCCCAAATTGACTGTGTCAAATTTGCAAATGAATTGCAGCTCTGCAGTCTCTCTTTGCAGTCTGGACTTGAAGTTTTTTTGCTGCAAAATGCTGACCTTTAAATCTTCTATGGTGTGTCCGGTGAGGTTGAAGTGCTCTCCTACAGGTTTTTGAATATTGCCATTCCTGATATCTGATTTGTGTCCATTTATCCTTTTTCGTAGGGACTGTCCAGTTTGGCCGATGTACATAGCAGAGGGACATTGCTGGCACATAATGGCGTATATTACATTGGTAGATGTGCAGGTGAATGAACCAGTGATGGTGTGGCTGATCTGGTTTGGTCCTGTGATGGTGTTGCTGGTGTAGATGTGTGGGCAGAGTTGGCATCAAGGTTTATTGCATGGATTGGTTCCTGAGTTAGAGTTATTATGGCGTGGTGTGCTGTTGCTGGTGAGAATATGCTTGAGGTTGGCAGGTTGTCTGTAGGCCAGGACTGGCCTGCCTCCCAAGGCCTGTGAAAGTGAGGGATTGTTGTCCAGGATGGGTTGTAGATCACTGATGATGCGTTAGAGAGGCTTTAACTGAGGACTGTAGGTGATGGCCAGTGGTGTTCTGTTGTTTTCTTTCTTGGGCTTGTCTTGCAGCAGCAGGCTTCTGGGTACACGTCTGGTTCTGTTGATCTGTGTCCTTATTTCCTTGTGTGGGTATTGTAGTTTTGAGAAAGCTTGGTGGAGATCTTGTAGGTGTTGGTCTCTGTCTGAGGGGTTGGAGCAAATACGATTGTACCTCAGTGCTTGGCTGTAGACAATGGATCGTGTGGTGTGCCCGAGGTGGAAGCTGGTGGCATGAAGGTAGGCATAGCTGTTGGTAGGTTTTTGGTATAGGGTGGTGTTGATGTGGCCGTCATTAATTTGCACCGTGGTGTCCAGGAAGTGGACCTCCTGTGTAGACTGGTCCAGGCTGAGGTGGATGGTGGGGTGGAAGCTGTTGAAATCATGGTGAAATTCTTCCAGAGTTTCTTTCCCATGGGTCCAGATGATGAAGATGTCATCAATGTAGCGTAGATAGAGGAGGGGCGTGAGTGAACGAGATTTGAGGAAGCGTTGTTCCAGGTCAGCCATAAAGATGTTGGCATACTGTGGGGCCATGCGGGTGCCCATAGCGGTGCCACTTGTCTGGAGCTATATATTGTCACCAAATCTGAAATAATTGTGTGTGAGGATAAAGTCACAGAGCTCAGCAACCACTTGTGCTGTGGCATCATCAGGGATACTATTCCTGACAGCATGTATTCCATCTTTGTGTGGGATGTTTGTGTAGAGAGCCTCTACATCCATGGTGGCTAGGATGGTGTTTTCTGGAAGGTCACCAATGCATTGTAGTTTTCTCAGGAAGTCGGTGGTATCACGGAGATAGCTGGGAGTGCTGGTGGCATAGGATCTGAGTACAGTGTCCACATATCCAGACAGTCCTTCAGTGAGAGTGCCAATACCTGAGATGATGGGGCATCCAGGATTTCCAGGTTTGTGGATCTTGGGTAAAAGATAGAATAGCCCCGGTCGGGGTTCTAAGGGTATGTTAATTTGTTCCTGTGTTAGTGTAGGGAGTGTCCTGAGTAGACGGTGCAGCTTCTTAGTATATTCTTCAGTGGGATCTGAGGGAAGTGGCCTGTAGAAACTGGTGTTGGAAAGTTGTCTGGTAGCCTCCTTTTGGTAGTCAGACCTGTCCATGATGACAACAGCACCTCCTTTATCAGCCTCTTTGATTATGATGTCAGGGTTGTTTCTGAGGCTGTGGATAGCATTGCGTTCTGCTCGACTTAGGTTGTGAGGCAGGCGATGTTGTTTTTCCACAATTTCTGCCTGGGCACGTCAACGGAAGCATTCTATGTATAAGTCCAGACTGTCATTTCGACCCTCAGGGGGAGTCCATGTGGAGTTCTTCTTCTTGTGCTGCTGGTGGGATGGTGTCTGTGTATCAGGGAGGATAAATGGACACAAATCAGATATCAGGAATGGCAATATTCAAAAACCTGTAGGAGAGCACTTCAACCTCACCGGACACACCATAGAAGATTTAAAGGTCAGCATTTTGCAGCAAAAAAACTTCAAGTCCAGACTGCAAAGAGAGACTGCAGAGCTGCAATTCATTTGCAAATTTGACACAATCAATTTGAGACTGAATAGAGATTTTGAATGGCTAGCTAACTACAAAAGCAGCTTCTCTTCTCTCGCTATTCACACCTCCAGTTCAGCTGCTAGAGGAACACCTCACCCTCCCTGATTAGAGATAACAAGCTGGTTCAGCCTGATTGGACTAACCTTGTTATCTCCCACCTGGTTCTTGCCTGCCTATTTATAGCTGCCCCTGGATACTTCCATTGCATGCATCCAACGAAGTGGGTATTAGCCCACGAAAGCTTATGCTCTTAAAAAAAAAAAAAAAAAAAATTTTAGTTAGTCTTTAAGGTGCCACAGGACTCTTTGTCCCTTCTGCAATTCCAGACTAACACAGCTACCTCTCTGATCCTTGTGACTGCAAGAATTCTGGGTGACTAACCCTTATACCTAGATTTTAAGTGGGGGTGAGAGACTTCTTCTGCCTTCCCTCCCACTTTACACGTCTGCACAGGGTTGGCAAGATCGAAACATAGGCTAGAGGAAATTGTTCTCACCTTTGTCCTTTCTTTACCAAGGCACTGATCCAGAAATGTATGTAAGCTCATATTTAAGCACAACTAGTGCCCGTGAAGTCAATGGGCCTACTTATATGTGTAAAGTTAGGGCACAGGCTAACCAAATCAGGGCTTACGGTCTGATCCAAAGCCTACTGAAATCACAGGAAAGACTTAAGTGCAGTTGATCTTGGTCATGACCATAAAGCTCCTCATGTGAACTATCAGAGAAACATGCTTTAGGGTAGAGTTAATTATTTAATCATAGAATTCATATACCTACCAAAGTAAAATATAGTCTCACAAATAGATGACAAATTAGATATTTAAGTTCATTAGCCAAAAGCTCCAAAATAAATAATATATCACTTGACCTCAGCCAAAAGGTTAAGAAAAGCTCTTCAGTTTCAGCCATTCAAAACATAGATTTAAAGCAAGGGTAACTGTGATTCAAACCTAAAATAGGCACTGTAAAATTCAAGCTTATGCTCCATGTCACTGTGAGAGGAAATGAAAGGTGTTAAGTGTGGAGTAGCCTTCTCAGGAATTAATTTATTGAGATCTTCTTATATTTAATTAAAATTAAGCAGTCACTTTACAGAGATGTAAGTATGAACCTTTCACGGGTACTGAATTTACTTTCTCTTTTTGAAATGCTGTCACAATCCAGTTAATCCAAACTACAAGAATAGCACTGGGAACACAATTCAAATGTAAAAAGTTATGGTACTTTACTGCAAGTAGTCCTTATGTAACTTTCATTTCACCTTAACATTAAAAACACTTGATTTGATCATCTATACACATATATTTCAGCTGATTGGGGCTGCTGTTGACTGAATAATGTTGTATGCATATTAGAAGTCTGAGTTGTTGATTCTTCAATTTGATGTTTTTGTCATGATTGCAAGTGGCAGAAATAACTAAAAAACAGCCTTTTTTTTTTTGCTTATCAGTGACAAAAATAGCATGAATATAATATGACCTGAATGTATTGGCAATGTTTTTTGTTGTTGTTGTTAAACAGAGTCTGATGAGTAAATGCATCCACTAGCTATTCTAGCCAACCCTTCTTTTCAGCCAGTGCCACACATCTTTTGGGCTTTCATGGCCCTGGGTGGCACAATGATGAGAGGAATTTTCAGTCAAGTTCTGCCCCTATAGCCTTCTCCCCCAGCAGACTTTCTGCCATTAGGACCCTTCCACAGAGTCTTTCAAGCTAACTGTTCCAGCTCTAGTTACTACATTTGAGTTAATCCACTCGAACTCAAAGGCCTAGCTTGAATGAAAGGTTATGTCTATGTTGTGATAAAAAACCCACGGCATCAGTCTCAGAGCCCAGGTCAGCTGATTCAGGCTCATGGGGCTGAGGCTACAGGGCTAAAAATAGCAATGTCACTGTTCAGGCTTGGGCTGAACCCCAGGCTCTGAGACCTTCCCCCATCATGGTACCAGAGCCCAGGCTCCAGTCTGAGCCCAAATGTCTACACTGCTATTTTATAGCCCTACAGACTAAGCCTCAGAAGCGTGACTCAACTGACACAGGCCAGCCGCTGGTCATTTATTGCAGCATATACTTACCCAAAGTGACCACACTGTGAAACAATTCTTAAACTAGACAGCATGATTGGATTAACAGTTGATGAGTTGCTTTAACGCATGCTGCGGCATCCCCACTACTTTACCAGCTCTAGCATCAGCAGCATTGGAGGTTCAAACCACTTCCAAACCCACTGCTTAAAGGCTAGCTAGCTTGAACTTAAAGCACCATTTAACTCAAGTTAAAGATTTGTGTGTGTGGACAGGAGTTGGGTGAAGAACAAAATTCAAGGGGTGTACCTCAAACTAACACTGCAGTGAAGCATGCCCTATTATGCAGTGAATCCCCCATATGTATTCAGCATACGGATATTTACAAGAGCAAGTTTAAATTCCATAGCAGAAAAAACAGTGAAAATAGATACATTTATGCAGAAATACATTTCATGAACCTAAATCTTATTGAGGTCTAAATCTTACTGATACAAACATTGTTTTAGACAAACCATAAGACATACAAGGCATCTTACCATTCTAGAAAGTAAGGACATCTTTTCTTTCTGTAAAGATATTTCCTGATTGATTGTGGCATCTTTGAAGCGAAAAGCCTCTCCATCACTCCCAATTGTCATTTCCTCCCCCCGCAAGCACATACTCTTTTTAGCCAATAATGGCATTGTATTAACATAGATAACTGATCATATTTTGCTCTCAGTTACATTAGGGCCATGATTATTGTCCCCTAGTTTTCTTTTTCGGATTCAGAAAACAAGATTAATGATTCTATGTTGATTCTGATTATTCTATTCTGAAACATTTTTCATCAAAGTTTGTTGCCATTTTTTCCAACATGCAGAATCTTCAGACTGTTTGTCATAATCAGTTAACAAACACACATGGACATGCTAGCTCCTGAAGGCATAAAGTTCTTTTGAAATACCCAGAGAAATCACAAATGCAAATGAATACCCCAATAACCAATGTTTTCAGTGTATCCTTTGAAGTGGATTTTTCTTCAGCTGGGAGAGGGTGTTGAATTAATGTTTTGTCCCATTAAAGGGACTTTATACTTTGAAGTTACAGATACAGTAACTCTGGCCCTGGTCTAGCAAAGCACTGAATGAAGACAAAAAATGCTATTTGTGTGCCTAAAGTTACACGCATGCTTATATTAAATAAAAGCAAAACAAACTCTCCGGAGCCCTAATTATATATTATTTGTCTGAAACAGACAAAAGATTGTCTTTACATTTTTAGCCTCAAACAAAGGTCGGCATTTCCCGTGAGCTCAGTGATTTTTACTGGGCAGAGGGAGGAGAGATAAATTTCCCTTGATTACGCTCACATATTTCCAAGCTCCTTTTATATACCAACCCTCAACTCCAAGGAGAGAGATGTATTCTGACCTTTGTTGTTCATAAATAAGTTTGAAAAACGGATTCTGCTTTGAGATCAGCATAAAGCACAACCCACTGGCTTCCAAGGGGAATTGTCATTTCAAACTTATTTGCAAACCACAAAACAACTTCTAAACAAGGGGAACCATGAGCACTAATTGGACCACCGTCTTTCTTTAAGGACAATCTAGGGGAGCCTAAGGTATCCCTTATCCACCATCCAGCCCAAGCAAGTTTCCCCTGTTTATGTCTATAGGTATGTCTACGCTGCAGTTGGAAGTCTAATTGCAGCATGTGTAGAATAATCACACTGGCTTTAATCTAACCACAGAAATGCCAAGAGCAGTGAAACCATGGCAGCATGAGCTTCAGAGCTCACAGTGACATTCATACTGCCATGGCTTTAGTGATGTTGGTATTTGTGCTAGTTAGGTTTAAACTAGTTTGAGTATCTCACACCTTTAATTGCAGAGGAGACGTACCCTAAAATTCCTTAATACTTAGCACCCTTTTGGCTTCATGCATGCATAATACTCATTGGGTTTGATTCTGATCTAACTTGCACTGGTATAAATAAGGATTAACTCCACTGAAGTAAATGGATGTTAAACTAGTATTCTTCCATTTAGCATCAGGTCCATTGGTGTGATTCTTGGATCATTTTACAGAGCAAGCAGATTCAGTATGGTGGGCTATGCAGTGAGGTAGAAGAGATCTGTAACAAGAAGAATGCATTCTTGAGCTAAAACTTGATGAGAAATTGGTGTTAATAGCTGGAGTAAGGTTGAATGGTTTGGTGTCATGCATAGGCTGGTGAAACCTATTCTTGGAGCAACAATTAAAGAAGTCTTCAACATGATCTACATTTTCAAAAGCTGAAAATAGCACAATACAAAGTGTTTATGTACATTTTTTTGTTTCAGCTTTACCCAGGAATGCTAATATCATACACTTATGCTGCAATGCCACATAGGAAGGCAAGCCATCCATTGTGCCAATGTAATCGGAAACTACATTCATTTGTGGTTTATTTCCTTTAATCACTCTTCTGATTTGATGGAATACCGGGCTTTCTAATAGAAACAGGGAATTTTGGAATTGCTGTATCAAAAGAATACCTATCTTCAGTTCGAAAATTGCTATAAGTCTAGTAATAACATGTCATTTTGAGGGTAATTGTTAACTTTATTGCTATATTGTTATTAAAAAAATGATGCCTACCTGAGAAAATGATGTTAATACTGGATCTGGTATTACCAACTTAATAATCGGAACGATTTTTGAATGATATATCCTGTAGTGCAGTGCTGAAATACTGACATCTTAGAACTCTGTTCTCCTCTTTATGGCAGGGCATATTATATTCTGACTGGTAAGAATTTCACTCACTGGAATTACTCTTCCACTGTTAACACAGTTCTGCTGCAGTCACCAACATTTTTATTCATTATTATCAAGCTGCTCTTATTTTAATGCAGGGCAGTCCTGCTATTAATTTCCCTTAATTAAATATTCAAAGTGTTTAAGAAATTCATCTGCTACCCAATAAAAATGTATGAATAAAATTAATATTTACATAGTAATCCGTAAGAAATCAGATAATACTTCAATTAATAGTTGATTTGTTAGAGCGTTAACCAATCCTGACTTCTCATCATGATCCCAGTTTTTAAAATAGCTCAGAGAGTGGAGATGTTTAAAATTGGGAAGGGTTCTTAGAACTTTTTAATATACTGTTTGAAAGATCTGACCATGCTTTACTGAAAGTGTTATGTGCTTTTCTTCTGTAATGTGAATATACTGTTTGAAAGATCTGACCATGCTTTACTGAAAGTGTTATGTGCTTTTCTTCTGTAATGTGAAATTCAAAGATAAGGTGTGGAATATTTCAGATGCTGCCTTTTGTTTCTGCCAGATCATTTCATTTCAGTTTTGGTGGGTCAAAGGTTCTTAAGAACTAATAACAGCGTTTTCAGAGTCTGTGTTTTAAATTTGACACCTAAGTTCTCCCTGGAAGCGTGTAACTTCAGTGTTCTGGGATCTGCCCTGACTGTCCATTGGTCTGCAGGTCGAGTTTAACGTATTGGTTATGACCTGTGAGGCCCTATGACCTGTGAAGCCCAGCCTTTCTGAGGGACCACCTCTCTCCCTGTGCCATACTACCACAGATGCAGTCAAAAGGGCGCTTGAGCTGGATCGCCCTCCTTTAGAAAAAAGTGGGGAAGCTAACAGGGCTTCAGGACTCTGGAACTTTCTATCTAACGCCCCCCTCCTTCCACCTACCTTGGTCTAAAATAGTTTGAACTTATAATGATCCTTCCAAATGGAACAGAAGGTGGAATGAATGAAAACAAAAGTGGAAGTCCTACATATGATTGCTGCGTGGTGAAAGCAGAGAAGCATTGAGTACAACTAGTTTGTAATAGGTAATATGCAGTTTTTTGTTGCATTCATTTTTCTTCTCTCATGTTTAGGGATCGTACACAAAGGAAATGGAGAAAACATGTTCATTTCCCAGCAACCACCAGTCATCTCAACTATCATGGGTAATGGACACCAGAGAAGTGTCTCCTGCTCCAACTGCAATGGCCTTGCTCTCAGCAGCAAACTCTTTGCCCCAGTTGCCTTGGCTTCAGGTCCTGACGGCAGTGTGTACATTGGAGACTTCAATTTTGTCAGACGCATCTTTCCCTCGGGAAATTCTATCAGCATTTTAGAATTAAGGTAGGAAATCTTGAGGTTTATTGATTGGTGGTCAGATCTTTTAATGTGAGCTATGAGAAATATGGTGAAACATTTTTAAGGGACCTAAGGGACTGACCGGATTTAACCACTTATTAGAAACCTGTCTTTCTCACTAAGCATCATGTTTTCTCCAAAAACCTTGGCCACTCAAGAGAGTGCGGTGAGGAAAGCTGCAAGTTGAATAGTCTAAGTCTTCCCTCCCCTATTTTTTTCTGACTTAGATTTTCAAGACAGAATAAGATTTTTAAATATTTTTCTTACAGTCAACATATTGGTGGAATATTGAGTTGAGGAGCAGGTATGTACGTCAGCACAGAGATAGCAATAGCCACCTTGCCTGCTTGTACTGTAGATGGACAGATCAAGTTCAGAAGTACCCAAACTGTTCCCCATCACTTCTGGAAAGCACAGCAAAGTAGAGCTGGACGGAGCATGAAACATGCACAGGCCATGGGCATATCAAACCAGGTGTTGCTATGCCACCAAAAAGCTACCCTGCCACAGCTAACCCCCTATAATTGACACTTTACCCAGTTTCACTCTAAGGGACACTATAGGTAACTATAAAATTGTTCTGGTCCCTTAACATTACCATAAAGCATCTCTCTCACTCACCATTGGTGCGCTACAATCTGCCTCACTTAGGGTTTGATTCTACAAGGTGCTGAGTGACCTCAACTTGTGTTGAGGTCAGTGAGAGCACTCAGCACTTTTCAGGATCAAGCCCTTACTTACATCAGTACCAAAACACACAGAACTATGTTCCATGTAATGTATAGAGGCCACATTCAACCTACATTACTCATCAAAAATGTGGTCCTGTAACCAGTTAGCATGATTAGAGTATGGTTGCATGTTAATTGCTCAAGATGAGGTGGGAGATGTATACTGTGGGTGGTGGAAAAGAGGCAGCTGAATTTGAGAGGGAGAAATGAGTGGAGTAGAGATGAGATGTTGAATGATTTAACTGGTTATGTCTTTATTACCTACAATTTATATTGAGGGGATATAGAAAGTTAACTGTGTTTTCACATTGCTATATGTCTGTGTGAGGTAGGATAAAGGTTATTATTATGTTTGGTTGGTTTGTTCATTGATACTGACTTTTGTTGTTTTGCTTTGCTTGTGGCTCCTGGATTGATTTGTTGTATTAGGAACAGAGATACAAGACATAGGTAAGTAAATTATGGTGCAGTTATGCATGCATCCAACTGATTTACGGAATCATTCATAAACAAGCAGCAAGATATACTCCTAAACAAAGGATTTTTTTAAATATAGGCATACAGCAACATTGTGTGGTAAACAAATATGAATGTAAATCAAATTCAGCTTTGTTTGCTTTAGAGAAGCATAGGTTTGTTCATTTTACATGGATCACCTCCCCTATGAACCTGAAAGAATCTGAGCTTAATGAGCAAGGCACAATGTAAAGCTCTCTGCCAGAAGAGTGACTAAGATTATTGTTAAAGGTAACTCAGTTATTTTATTAACTTCTGTTGCATTCATTTTGTATCATATTGTAGGTATGCTTGCCTAGGGAAATTGGAATGGGTACATTTTAGAAATGGACAAATACATACAAGTTTCTAGACTCAGACTAGAGAGGTGTGTAGTTTATTAACTTATGGCTAGCTTGTAACAGTGGACACTTGCCTGAATAAGGGGCAGTGCATAGATGAATTGTTCCAAGAGGAGCCCTGAGGGTGTTGAGTACACTGCAATCAGCAGTGTGACTGCAGCACATGTCAAGATACCTGAGTGAACTTTACTCTGGCTAGCTTGGATAACAATGAGGCCACAGCAGCATGGATGGCAGCACAGGTTAGTAGTCTGAACTTTTACACAGGGTACATGCTCCTCCCATTGCTTCACTGCTGCCGTTGTGTGAGCTGCAGTCACATCTCTTACTGTAATGTAGACCTGCCCTTGGTGGGTCACACTCTTCCTCTTGCTTCTCCTGTGCTCTGCAGAGGAAGCAAGTTACTTCCCTCTTTCTCATGGAGCATCTCAGTCCCCACTGCACCCAGTCATCTATGCCAGCCAGCAAGTAGTTGAGGGGGAGAAGGGAAGGGCGGACCAGGGCTCTTCCCATTTCCTCCATCCACTTGCTTGCAGCAAGGCACACTGGGCAATTAGGCCTTCCTCTCCCACAGGTAGAGTCTTGGTTGAGTATTGAGCATGTGGGGCCCTTATTTCCCCTGTGAGTCTAAGGTGGCTGTGAAAATTTCTAAGGGCTTAGAAATGACCTAAAAAGATTAGAAAGAACAGAGAGCTGCTGAGCCTCAGGTTGCTTATGCTTTCCCTAGAAACAAGCCCTTCAGGCTCCTGATATATTATTTTAAAAAGCAGGTAAATATACCAGGATTGATGCATCCCATTCTGATGATTGCATGGCATAGTAGGGAGAGAACTGTAGTAGACTGAGCCAAATCCGGAAAATGTTTTTTAAAATGGTATGTTTTAAAGACTGACGTGACAATCATTGTTATTAGGTTTTAGCCACAATTGTATTATTGAATATGATAGTATGTTTGCCACCTTCCTTGTCAATGATATCATCTTTCAGGCATTTTACAACAAAAAGCTTAATAGAAAGATATTAAAATGACAATTCCTGGCTAATTGAATGCACCTCCACAGTTTGTTTTAATGATTCTTTCCATTTGTTATGTATTAAACCTGTCAGAGTCCTTCAAATTTTATGAAACTGAAAAGAGGGAAATTGAATTTGTTCACTCTGGAATGACAATTGTCAACAAAATGGCATTAATCAAGGTTTTAATTTTTGTTTCTCTTTCTGAAATGACTTTTTTCTAAATACCAGTGCACAGCGCACTAGAACAAAATACACTAGCTTCTTTGGATAGGTTTAAACCTTAGCTAAATTAAATCATGTGACAAACTGCTTCCCACTAAAGTGCTGTTGGATATTAATTGTAAGTATTAATTGCCTATTTGCAAAGCTATATTATTCTAACTAGATTAAGTGAAGTGATTCATGGTAATTTGGAGGGCATCACTTGGAGATAATACAGGCAATGAGGTTATGGAAAGTCTGTTTCCAGTCCTTACTGTACACAGCTTTATTGTGGCTTTAAAAGCCACAACCAGTTTACATTAGGAAAGGGTGTGGGTGGACACTAGGCTTTCTTCCTAGGAGGGCACAGGAATGCAGAATGCTGCCACAATGCTAGAGAGCACAAGCAGGAGCAATCACTAACTCTCCCCTTTGGGACAGCCTGAGTAAACTGCAGTGTGGAGTCAAACCACACCAGAGTGAGCTCCTGGAATTCCCTGAAGCCCTGCCTGAGAAGGCTCAGCCAGCTCTTCAAACTCAAGCAGAGGGAGAGGCCCTGCCTCTTTCTCACTCACTTTGAGGTGGGTTGTATATCCAAGGGATTAGGAAAGTTGTCCCTGTACTTCCCTAACAGAATGACTGCAACTGTAGCTCCTCCCTACATAAGCATGGTTATGGCCCACCCTTTCAAGGCTCATTCTTTCCTCCCACAACATCTCTCCTCCCCTTATAAGGAAAGACAATAATCTAGCTCCCCTAGGGTGACCAGATGTCCCAATTTTGTAGGGAGAGTCCCAATTTTTGGATCTTTTTCTCATATAGGCTCCTATTACCTTGTCCCCAATTTTTCACACCTCCTGTCTGGGTGCCCTAAGCCCAATGGTTCTCAAACTTTAGCAACCCCATTTTGTTTTATATTTTCCGTGGACCTCCTAAACACTCTACTGCACGCCTTCCCTCAAGGTCCCAGCCCTGCTCCACCTGTTCCTGCTTCACCCCTGCCCCTCCTCTTCCCTGCCTCTTTCCACCATCTCCCCCAAGAAGTTGTCACAGGTGATCCCCAGCATGCAGGAGGCTCTGGGAGGGAGGGGGAAGAGTTCATGAGCAGGACCGGATGACCCCCTCAGAGTACCTTCGTGGACCCCAGTTTGAGAATCGCTGATAAAGCCCCTTAGTAGTTGCAACATGCCAGGCCATAATGCTGACTGGTACAAAGGGGAGGCAAGACCACCACTCCCTCACCTATGCCTGAGTTGCTGTGTTTAGTACATGATGCTGTGTCTCCTTATAACTTGAACTCAGGAAGCAGAAGCACCAGAATTTTGGCTGCTGACAGCATAGATATGCAAGGGGGAAGGGCTTCCAGATTCCAGCCCTCAACACAGTCCTCCCTCTCAAAAAGTAGGGGAAAGAGATGAACTTCAGAACATTCCTTGAAGGTGAAAAGATTCAGGCAATTTGAGATCTGGTGTGGGAGAGAATTCCAAACTCTAGGGCTACACACAGACTGCCTCGTAGTAACTTCTCTTTTTTTATTTATACCATGGGGACCCCCTCTGTGGCAATATCACATGAGGATAGGGTGACCTGATGTCTCGATTTTATAGGGACAGTCCTGATTTTGAGGGCTTTTTCTTATATAAGCTCCTATTCCCCCGCCAACCCATCCCGATTTTTCATACTTGCTGTCTGGTCACCCTACATGGGGAGAGAGGCAATTTCTCATATAGGCAAGTTGCAATCTGATTTATGTGGTGACAAAAGGGGTGAGGGTTGTGGGTAAAACTAGTAAATTGGATGCTGGGTGTATTCATGTGATGGATTTTATGTCCTATCCTTGAGATTCTTTTCTGGGTGCTCAGCTACCGCCTTTTGATGACCACTTTATAGAGACTATTCTATTTTTTCAGCTTCTTATACAGTACCAATGTACATAGTCTCTGAGCACCTGCCCATTAAACAACGTGACTGGCATCTGTCACATGTCATCCTTTCCTTCTTTCTTCTTTCCTCTCCTCGGGGGAGATTACATGTAGATTGGGTTTATTTTAAAAGGTGGAACACTGTAAAGTGCATGGCATGTACACAGAGTGTGATTCCATGGGTTTGGGTAACTTCAGTTTTTGGAAATATTTTGTTTGTTTCACCTGAAAACATTTCAGTTAAAAAAGACTGAGATTCTTGGGAGAAAGTTTTTTGACTCTGTGAGGTCAGGGTTGTCCTGTTTGTTTTCTCAGCATTCTATAATCAGGATCTAACATCTGGTAATAATGCTGTTTATTCTTACTCCACTTTACCAGTTGCCAAAGATAAAGAATTAAGGGAAGGGAATAATTTGTTCTGAAATGAATCACTGTTAATTTTCTTTTATGACTCTACTTGGTACAGTTTTTAACATTGCTAATTAAAAATTATCCAGAGTTTAGATATGATTCCAAACTTCCAATATGAGCAGAAGTATTTGGTTCTGCCCCATCTATGTTAGTAATATTTAAATTCAAACATTTTAATATTTAAGATTTTAAGCATAGATAACATCAAGAGGTTTCTAATAGCCAGTGCATTAAACTTAATTGCATAGATGACAGAAAACATATCTACAAGGGGAGTACATAACGACCTCTAGTACTTTGTGGTTTTTACAGGATGAATAGAGTACATTTATTTAACATCTTGAATTCTACTAGAAAATTTGTCCATACAGATATTTTATGGAAAATCTTTTATTTAGTCAGACCAGGTCTTTTTTGAACTTCAGTTGTAAATACCAGAAATGGCCTTTCTTACAAAATTTTAATTAACTTCAGAATAATGATAAGCTTTAATTCAGCAATTAATCGCATTTACTCATCCTTCTTCCCCCACCCCAATCCCTCTCTCAGCACCCCTTCCTTTCTCTATATCTCACATCCTCCTATTCAGTCCATCAGTATCTCTCTCTCCAGGCTGCCTTCTTTTCCTTTGCATAAAAGCTTATGATCAGGATTATACTAGCCTAGTTTGTGTCCTGATCCTGTGAGGTGCTGAGTACTCGGTTCCTTGGGATGTCAGTGGGAGTTGAGTTCTAAGCACTTTGGAGGATCAAGTTCAAACTATCACATTTATGTCATAGACTTTTTATAATCTTTCACCAGTGGAAATAAGATATTCTAACTGACCCTCTACTAGAGGAGTTGTGGCAATGTGCAAAGTTACATAGAGCACCAAATAGACTAATAAACTAGAAGAAATGGAGCAAAGAATATATATCTGTTCATACCCATTACCAATATAGTTCTTAACTTACTTTTCCATTGATCTGTAACATTGCCCAGTGATGTAGGACCATCTAATAAATGGTCAATAAAACCTAGTTATCTCCCTCAGTCAGTCAAAGGTTTCATATTTAAAGTGACTCCCTCAACTTAAAATTTAATAAGTATACAAAAAAGGGGGGGCATTACAAGTACTTGCTCTGGAATTCCTGCCAATCATGGTGATTTTAAAATACATTCTCTTTATATTGTTTTTTTCTCTTCCCTGTTGTGTGAAAGACCCACACAAACAGGGAAAACTGGCTGTACACAAAGCATTGTCAAATGCACCAGATAAACAGACTGACAAAGTGGAGTAACATATCTTTTCTCTCATCTCTATCCATTACATGAATCTCAACTGTTCTCTGTAAAAATAGCACTAAAACATTTTTCTGAAAGAAGTGTGATTTTTTTTCCACAGTGTTTCTTTAAACTACATGACAGTTGACTACAGTAATGTAACAGAGTGCATTTCAGTAAGAAATTTAAATATGGTGCATTGAAACAGAAAACTGCAGACTGGCCTTGAGGCATGTTCCAGAAACACTGGAAGCAGTAGAGAGAATTCTCTTTTGCGAGTGCTTGACAAGTGGGTCTTGCTCACATCCTCAGGGTCAGGAAGGAATTTTCCCCCAGATCAAATTGTTATGACTTTGTGGCCAGTTTTGCCTTCCTCTGCAGTAATGGGACATGGATTGCTTGCTAAGATCATCTGGGTATATATCAACAAATCAATTCCCTGCTATTGCAGCGACCTGGTCCCCCCATGTTCTCTGCCTGTGAAACACAATAATTTAGTCTCCTGAAAGCTGTAATATTTTAGTCCATTGGTTTTCAACCTGTGGTCTGCAGACTAAATCTAAGATTTCCAAAGGGGTCTGCACCTCCACTTGAAATTTTTTAGGGGTCCACCAATGGAAAAAGGGTTGAAAACTACTGCTTTAGTCTGATACAGGATATCGGTCTCAATACAGATAACTAGGTGGGGTTCTATGATCCGTGATTTGCAGGAGATCAGACTATGATCTGATGGTCCCTTCCAGCCTTAAACTCTGTAAAGATTCTAGTATAGTTGCCAGCCAGAAATTACTTTCTCCCTCCCAAAAGAGCATTGCTGTGTTATAAGTCAGTTGGTTTCCCAGAAGTACGTTAGGAACCCATTTCTGGTGGTAAAAAACCCATTATGTGTGTCTGGCATTGCTTGGAAATTCTACAGAAGTTAGCTAATGAAGCCTGCACTGAGTCACTTTGATTTCAATCACCCTTTGCCTAGGCTTCAGAGCCTGTCCACACTGATCCCTTCTTGTGACCAGGACCAGTGTTAGCCTGTGTTTGTGGGATCCCTGCAACCTTAGTAGGATTAGGGCCATTGTCTACGCTACTTGCCATCCTCTTCCCTAAACTGACATGGATCATAAAGCAGTCAGAGAGAAAACAATCAATCTGATTGGCTAATGAGATGCAGCTCAGTTCACCATTTAGAATTTGACCTCATTGCTTAATTAGCGTATATAAATATTTTAAAACAATACTTCATAATTGCAATAAGGCACTTCAGTGCATGAATTATGCTGCATTAATGCATGCCTAGTTGCATTAATGGTACTTGGCCTTCCGCCTTGCTCCTGAAAATGTGCTAGGAATGAATTAATGCGCCACATTTCACATCATGGTTTTTCTTAATGATTAAATAAGGTTAAAAATAATCTAAAGTGGATATTTGTGCTCATCCAGAATAGTCTATGGTGCACCCTGCTGCTCCATGCAAGTTGTAGATTTGTTTTAGAATGCTGAAAGTAATGACACGTACCGTACATATAAAAGTAAGGTTTATGCCACTAAAAGTAAATACTACAAACAAGGAGAAAGATGAACAAATTAATTTTGTGACTTTGCTCTTCTTTGTCTTAGCACAAGTCCAGCTCACAAGTATTACTTGGCTGTGGACCCCGTGTCAGAATCCCTTTACTTGTCAGATACCAACACCAGGAGAGTCTACAAAGTAAAATCTCTCAGTGAAACAAAGGATTTGGCAAAGAACTATGATGTGCTGGCAGGGACAGGTGATCAGTGCCTTCCGTTTGATCAGAGTCACTGTGGAGATCGTGGGAAGGCATCAGAAGCTTCACTCAACAGTCCTAGAGGTAGGGAAACAATGGATTTAATGTTTATCTTAATTGTGTTGAGCTATTTTGTACAAAAATGTCTTAATTACAGTGAAACTCAGATGAAGTTGGCTATATAAAAATGGATTTAAAGTGACATATAATCCTCCCACCAGGCATCATGATTGGAGGAAGTTAACTTTTCCTTTGTCAGTATCACAATGAATCTAAATAAACAATTCACAAAGTTTAATTCTAATTGTGTTTGACGTAACTGAAATATTCTCTTTCCTCGTTTGGTGATTTTTTATTTAACTATCATTCAGCCGTACAATAGAATAATATAATTTAAATTAAAACTTTCAGGCAAATACTGTGGGTGGAAGGGTCAATTTCTCACTTGATGCATACAAGTAAATTCTAATAATGTTATTGAAGTTTAGGCAAGACACAAGACATCAATGTCCTTCTTCAAACTGAGATCCATCACAGTTAGCGCTTATTTAGAAATCACTAATTTACCCAATCTCATTAACTGCACCTTATCAACATCTCACTTATTCCGAGTAAAATAATAAGTTTGGTATAGCTTTTTGTCCAAAGTAAATATTGTATTCCCAGGGACTGGATGTGCACAAAGCCTTGAACCATCAGTAGGACTAAAATCCAGCCTACTTGCACTGTGCCTTAAAACTACTGTAAAACCCAGCATAAGGGTTTGATCCTGCAAGGAGCTGAGTTCTGTTCTATTGAACTCTATTCCAACTTCTGTTGAAGTCAGTTGGAATGAAGGGTACTCAGCCCCCCCACATGACAGAGCCCAAAGTGAGCTGCTATTTGTTCATTCCTCTTGGCACCCTGCAAATTCCTAATGAATAGCTCTAATAAGGAAAAGTTGGATTTTTTTTTGTCTGAGCTAATAAGGGAAAGCTGTAGAACAGTAAAAAATTAAAATGTATTTCCAAGGCAAGCAATGAACCCTATTTTAAGACTTATTTAATAACATATTGTAGCTATAGCCAGAGTCACTTGAACTTGTCTCCAGTGATGGAAGGTAAGTGTGAGGTAAGTACAAATAAATGTTAATCTTCAGGCAGCTAATTAATATGCTGGATAAACTCTAAAAATAGAAGGAAACATACCAGTCAATGTATTATTGCTGGCCACGATTGATTACATCTAATTAGAATACAATTTGCTGTTCTGTCTTGTTTACTTACAGAGGAAATATGTTAATAGAAATTTCTTATATGGCAGTTATATATTTGGGTTTCTAAATACAAGGTTAAAGTTATAAGGGAAGATGAATTTTGATGTTGTTGTTAACACCTGATTTATAAGCTGCTGTTTGACACTGAAAATGCTGTTCATGAGTCATGGAGCAGCCAGCAAAAAAAAAAAAAAAAAAAAATGCATATGCATATAGCAAACTTCAGCCTGATAATGGCAAGGGAAGTGGTGAATTCTGATTACAGTTCCTGATTGGCTCTGAATTAAGTGCATCCTATTATTTTTATAACCTTACTTACCCCACCCGACTTGTTTGTTTGTCTCGACCACCTGTTATGTCTTGTATTTCAGTTTGTAAATTGTATGAGGTATGGACTGTCATTTTTCATACAGAAGCACAGTGCCCAGCATGATGGAGCCCAACCTTCAGCCACTACTGCAATATGCATGCTTAATAATAATAAATAAATAATAATGCTATATTAAACTCATTAAAACATCAGTTACCATAATCTCTCCAAGAATGTAAATTCCATCTTGAGAGTAGAATCATAGAAAGGTAGGTCTGGAAGGGACCTCAGAAAGTCATCAAATCCAGCTCCCTATGCTGAAGCAGGACCAAGTAAACCTAGACCACCCCTGACAAGTGTTTGTCCAACCTGTTCTCAAAAACCTCCAATGATGGATATTGCACCACTGTCCTTGGAATCCTATTCCAGAGCTTAACTACTCTTATAGCTGTCAGTCTTCTTTTCTCAAGACTACACATGCCCATTTTTTTTTATCATAGGTCAGATTTTCTAAACCTTTTATCATTTTTGTTGCGCTCCTCTAGACTCTCTCCAGTTTGTCACATCTTTCCTAAAGTGGATGCCCAGAATTGCATGCAGTTCTCTAGCTGAGGCCTCACCCATGCCAAATAGAATGGGACATTTATCTCCCATGTTTTGCATACAACACTCCTGTTAACACTCCCAAGAATATTAGCCTTTTTTGCATCTGCATCACACTGTTGACTTATATTCAATTTGTGACCCACTATAATCCTTTGCAACAGTACTACCACCTAACCAATTATTCCCTGTTTTGTAGTTGTGCATTTGATTTTTCCTTCATAAGTGTCGTACTTTGCACTTGTCTTTATTGAATTCAGTTTCATTGAATTCAGACCAGTTCCCTAATTTGTCAAGGTCACTTTGAATTCTGATCCTCCAGGGTGCTTGCATGCCTTCCTGGGACTGACCCCTGTGGGACACTAGATCCGCCCTCCCAGTTTGACAGCAAACCATTGATGATTACTTTTGAGTACCATCTTTCAACCAGTGGTGTACCCGCCTTACAGTAATTTCACCTAGAGTGCATTTCTCTAGTGGGACTGGGTCAAAAGTGTTAGTAAAATCAAGAAATATCACCTTTACTACTTCTCCCTTGTCCATTAGACTAGTAACCTTGTCAAAGAAAGATATTAAGTTGGTTTGGCATAATTTGTTTTTGACAAACCCGTGCTAGTTATTTCTTATCATCCCATTATCCTGTAAGTGTTTATAAGATGATTGCTGAATAATTCATTCCAGTATGTTTCCAGGTATTGAAGTTAGGCCGACTGCTCAATAATTACCTGGACATCTCCATTTCCCTTTTTAAAGATAGATAAATACTGCAAAGAACTACGTTTGCCTTCTCCAGTCTTCTGGGACCTCATCCATCCTCCATGAATTTTCAAAGATAATCACTATCGGTTCTGAGATTCCTTCAGCTAATTCCTTAAGTACCCTAAGTGTGAACTGCATTAGGCCCTGCTGACCTGAATACAAGTAACCTATTTAAATAATTTGTTCTTTCCCTATGTTGGGTTTTGTTCCTTCCTTTTTGTTGCTAATATTAACTGTGTTAGATATCTGGTCACAATTAATATTTTTAATGAGGACTGAAGCAAAATAGGTATTGAATATCTCAGCCTTCTTACTGTTGTCAGCTTTTAGCTCTTCCATCTTCTTCCACTTTCTTTCATCTTTCTCTTGCTCTTAATATATTTAAATAAACTCTTCTTGTGGCCTTTTATGTCCCTTGCTACGAGTAACTTATTTTGTGCCTTAGCCTGTCTGATTTTGTACTCACATGCTTATATTATTCTTTTGTATACCTCCATAGAAATTTGTCCATGTTTCCACTTTTTGTAGGATTCCTTTTTGATTTTCAGTTCACTTAAATGCTCCTGATCAAGACAAATTGGCCTTTTATTCTTCTTCCTATCGTTCCTTCACATCAGGATAGTTTGCAGTTATTCTTTTAATATTGTCTCCTTGTGAAACTGCCAGGTCTCCTTAGCTTCTTTTTCCCTTAGATTTTCTTCCCTACCAGTTCTCTGAGTTTGTTAAAGTCTTCTTTTTTGAAGTCCTTTGTCCTTATCCTGCTGCTCTCACTCCTTCCTGTCTCTATAATTGTTAAATGAACCCTGGCAGCCAAATTGCCTTCCACTGTCAGATTTGCTACCAATTCCTCCCTGTTGGTCAGAATCAAGTGTAAAACAGCAGTCCTGGTTACTACTTCCACTTTCTGAAACAAAAAGTTGTTCCTAGTACATCGCAAGAACTTAGTGGAATTTTTGTGTTTTGCTGTATTACTTTTCCAACAGATGTCTGAGTGATTAAAGACTCTATTACTCCATATCTTGTGTTCAGATAGTTCTGTTTCTTATTCTAGAAATGCCTCATCATCCCTCTTTGTGATTTGGTGATCAGTAATAGATCCATGGTGTCACCCCTATTTTTTACTCCTTTTATGTTTACCCTTAACTGGTCTGCCTCTCACCTCCTTCTGGACAGCAGAACAAGTTTATATATTCTTGATGTATGATGGAGAACCTCCTCCCTTTTTTATCGTGCCTGTCCTTCCTGAACAAGCTATACCCCTCTTTATAAATATTCCAGTTATGAGAGTTATTCCAGCAAGTATCTGTAACACCAATTAAGTCATAATTTAGTTGATGTACTAATACTTCTAGTTCTTTCTGTTTGTTCCCCATGCTCCTTGCATCTACGTATAGACCTCTTAAGATGCTGAGCAGGTTACTCCACTAACATCCCTCTTGTTATTCCTATGACCCTATTGTAATTTTCCATGTCATCCCCAACATCTAGCCCTCTGGTTAAGGTCACCTTTGGGTGCTCAGCTGTGGGCTTTTGTCACCTGCCCCTTTTGGACTTTATTTCATGCCTAGATACATACCTATGTTAGCTCTGATTGAGATAACGTGCTAAAAATAGTATAGCCGCAGTGGCTTGATAAGGGTGGTGAGGAAGAGGATTGCCCTGAATATGTGCCTAGTATCTTGGCTGCATACATACTCAGCATGGCTACCCCCACACCACTATAGCTACACTGTTTTTAACTTGCTAGCTTGATCACAGCTAATGTGGATATGTCCCCTCTATCTGGAATTTACAATTTCCACCCCTAGTGTCAACATACCCTTTAAAACCCTGGAATATGTAGGAATAGAAAAGCACAAATGTGCATTCATTTGTTGTTTATTTATTTATTTATCTGCGCTGGGCAAAAGCTGTTTCAGAGATTATTTTATTTTGTTTAATACTTGTATTGACTTTTCTAATATAGTGCTTCTGGCATGCAAGCGTTTTTATTCCTACAGTATCCCATCTCTAAAATGGAACTAATAAAAAAGCCACTTCACAGGAGGATTGGGCCCAGATTTTAAAGATATTTAAACATTGTTCCATTTAGCATTTCTAGGACCAAGTGACTTCAGGACCTACATCTTATTTTCAGAAGTGATTACAGGTATGTCTACACTGCGGTGTAAACCCAGGATTCAGAATCAGGCTCACACCTAACCCTGCTTCCATCTACACACAAATCACGCTAACCCAGAGTCCCAGGACCCAGTGGGCATGGAGGGTCCAAGCCTGGGTCAGGCTGGGATCCAGGATTCAAACCCGATTGCTTTGCAGTGTAAAGGCAGCCCTACTGGACTTGTGCCCTGGGAGTTTGCCAAAAGTATTCCAATTCTCACAGGTTGGTTTTCTTCTTCCTCTAGAAAGTCAGGTTTGGTGAACAGCCAAGTTGTCCCCAGCTGCATGATGAACAAAGGGCTAGAGTGGCCACACTTTGGGTGGGTGCTAGGAAGCCAGGGATAGATCTGGTTGGACTTGGGTCCACACTGTGCAGTGTAGGCACTGGAGCCCCAGCTTGGTACCCAGGATTCAACAATTCCTAGCCTGGGTTTACAGATGAGTGTAGACACTCAAGCCCTAGGTTAACAAACCTGAGGTCTGCTAACTTGAGTTCTCTTAGCCCTGGGCTTACATTGCAGGGTAAAAGTACCCTTAGGCTCTTAAGTGAATTAGGCCTTAAAATGCTGAGTGGAACAATGCCTAATTACCTTTACAAATCTGGGCCTTAGTTAATATTTGTAAAGCAGTTTGATGGTCTCAGATGAAATACGTTATAAAAGTGCAAAGTGGGCTAGAACAATTTAAATTATTTCATTTTTTTAAAAAAAAAATTTGTTGTGGGGCTTTTTAAGATAAAATAATTGTTTTAGGTTGAGGCTTTTAAAAACGAATTTGAAAATGTATGGTATTGCAACTTTAGTTTAAAATTTGAAATAAACTAGATTACAAGTGCTTTTCCTAAAATGCCACTACTGGGTAGACATGTTACTTGAATTTTACAAAACTGCCGTAAGGAACCGAAAAATATTTGAAGTTAAGACCTTGATCCTGCAAACACTTAAGCAGGGGATGTAAGTTTTCTCATATGAATAGTCCCATTGTCTTCAAAGGGAGTACTCATGTACTTAAACTTAAACATATACATAAGTGTTTTCAGCATCAGGGCTAAAATTTTATTTTTATTACAAACATCTCTCAGTAGTATAAAATCTGTCATTTGAAAACAAGATTGCTTCAGTGTTAACAATTACGTTATTTAAACTTTCAATACACTAACAAAGTTATTGCAAATGTTTTTTATATATGCAAGACAAAATATTTTGAAACAGGAACCTAAAATTAGATGCCTTAGCCCACATTTAGCACTGAAGAGTGGGATTTTTAAAAGCACCTATGTGAGCACAGGCCCCATTCAATCTGCAAACCCTGATGTAGAAATATAGCCTGGTCAAAGCATTTCAGCTTTCTTGACTTCTGAAAGTTCTTTTTATCAGAAGGTGCTGTTGGTTACAAATATAGCACTGGCTATATTTTGTGTTTGAGTTCACCTTGTTCTGGCAATCAGGATGTTAATAAAGTCCTGCATCTGGTGTCTGTGTGTTTGGTGTTTGTTCGTTTGTTTGAGCATAGATAAATATTTTAACTGTGAAACTTCCTAACAGAAAAAACCTCCATGTGAAATCTACAATGTTACTAGCAATTAAACTGATTAAAGAACAATTGTTAAAAATTTTAAAAAATTAAATTAATTTAAATAAAAACATGATTTAATCTAAAAAAAATTTAAATCAAGATTTTATGCAGCTTGATTCAAGCTATTTATTTATTATTATTGCAATGAAAGTTTTTTCTAGTCCAAAAATAGTAATTCTTCTGTAGCTCACTATCTTCTGTAGATCTTCTTGCTAAATTAAGTGCAAAAAAAGCTTCTTTGTGAACATCTAGAATTAAACATGTTCATATTTTGTCATATGTCAATGGTCCATCCATTTAGGACCAGCTCAGTTGAAAGACACCTATTGATTTCACTATCAGCTCCCAACTCCCAAAAGTTCCCTGTGCAGCAGCTGCCCAGCAGGCTATCAATTGCCAGCAGTTCAGCTGTCCCTCCCCACACTGCCATGTACTGCTCCTGCCCTCTGCCTTGGAACTGCTCTCCGGAGCCTCCTGCTTGCTGGGGCGGAAGAGAGGGAATAATATCAGGGTGTCCCCCTCCCTCCTGCTCCTGCACCCCGCTTGCCCCATCTTCCATAGAGCAGGGGGGACACACCACAGGGCTCAGGATGAAGGGAGTTTCCTGGCAGCAGCTGCCATCTCAGCTTCCTGATGTACTTAAAAAGGCAGTGTACTTCAGAGTGGGTCAGCATGCTTAAAGGAGCAATGCGCATCTCTTTCTTTCTCTCACACAGGGTGTGTGTCTCCCTCTCTGTCTGCCATGCTGTCTCCCCTCCCTCCATTCATACTGCCTTGTAGAGTGTGAGGCTACAATGGGTTAACCCTTGAGGGCTCAGCCAGTTGCTAGTTCATCATTTAGCAGTAAGGCATTCCCTGGGAAATACCCACCCTCTGACTCCTTCACTTCAGCCAAGCTTCACAATCATCATCACTGTGTGCCAGTATTAAATTGTTCATTTAAAACTAATACTGTGTGTATGTGTGTGTGTGTGTGTATATATATATATACCTTGTGCAGTAACTGAGCTTCGAGATGCGTCCCACTGTGGATGCTCCACTACCTCCCCTCCTCTCCTCTCCTTCGGAGTTCTCAGTGGGGACTCTGTGATAGAGAAGGAACTGGAAGACTCAGGTCATGTGTGCACTAGACATGACACCAATGGTAGTGTGAATTGTATACTGCTCATACACCCCACGCCGACACTGCTATCATTAATCTCCAATTGACGGTGCCGGGATGCACCAATACCTGACATGGAGCAACCACAGGGACACATATTTTGAAGAACCTCAGTTACTGCACAAGGTGAGTAACCATCTCTTATTTCATTCAATATCCTCAAGTCCCAATATAGCCTTCTTAAGTTACATTTTTCTTCTCCAATCATTTCCCAGTATCTCCAGTTTCATGAAACTTGGCAGTCATGGAGAACATATGGGTTTTTTTTTATTTGATCTTACTTGAAAAACAAGTTTTCCCAAGTCTAATCCTATCCTAGTTTCAATGCAAGAGAAATAAATACTCATTTTTCTGATAGCCAGAGTAAATCTGAGTCTGATTATTACAGCTCAAGTTGGAGATAAGACATTTTTGTTACTTCCAGAATTGGCACTTCACATTTTCTTCTTTCATCTCTTCCTTTACATTCATCTGTTGAAAGAGCAAAAACATTCATGTCCAGAGACTGTAAGAAGTGTTCCAGCTAATAAAGAATAGTTGAGCACTTTGCTTCTAACACTTAAAAGTGAAAAGATGACAGAGATCACAAAGCAAGAGACTGCAAATCACTTGAATCATATTTTGAGTGGAGTATTATGGTAACCTATAAATAACTAATTGCATAAAATTGCTTTAGTAGTTTCTAGATGGCAGCTTTAATTAACAGCACCACAGACATTTAGAAGTTTAGAAATGGATGGCACGTAATTTGCCCTTTTACCAACCATAAAATGGTAATTAACCAATTTGATTCACTTCTTCCTATTAAAAGTTTTATGAGAATAGCAAGTTCCTTCTAAATTCAGTCTCTCTTCAACAGAAGGTAACACACTTTCTTTTATCAGTCCTCTCCAGTACTTGAAGATGTTTTCATGTATAAATTCTACAGAAGTTTAATTAGAAATTTTTATTCAAAGTAAAATGTTTATTTGCAAAGTTCTAAAATGTGCAAAAAGTATAAAGTTAACGCTCTGGAAGGGTGTACCATATTGTTCTTACCGCCATTACTTGTTCCAATTCTAGTCCACCAGAAATCATGTATTTACCAAAATAACAATATATGTAGAGTAGCTGGCTAGAGCGTGAAAGAAACAAGAAAATGGCTTCATAGTGGAACTAATTTGCTGCATTGAATTTTACTATTAAATGGGGAAAATGTGGATTAAATGAATGTTAGCTTGATTCCCCAGAGGCTACAAAGTCTCACTCTTAGAACTGTATCCATGAAAATGCATATGCATAATATTCACATGCAACTTCCACAGCTGAAATCACATCTGTGCTAATTGTACTTGCATATGACCAATTATCTGTCTAATCAATCATGTCTATTTGTAATTAGTGTATTTATGTGCAAAACAGAGTAACTGGACAAGGTAGATAGATATCATCTGTTAGAAACATTTAAGTTATAACAGGGAAACCTTATTCTGTGTAGGAAAACTTTTTACAACTATACCATCTGTAACTCCTATATTGTGCAATAGTAGCAGTAAATCCATATTTATTTTCATTTCACACAATGACTAATTAAAATTTAAATAATTAATGACTACTTAAACAGATATTTACTTTGGGTCAAATTTGACACTCAGATGCATGTGCCTGAGTCCACCAGAAGAGAAAATCAACAAGAATTACTCATGTGTGTCCACATGTAAAATTTGGTCCTAAATATGGTTGCTTAAAAGACTTGCTCTTATTTCTTTTTTCACTAAAAGCTAACATTTCAATTAAATTAGGCAAGTTGCTTGTGAAAGTAGACCTGAAGACTGAACACAACCGACATAGGGCCAAATCTTTAACCAAGTCTTACCTGCTCTCCACTCGGGCAGACTTCAACCATCTCCACTGGGAATTTGACTGAGTAAGGCCCTCCTAGTAAACTAAAGGAGTCAGGACACTTCCCAGTAAACTAAAATTGGAGAAAATAGGATTTAAACTTTTATAAGATCCACTATTCTTGTTATCCAATTCAGTTTTAAAGACATAGAGCCTGATTCCTGTATCACTTAAACTGTGATAACTGAGAATAACTCCATTGAAGACAATGGGATTATACTGGTGTAATAACGGTCTGAGAGGAGAGTCAGATCCAATATTGCTTTGATATTTCTGGAGGTAATTGGACTATTCCTATAAACTTACATTCACAATACAGTGATATACCTTACTTTTTTATTTACTTTCTTGCAATTACTACTCATGTCACTTTAGCAGTGAACAGTGCAAGAAGTTAAGCATTAGCTAGGATCTGGTGAAGCAACTAATAGACTTTACAAGAAGCTCAGACATCATTCCATAAAATACTTAGTCATTTTCCTGTAGGAATAAAACCATTATAGGGGAAGGCGGCTCCTCTCCTTTCAGATTTTTTTAAAAAACCTAATAGTCATGCAAGATGCTCTGAAGGAAGTGACTCCTGCTGCCTCTTGGAGCCAGCCTCACTGAATTACATGGGGTTCTATGTCATTAAGAGTCAAACTTTTCAGAGTAACTTGTAGGATCTTCAACAGTGGTAAACGTTTTGCTGGGCAGAGATGACTTTTAGCATTAACCGAAGAAGCATTTGAAATCTATCATATTCATTCCAGCACAACTTAAGATCAAACAGTGTTAAATCAATAAAAATAGAAATAGAATGTAAAACCTCCAGTCAAACATTCTATAATGTGTGTTTCACAATACCATTTTGATACTTAACTTTCTGTTTAAGCCATTTCCAGTGTAATTTACTACATCTCCCTTGCTTCTTTTACTCCATTTTTTCTCCTAAGGATATTGCCCCCTCTTTGCCTTCATTGCTTTCACATTCTGTTGTTTCTTCATTCCTTTACTCCCCCTGCCTCCCTTAATCCTCTTCCCCTTTGTTTTCTTGTGTTGTATTCTTTCATCATCCATGTAACTCTCTTTGACTCCCTGTTTCCTTTCCCAGGATAGTCCCTCAAAGTCCAAATGAGAATGCCATCGAAGAATTAAGGACATTTGAAGGAAATTGAAATGAATGACAGGATGACAATATTTTATTCATAAATCTTACAGTTGCTACAGACACAACATTTTGGAAGATACAGCTGTTATGTGAAAAAGGGAAATGCATAGCATATTATCTCAGTCTTTTGAAATTTCAACTCTAAGAAAATGTTATATTTATATAGTGCCAGTAGCATTCATGGTGCTTTACACACGTTAGAAGACACATTCCCTTCCCAGAAGAGCTTACAATCTAAGAAAGTCCTAAGCAGTTATTAAGAGACAGCTATTTTCTAAGGATGTGTAAAAGTCAAATTCACAATGGCCATCAAGAGCCTATAACAGAGTCTTACTTTCCACAGACTTAAGGGTTATACAGATAAAACTTTACTTTTGTTACAAAATGAAATGCCTGACGTTAGCCTTTCTTCACTCTGAACTTGGATGTGGGAAAGCTTTCTCTTTGCAGTTAGAGCATTTTAACATATGAGTTCCTTCTCTCACTTCCTCTCTGAAGAACAGTTAATGGTACGTGGTCCTGTGTTGCATCACACGCTATCTCAATAGGGGTTAGAGGCGTGTTTTTGTAGTGCAGAGAAATGAAATGTCATGCAAAAAACAGCTACTGGAGTTTCTAGTGAATCCAGTATCTAAGAATTGTGACAAAGTTCCGAGTCTGTATTTGTGGGTCCTGCGCTTCCTAGCAGATTTAGGGGCCTCAGAAACTCATCTAGGCCCAGAGTGACCTCCCTTTCTCAGTAACTAATTAAGGGAGGCAGAAAAGGGGGGAGCCCAGGCCCTCCCTCTACTCTGGACTCCAGCCCAGGGACCCTAATAGTATCAGCTAAGATGGCTGACCTTTTATCCACAAAACACAATACAATTCCCTGGGCTACTTCCCCACAGCAGTCCCCACTTCTTCAAACTCCACTTCACCCTTACCTCAGGGCCTCCTTCCTTGCGTACGATATGTTGTCCACCACTCAGTCTCACCAACAGCATAACTTCCTCCCACAGCTCCTAACACCCACAGCCCACCTGAATAACAGGAAGGTTTTTATCTGGTTTCAGCCAGTGCCTGATTGGCTTCAGGTATCCCAATCAGGCTAGCTGTTTCTACTCTTTTCTAGAAACTTCCTGATTGGCCTGGAGTAGCCTTTGTTTGGCTATCCAAGGAACAGGGACCTGCACATCCTGAGGCTGATATACCTGCCTTCCAGCACTCTCCTATACCCTTCTGGTCTGACTCCGTCACAGAATGAATGCACTGGAAATATGTAGATATTCATCTTTATTTTCTGTTTCCTATTTTTTCATTATCTATTGCACCTCATCAATGGATGTAGTATCTGCCAGGTGTTTATCAACAAGAAATTAGAGAACATTGGTCTGTCGTATCAGCATCTGGGCAGGATTTGGCTTATGAGAATAACATAACTGAAGTCGAAGTAGTTTAGGTCAACTTATCAGGGAGCTGAACTACCAGAGTCGATGGGAGAGTGCTCTGGCATTGACTTAGTGGGTCTTCACCAGATCCACTAATTGGACACGGCTGCATTGATGGCAGCAGTGCCGATCTACCAGTAAATGTAGACATAGCCTTATATCTTACCTTAGTATAAATTACAACTGAGATAAGGAATTGAGTCTTTTTGCTCTATAAAGGAATAAACCTGGACTGAGTACATTATATGTACTGTCAGTTATACTAAAATGCTGTTGAAAAGGAAGCTGGTACTTGTGGAAGAGTCGGCTAGCTTGCTGTTAGGGAAAAAATATGAAAGAAATATGGATTAGTGCAGATAAGGATATGCACTAAGATTCCTGAATGCAAAGGTTCAGATGAGATCAGAAAAGTCAGATATGCAAAATGGATTCCACCTGTGGTTGGTCTCATTTACACGATAGGGATTTGTGTGTTGTGCAGTTTTGACCTTGGTAGGAGTATTGTGACCTTGAACATCAGTTCCCATGTTTCGACTACAAAGACACTTTCCTCTAATGTTCAGTACTCATATTTTTTTTCCATATCAATATTACTGCCAAGGTCTTGGACTATATCAGGGATCTCAAACTCAAATCATCACGAGAGCCACATGAGGACTAGTATACTTTTTCATACAAAGATACCCCTGCCCCCGCTCCCACTCCACCCCTTCCAGGAGGGCCTGCCCCTGCCTCTTCCCACCCCTTCTCCACCCCCATTCCAACCCCTTCCCCAAAGTCCGCACCCCAACTCTGCCCTCTCCCTGCCCCTATTCTAACCCCTTCCCCAAATCCCCGCCTTGGCCCCACCTCTTCTCCACGTCCTCTCCTGAGCACATGACTCCCCCCTCCTGGAAAGCTCTAAGCACCGTCAAACAGCTGTTTTGCATTGGGAAGTGCCTGGAGGTAAGCAGAGGATCAGGGCAATGGCACATGAAGGGAGATTGGAGGCCACAGGAAATAACTCGGGAGTGGGGGCAAGGGGAGTTTGGAAGCCACAGGAAATAACTCTGGAGGTCAAGGGGGTGGGGAGCTTGGTGGGTCACAGCAAATAACTCCGCAGGCCACATGTTTAAGACTAAATCTTCCACTGCATAAATTGGTGTACCTACTCTGAAGTCCACATCTGTGCATCAGTTCACACCAGCTGAGGATCTGGCACATTGACTTTAACAAATACACCCAAAATTACCATCCTCCACGTATGCCTTCAATTTTCCATGTTACTATATTCTAGGCTGATGATGCAGTATATTCCAAATCCATTTCTAAAGACTTCCTAAGCCAGTTAGTTTATCTTCAAGGGATAACAGATGAATTTCCTTATTTTAAGATACTCACTGTATCATCTCTAAGGAGTGTACAGTGTGCTAATTGGAGAGATTACCAATGGAATAACTTTTTCAGTAGTATTAGGAATTCCCAAAGTATGAGTGAAGTATTGGAGACATTGTCCAGAGCTATGCTGTATCCACTGAGTGCAGAGAGAGGCCACATTTCTGTTGACAACTGTAGATAAGAGTGTATTCCCATCATTAAGGGTTCTGTGGTTTTCTTATTCAACCCAAATTTGAAATCCATTCTCAATTACACAGGTGACAAGCTCTGTCCTTTCACTAATGCATAGTTTTGGACTGTTATCTAATGGATACCACGTAGACGATACAACCATCTGTTCACATGGAAAAATAGCGCATAACTGAAAATGTACCTGTCCTACTGCTAGATACTGGCATTGCATTATCCATGGCATGGAGCCTGTCCAGAGCTGTCCAACCCAGATGAGCTAATAGGCCACCATATCCCTCTATCATTTCATGAAGCTGTACAATTCCTCCTGCAAAGGTCAGAGTCAAGACACTTAAACATCCAGAAATAAGATCAGTGAGCCATGTGCAGAGCCTACCTGACTCGACAGAGGCCATTCCTTCCACCTGACTATTAGTGGAGGACAAATACCCAAAATCTCACTTACAACTAATGGCTCTGAAATGGAGCATAGACAGGGGCTGAAAAAAACTTCCTATAAGCAGAATCCTTCTTAAGGGGATGTAAAAATGTCTGCATGTGATACCCCTTATGCCCTCTTGGTAGCCCAAGTTCTAGCTCTGGTGGCAGTAACAGTACAGTAGGTATTTTTAAAGTAAAAAGAACATGGGAGCCTCATGGAAAGGCGGTGAGTGGGATGATCTCCCCAGGGGTTAGAGAAACTACTATTCCGACCCTTCACCAGCAGTCTCTTCTCACTCCTGGGAAAAAAAAAACAAAAACCACACACATACACAGCACAGCCTCCCTGTGATACTCCCCAAGTATCACAGGGAGTAGGGATGCCTAACCAATACAAATCACATAAAACCCCTGTAGACTGTGGTTTTATGTGATTTGTGTTGGTTAGGTATCCCTACTCCACTTTGCCTCTCTGTCCAGGCAGATGCCCCTTATGACACCAGTCAAAGTGTGGGACCTGCAAAATGTGGGAGTGGAAGGGCAGAACTTTATTTATATGAGATTTCTTGCCCCAAAGCTGTTCTACTGGCCCTTATTGTGGAGTAGGCTCAAAACAACTTTCCATTTTCTCTCCATTCCCAGCTAATCTATCCTCAGAATTGGTTGAGCTGTTGCAAAGCTAGTTTATAGAGGAGTAAATACTAATGCAAATCCTCTCAACACATAATTATGGGTCAGAATTTGGCCCTTAGTGAATTTTGGTTGAAAAACCCAATCAAAAAAATGTTATCACTTTGTTACCAAAGGTAGAAACGTACCCGTGTGTAGGTTTGTTTGTTTATTTGCATCTGTATTCCCTTGGGAATGATATGTGGAGAAAGGCTGTCAAATTTGCATGTTAATTACTTTGTTATATAGTTATTAATATTTAGACTGGGATGGGGCGGGGGGGGGAGAGTTGCAGCTCATTGTTAAATATCAAAAGAGATTTTGCAATTTACTTTGCATATCCTGCCTTTGTTTTTAAAAGATTGGAATGCACTCCCACAGGAAACACACTTTAATTGGGACCAGATTTCTTTCTTGTTTGAAAGAGGTTATTAAAACTCAAGGCTGGTTAGCCAGGAATGCATGGCTCATGCTGTAGTGGTCTTTCCATTTTTTTCACTATTTTTTTTTTTTAAAAAAAGAAAGTCTCCATAGGCTGAATAAGTTGTGTGTCAACCTTCACCCTGATGCTTCATGGTAATGCTGCTATGATACTAGCAAGGCCCAAATGACATGGATTGTTATGACTCAGATGGTACCATTCAGTCAAGGCGAGATTCACCCCAGTGCAAAGGGCTGGCCCCATATCCATACATCATTTATGTCCTACTTCATCAGTGTTTTGAAGGCATATGTGAGGCTAAGTAGTGCACTGGGCCAGAGAAAGAGAGAAAGGTGGGATGCCCCAGGTCCAGTTCCTCTGTACCAATCACTCTTTCATTACGTAATCCGCGTTGGAAGAGCTTCAGCAGGAGAGGCTGAGGAGTCCCACATCAGAATATCCCAGAGCTCAGTGGTTAGAGCACCCTGAGAGGTGGGAGACCCCTGTTTAAATCCTTTCTACCCCTGGGGAGGGTATGGCAATGGGGGCTCCCAAAGGAGTGTTCTTACCACAGAGCTAAAAGCACCAGCTCCTGCTGCTACTGTTTGTGTGGAGTGAGGCAGGCACCTAACTCATTCCCACAAGAAATGCCTTAACTGCCTACAGCTGCCTGACTTCAGGTGGCAGGTTCTGTTCATGGATCACCAGCAGATCAGTGCAGCTCCCTGAACCCCAGATTTAGGTACACCGTCCTCTTCTCAGCATCTCCCATGGGTTGCTTAGACAACTCTCAGCCCAATATGCTGGCCTTTGTGGATAGCTTTCTTAGGTGCCCGTCTCTTCCCATTCAGTGTATAGAGAGACTAGATACCTAACTAGTATTTGTGGATTGCAGTGTTGTTCCTGAAGGACATAAATCCACACCGTGTAGAAGTCAAGCACAGGAGTTTATTACGTACATCGCCAACGGAGTGTCACCTCACTTATCAGGCTCAGAGACACTGGCAATTAATTGATTGCAATGAATTATATGGATTTACCATGGGCGGGGGAAAGTGACGGGGTAGGCAATACCAGATCCCCTGATAGGCCTAGCACAGCAAGACAAGATAGCACAGTAGCCAATGCTCAAAGGTTACATAATGTCTCCACCCATGGTTTCAGATTAACAAGTTAACATGTAATTGGTACTTTAATGAACTGTATTAGTATATATATTAGTGTGTGTGTGTGTATAGATAGATAGATAGATATAAATAATATTGAATTCAAGATGGGGTCCTCAGGAATGAAGTAGCTCCTCTGATCATTTAGCAGGTACATTCCTAGGTGTTAAAGCACAGAAACAGTGAAAAGTATATGGAAATAAGAATTGTCTTTCAAGTTGCTTCTTTGTGTTTTTTTTAAGGCAGGCATTGGTCCCTGGGAAAGGGAGCTTGGGTGGAAAACATATCTTATACTGACATGCCAACCTTTCATAAACTCAAGGTTGGTCTATGGGAAGAACTTCTCCCTACAGGAGAAACAAACGCAACAGAAACAGGAAGTCTTCGTTCCATTTGCAACTTTGAATAAGACACAATTATTCAGTTGCTGCTTAAACATCTGGCATGTTGCTGACTAGGCTTAACAAAGCAAGGTTATTGCTAGGCCTCCTGCCTCTTGACCAAACTCTGGACTCTGGGCCTCTAAAAGCTGACACAAACCCAGATACCAAGCTGTCATGCAACAGCATATGGATTTTAACCCTTCAGTTCCTGTGATCTTTTTAAGAACCTAAAAGAACTCAGCAATGCAACGCCTAAGTCCCTTAGTGAATCCCACCTAAACTGTTTTGAGTCATGCTAAATTCAGAGGACAAAATCATGAGGCATGTAAGCCGCCGTCTAACTAATCTGTTCAGATCTTCAGCCTTTCCTTCCCATGTAGCATGAAATAAATTCATTGTTAAAAATGTCTTGAATGTGTAGAATAGATGCTACAAAGTTATGGTAAGGTTAAAAGTAAGATATGAAATTGTTTAAACAAATTATTGAGATTTTCAGGAGAAGGGGATTTCTCAAATCAGATGAGAGTAAAAGTGATATGATTAGAAGTGCTTTTTACATAATTGTCCAAAGTGAGTGAAATGAAGACAAATGATAAAGATCATAAATCTAGGTATATGGGTAGTAGGAAGAAGTGCTGCTGTTTTGGACTATTTCTGTTCTGTATCCCCTGTATTCTTCTGTTTTTTAATATATGTCAAGGACACTCAGAGCTCTGGATGGGGACGCTTTGGTGTGGGGTTTGTGTAAGGGAGGTTGACATCTGAAATAAAATTACATTATTTTGTGGAAAGTAAAATTTATTTTTTCAAAATCTAATTATCATACTCTGAGGAATTGGCATTAACACAGATGAGGAAATAGTTTAAGTATAGTACCAGTATTAATGCTTTCTTTACTCTACCAACAGGTATCACTGTGGATAAGTATGGATTCATTTACTTTGTTGATGGCACCATGATTCGAAAGATTGATGAAAGTGGCGTGATCACCACAGTAATAGGTTCAAATGGTCTTACATCAACCCAGCCACTGAGCTGTGACTCCGGAATGGACATCACTCAGGTAGACACCACCGATTTTCATGCATTGTTATCATTCCACACATTGTGGAAATGGGTAACTATTTAACGATGCCCAGTTAATTAGTTTACAGTGGGTGGCACAAGATTTCAGACAGTTTTAGAGCAATAGTGATATTTGATAGTGTATAAAGCTTACATTTAAATCATTAATATAAATCTAAGATAACGAATATAAACAGAAAAAGCATGCATGTGACTTTTTGAGTGGCCCATGTATGTTTTATGTGTATGTACTAGTGCTTATACTAATAATATATACAGTATGTCTACACTGATTGCTTTAAAAAGTGTCAAGCTACTTTTAGGCATGTCTTGTAAAAGCAGGTGATATTAGTATCTGTATAGAAGGTTTGAGAATCTTCATTTAGCCAAACTTTCTGACACTGATGTGCTTGCATCACTTAACAGAGAAGAAAAATGAGATTTTATTGTTGCTGTCCAGGTCTCTGCTGTGGAGCACTATGGATGCTTGCTGGAAGAACTAACAAAATAGCAGCTAAAGGATACAGAAGCTACAGCTTTTCAATACATTTTTAAAGTGCTTTTCAATTCTTCATTCAAAGACAATGTAACAAAAATTGAACAAAACGGCACTTTCCCCATCTGGTTTATATTAAAAACCAGACAGACATTTATACACAAAACAGCCAGCCTTTCAAAGTTAATGGGTAGCAACTCTAAAAGGCAGATGGTATAGGCTAGGTTCTGTTTATTCAATGCTGGCTCCAAAATAAAGTAAAATGTGTCTGCTTCAAACAACTAAAGGGAGTCAAGGACTCAAAACAGTTATGTTATGGGATGTGTGTGATTATACCTAGAGCCCAATGGTGGGTTGGTTTTTGTTTTTAGTTTTTTTCCTGTGTATTTTAATAGTTCGCCATTGGAAACCACAACTGATACATAGGGAGCTCACCTGATATGAGTTGTGTCTAATTTCTGTTGAGGATTTTAATGGTAGCAGTTTACAGGAGGACCTGATCCTGCATTGCTTGAAGTCAAGGGAGACTCACGCACACAAGGAATGCCAGACTAACGTCCTTGTTTGTATATAACAAACAAGCCACAATGGTGGTCATGGGCCAGATTTGCCCTTTGGGGGAAAAACCTGCATAGAGTGGGAAACCCAGACATCCGAATCAGAGTTCCATTCCTGTCCTGTCGGAGAGAAGACTTTCCTTTCATCTTCCACAGAAAGTGCCAGGGGCTCATATTGCCAAACTAGTGGATGTACTAGGATACATGTGGACTTCACAGGATCTCTGATGACCCATGCCTTCCCCACAGCTGCCTATGCCTCTAGTCATGCTGCTATTACCTGCCATCTCCATGGCTACACAGTAGCAATCAAGAATGAGACCTTGTGGGAGTTGTTAATGCATGGAACATATTTTAACTACATACTTCTTGGATATAAATATAACAACTGCCTGCAATGTATGTGTAGCATTAGCTACCAAATCAGATATCTCTAAGGTCTGTAGGGAATCACATCATGTGGAACATCTGCTCCCTGGCTGCATCATTTCCTAGCTCTGGATCTGCATGGAGTCCCACTCCATGAAGCTCAAGCAGAGGGAACATCTATTTTATAGTATCATGGATAAGGAGAAGCATACCATTGAGCTAGCTCTTTTACTATTCCATGTTGTTTCCCACACTGTCATTCTGACAGGTTTAGCTCCTTTTCTTTTGTAAAAGCAGAAGTGAAAAGGAGTTCTGTTGAATAAATCCCGCTGGTTCACTGCTGATATATTATAGACCCTGCTATCCATGGAAATGATTTTCACTGCATGTTTATCACCACATAGTCATACAAAAGCTACAACAAACTGAGTGATCTAGGTGTATCCTTACTGCATAGACCAGTATAAATTTTGAGATGAATCCAGAATGCATAACAATAAATATTCAAGATATTGGTATTAAATGATAGCTTTATAAAGGACACCTAAAAGTATTTGGTTTTTAAAAGGTATCAAGGGATATAATTCCTTTTTAAAAAATAAAAATGAGGTATTAAATCCATTCTGCATATGTTTTGTCAGTGATGTCATCTCACTCTTCCTAAATTGAATCTTTCAGATACAAGCCCAGAAATTTGTATCTGCAATTTTTAGAAGTATCTCTTGGTTTTTTTATTATTATCCCATTGATTTTCTCAAGGTACATAGTCCCTAAATAAATGCACCAGATTAAACTGAACCAAATTCTGCTTTCAGTCATGCTGGTGTAAATCAGCATGCCAATTAAATGACTGTTGAATTAAGTTGGTGACAATTTATTCTTGAATTACATGCCTGTAAATGAGAGAATAATTTGATCTATTTGGTCAAAATCTGCTCTCAGATATACCCTTGTAGCACCATTGACTGTTAAGAGGTGACATAGATGTAATTGAAACCAGAATTTGCCTCTTCACTACATTAAATTGTATTTGGCTAAGTCTCAAATAGCATTTACATCAGGAATATGTGGTTTATTCACAGATTGTGTGTTTAGAGGAACTTGTGAAATAGGTTAATAAAATCAGCTCTAAAAACTTAATTTGCTCTGACAATAAAATGAATGACTTGGTCAAAATCAATATTTTTTTATTTACTGAAATACAAAAGAACTTTTGGAGTAAGCACACAATATAATTGCCCATTGCAAATACTGCTATAAATAAATAGAGCTTTCACTTTCATAGGGTGAGTTAATTATGAAAGGGTTTAGTCACATATTTCAATACCAGTTTTGACCAGAAATATGTCTTAGAAATCACTAAGTGCATGTCACTTACTTCCATCTCAGACTTGATTAAGGCATTGTTATTCTGGGTTTTTAAGGAAAAGGAGATTGGGTTGAGGTAGCTGCATGGTAAAGTGGTGAATCTGCTCCTCTTTTACCTGTGCAGGACACAGCTGAACTCTGTTTTGGTCACAACACAAGTCAAATGAATTTACTGTTTTCAGACAGATTTTCAAAAAAGTTCAGGGCCAGATATTCAAGTACTCAGCACCTGCATTTGAAGACAGAGTTTCAAAAGCACTCAGTTCCCTTTTAGGTACCAGAATAAAGGCCAGATTCTCAAAGGACTCGGGACCCATCAGTTCTCTTTGAGACACTAGTGGCCAGATCTGCAAAAGCCCGATGTGCTAGGTTATTTTTAAAATCTGGACACTTGTTTTGGTGCACAAATGAGAGCTGAGCTCTTCTGAAAATCTGGCCCCAAATGTGGGTTGGAAGCATTGTTGAAAATCTGGCCGTAATTATCACTTGTCTAATTGACCAGACTGGCAGGAAAAAATGGCACAGTTAGTGCACTCTGCTTATGAGAAGCCAACTTCTGAAGCATCACAATTATTACTGATTACAATTGAAATGAATCAAAAGAGCTGTTGGGGAATCTTAGTAAGATCAGATTCTGCTCTCACTTATACCTGTTTTATACTGCGTTAGTTCAGTGGAGTTTCTTTGGATTTACAACTGTAACTGAGAGGTAAATCAGGCCCTACCTTTATGTTTGGTTCTAGCAAATCCTAAAACTATTTAACTCTGTAGAGATCTGAAATTCACATGTAAAAGAGGAAAATCTAGAACAATGATAGAAGCCTTACTTCTTTCTGTCTTCACTGCTATGGAGAAAGCTGAAGAGGGAATGTTGGTAGAAATGTCCACTTCCTAATCCATCATGTACCTTCTTCCTATGATAAATATGTGGCCTGATTCCTTACTGCCATGCACTTTGTTTAGTCATTTCCCCTATGTAAAGTGTAAAATACTATATGTCTGTATTTGTTAGCACTTTCTATACCCAATCGAGACTCAGTCCATAGAAATACAAATAACTGCAAAGGTGCAAGGCAGTGGAGAATCAAGCCCAAGGTCTCTTCCTTAGCCTTTAAACCATAGCCTTGTCCCTTCACTAATGTCAGTTCCACTAGTGATGACTCTTTGCCAAAGCGATAGCTGCTGACTGATTGATAGTGTTTGTAAGTGTCACCACTGTGTTCTAAAATGAAAGTTCTTATTTGATGATTTTCTGTCTTGATACTTGCACTTCATCAACCTTTGTTCTGCAGTTCTCCACTTGATGGATTCCATATATATTCTGTTGCTTCACCTAAAATTCAAGCTGACAGTGCAAAATATTTTGCTCCTTCACAAAAATGTGACAAGATTTACTTATGGTGACAGTATGTTCATATTGGTCAAGTTAAGGGATACGTGTTAGAACGATGAGTAAGAGGGAAAAGCCCAAGATACGATTCCCCTTCATATTAAAGAAAAGATCAGAGAAGAAAACCCTGCCACTCATAATATCTAATAGGAGAAAGAGTGATAAGAGTAAAGTGGTCCAGAGACCAGTCCTCTTTTTCATCATGTTTAACATCAGCATTTACTTTGTGTCTCTGTTTAAACTCAGCAAGAATTCCATTTGGATATTAATGGCTTGGTCATTTTACAAGAGAGAAATAAAACAAAAGCTCATGACCTAGTGTTTTAGGTGCTATGATAGTGCAAATAATACTGTCTCTTAAAAGGTTAATTTAGGAAATGCTCTTTAATATATGTGGTATTTCTGTAAATACAGGAGCTATGGAAGCTTCCTAATTATGCTGATTACAGTTTGCAGTACAAATTCTATATTCGAGTTGTGTTGGAGACCCTTCTGTCGAACAGAGAGAGGACAGCCACTTTGTTTTCATTTGAACAGATCAGTACACAAATACACTTGCCTTTTATTTTTTGTCCTCCCTCTTTGAGGCTTATGGTGATCTGTTAATCTAGTCATGTTTAGTGGATGATATTGTAAACATTCCAAGTCTCCACCATTAAGAAGGATTTTGCACAAAGACAATTGCTGCTCTTATAGCTGCTCTTGAAATCAATAAACAAAACAGAAACCCCACCACAGAGCACAAAAATGGTGCCTTATTTCTAGAGCTTCAACTCTCACTGATGTCCCTTCTTTAAAGAAATGAAGTAAAAAAATGAGCTGTTATTCTTTGTTGTCCCTGCATGATGTAAACCTGCTATTTTTCCAATTAGTTTATAGGAAAAACAGTAATCAGGACCCACATTTTGAATCCAGAAACAAGCATGGGGGGAGGAGCCTCTTTTAGGAGTTGGGAAAGGGAGGAGAGAACCTTTTACTGACCTTTTCTGTACATCATAAGGAAGATTATACAGGACGTAACCCCCTTTTTAGTTTCTTGGTAAGTCCTATTTCAGTAATGGGAACTGAGGGAACTCACCACCTTACAGGGTCAAACTCGTAAACAGAAATAATGGCTGTGGGGTGTATGCAATCCAAATACTAAATAATAATAAACTTGTCATTATGGATGTTAATTTAGACTATCAGATGGAAGGAATGGACATTTCATCAGAGCCAATCAAATTACTCTGTCAATGAATGTGAAATACCATTCACACATATGTGTCACGTGGTTTGGGGGCCTCATGAAAGAACAGCAAAAAAAAAAGACCACAATTTTCTACGCAAAAGCCCCAAGTGACTGTTTGTATTAGTCAACTGCAAAATAGCAATTTATTTCACATTTATGCTGTAAATACAGTATCGCTGAATAAAATACTTCTAAATTTTAATCAAATCTTTTAAAAATTGCATTCCTCTTTTTCCATGTTATCTGTGCTATCGCAGATGTATTTAACTTAGGAAGTATTAGATGCTTCATCTGCTCTGTGCTAAGAAGAAAGATCCTTGGCCGACCTAACTTTATGAAAGACGCATTATAAAGTGGATTTTTTTCTGCTTTACATTTAGAATAAAATAATCAGTAACCCTGTTGTTCCTAGTGGCAATAAGCACTGATAATTGCCAGCGTAGATACTGCTTATGCTGCTGCTACGTGAAAACTGGGGGGACTATTTTTTTGCCATTGACTTCTACAAAGGATTTCATAAATCTGCTCTCTTTTATATGGTAGATGTCATATTTCATCTCTCTCAGACTCTGTCACATGTGACATTATCTACCTAGACAAACTGATAATACATAGGCATATATACATATAATCACAGCTGGATCCAAAGTCCACCAAAGTGGATGGATCCACTGACTTCAGTAGGCTTTGGATCACCATCAGAGCTGCCACGTTATGAATCCTGTGTCTCTCACATCTGGCAGCCTTGCAACCCATTCCCATAGCCCATCTGGAGTCTCATGCATCAGCTGCGCTGCAAAGAGAGTCTGTAATTGCTCCTCTAGGCCACCAGAGGACTGCTGCTTGTTCTCCTCAGCCGCTCATCTTTCTGCTCCTCCTCCTGGGTCTGAGCAGGAAGGAATAGGGGCTGGAAGAGGCAGGTGGCTGGCAAGGAAAGAAGGCGGTGAGGGCCTCAGCCCTATTCCTGCCCCCATGCCACCTGGAGAATCACCCAGATAGCCTCAGCTATCTTTCCATCTAGCACCAGCACCCCCTCTACCACATGCAGCTCCAGCCCACTGTCCACCAGACAACACTCCATGTACCCCAGCATCCACCCACCCCATGACATCCTCCTCCCCAGCCCCATCCATGCCACCTATGGCTGACCAAGGATGACGCCTCTAAACTTGGATATGCTGTGGCTCTTTAGGAATGAATCCCTGGTGTAGACAGCTGCCCCTTTCCGAGGCTTCATTGCCCTTTTCCCCCATCCCTAATAGCGCAGTGTGACACTAGCATAATCCATGATATTCTTGGCCGGGGCTAGCCTGGGCCTGCCCATATCTGTTTCAGTGCAGACGTGGGATGATTTAATGTATCTTCAAACCACATTATTAGCTCCTCACCAGATTTCCACATGTAAATCTGGCAGATTGGCAGGGTCAACATGGGGAACAGATAGTCCCATGCTCTGCCCACGAGGTCTTCTCCAGCCAGTGCCAACCCTGGGAGGTACAGTGCGGGATCTTGAGAGAAAGGACTTAGGGAGATAGTACATCACAGGCAGGAGGAGTGCAGCATCCCCTCTGTGTATGCAGGCAGAAAGGAGGATTGGTTCTTTGTAATTTATTGTCCATCCTGTGTAGTTCCTGAACAGCCTGAATGAAAGCTCAGTTAGCTGTTTGCTCTACTTTTCATTTCTTAAGCATGAGTTGATTGCATCTCTCAGTTAAAAGTGTTTCAGTATGATGGAATCTAGTTCATGAGTTATTTGTGCTGGAGGCCTTGTATCCACAGTACTGAATTACATTCCCAAATATTTTTGATATTGTTTTGCCAGATAGGTGAGATCCTATACAGGGCACATATTAATTACTAAGTCCAATTTTTTCTTCTGTTAAAATGAAATATTGGGCAGAAGTTATAAATAAAGCGTACGTATATTTGACTCTCTGGAATACTTGCAAAAACTGCCAAACTACTCACAGGTAACTAGGTAACTAGACCTGATGCCTGACTCCAAGCTGACCAAACCCAGAAATAATGTCTGTAAGTAATACAGTATATAGATATTATATGAAAACAAATTTTCAAATAGTCTTATGAGGACACAACATATAACACAGTTTGCTTTGTCCTCCCATATGCCACCAAGTGGTTGGCTGAGGACCCTGACTACAGAAGAATTGGTGCGCAGTTGGGGAGTGAGATATTTTGACCCCATGAAGAACCCCACACACACACCCTTGTGCATCATAGAGGTAAAATCACCCCTGTGCAAATGCTTAGTAGTAGCCCCGAGCATTGCTCAGGTGCCACAAGTTTTATATTGAGGGTTTAAAAATCACATTAGTGGCCAGTAGGCCTTGTGCTGGCCCTCTGCACAGGAGATAATTTCAACCCATACTGCGTCTTGTCAAGGAGGCTCACTTCATAGCAGCTAGCAGGAGTGTTTTGGAGACAGGGCCAGTAGAGTAGAATGACTCATTTCCATCCTGGCACCTGTGAACCTCCCTTGCTGACATCTTTGTTACTTGGGTTGTATACAAAGGCAAGGTTTTGGTTCTTCAAAAATGTTTGCCTGATGAACCTTTGTCCCCACAAGACCTGAATGGGATGGGAATATTAACAGAGCTTAGGTGACAGAACAGCAATAAGAAGCACTGTTAAAAGGATGGGATTTGATGAGGGTATAATAAATATATTGAATTTTTAAAAAATATTAGAAGGCCTGACATGTGCATGCTCTCTCTCATGAGTGACCTGTATTCTGCTGGTTGTTTTGTGGACATTATTAAATCAGTCCAATCTGTCAAAGATCATCCAGGGATGTAGCATCTTTCATTTGTGTTAAGTGAACTAAAATCTGAAGATTTCCTGGGAGCTGGCTTTACTGACTGTAGTCCAAACTTCAAGACGCCTAATGTAGTCTAGTTTGGCTTTCAGAAGCACTGTGAGGATGGGAGAAGATGAGAGAGAAGCTATATGGACTGACAGAGTCCTAGGCTTCTAAACTAAAAATATGGTCATCTTCAAATTCTGAGCAGAGCGATCACCAGGACTGGCATTTCTCCCTTTGCAGAGCTCCATCATATTTCTGGATTGAAATCCTGGCTTCATTGAAGTCAATGGGGTCAGGATTTCACTCTTGGGTGTCAGAGTCTCCTTTCAGGTGGTATAAATCAGGAGTAACTTGACTGAAATCAGTGGTCTAAAGCCAGTGTAAGTGCAAAGGATAATTAGGCTTATAATTTTATAATCAGTACAGTGAATTTTTAAATAGTGTGCAGCTGAAGAGTTGCATTTAAAGCCAATTAAATGAAGGTTAGACCTAGTTGCTTAATTGAAAACATAACAACAGGGTAGGCAATCAATGAAAGAAGGGTGTTTTTTAAAACAAATAGGACAGCAATACTTCTGACCTGCAAATTGCTTTAAGTGCCATGGGGAATCTGGAGCTCTGTAGATCCTGTCAAAACAATACAGTAATATTAACAAGTTCCAAAGAGCAGGACTTTGTAGCTCATCAGCAAGAGAGAACTCTACAGAGTATTGATTCTCTTGTTGCCTTCATAGTTCTTGGATCTCAAGACCCAAGCTTGTACAAAATGAGGTAAAACTGAAGAGAGTTCAGTACCGAAAAGATTTGCTTTTTATTAGACATAGGACTAAATTCTGCCCTAAGTTATCCTTGTGACCTGGTTGAAGTCAACAGAAAGAGAGAGAGAGCGAGACCAGCCACATAAAGGATGGAGATCACAGAGAGAAGCTACAACATGGCAAGTGAGGGAGAAGACGTAAAAACAGCATAATCTGAAAGACAAGAGAAGCTCCTTCTATATTAAGAGTCAAGAGAGAAAGAGATAGTGGGGTTGCAAGAGGTGAGTGTCAAGGAAGAAGTTGGCCAATACCCTACTATAGAATATCATTAAGAGGTTAAGTTTTTAGGCATACATCATAAAATTTGAGACAGAGAGAAATGCAAACAGAACAATAGTGAGCATCATTTTATACAATATGTTCCTTTGACAATAACCATCACATTTACAAGCAAATTAGCTAAAACATCTGAAGGATATTTTGCTTTTTCAAACTGGGCCTTCATCTCCTGCTGATAGATTCCTTTGGAACAGGTAGGGCATGCAAAATGATATGCCACTTTGGAGAATTAATTTAAGAAGTTTGATGATGTAGATCACATTGCAGGAAAATCATAAATGGTATCCATTCACTCAAGTACCCCCTCCTCCTTCAAAGCAAAATGAGAAACTGCATAGCATGTAGTAAAAAGTGAGGAAAATCATGGCACTGTTAGATTCTCCATCTGTATGTACATGCCACACCCAAACAAATTTTTGAATACATGCTATTATATTTCTTCATGACTCTTCAGTGCTAGATTTATGAATCCATATCACTGGCTTCAAGAGACCAAATCTTCTCACCTTTTTCAGTTCCTGCCATTGACTGTAATAAATATCTAGGAAGGTTTAATAAAAGATCTCTCCAAAAATTTTGGGTAGCAGAGGTCCAGCTGGCAGGTCATCCACCTCAGTCTCTTTCCCTGGACACATGTCGAGAGCATCAGCACTGAAGACAGCATCTTCCTGTTGTCGAGACCAGGACTGGTACCGAACCAACAGAAGAGATAGAGCATATCCTGTTTCAACATCTGTGTATTTCCTCTTCCTCATCACCAGCTGAGGTGGTAGAGGCAGTGAGCAATTCTTGCCCACCAAATCACTATAGAGCTCACCAAGGTATGTTAAAAAGGGTAGCCAGAGACCTGGATATGCAGGAGGCCCATGTGAAATCCCATAAGCTGGTGAATATTTTGGCTTAAACAGAATTTACGGGTTGGCTCTGTCAATCAGTGAGGCTATTATGGAGCCAGTCAAGGTGTTGTGGCATACCCCATCTTTCCTCATCCCACAATGAAAAGGGCAGAGAGGAGATACTATGGCCCCTCTAGGTGATTTGAGCACGTGTACATACATCCCTAGATACTGATGGTTAACTGACAGCATGACCTTGTAAGTTACTGATGGCTATTTAACAAATAGTTATTTATCACAAACTGCACAAATTATGGGTACAATGTGTAAAAGTACCTACATGACTCAGGAGTCTAAGTTCCATTGATTTCTAAAGTAAGTGAAACTTAGGCACTTTTGAAAATTTTCTGCTATATTACTAAATAAAGACAGAGTGAAATCTTGGCTCCACTAAAGTCAACTGGAGTTTTGCTGTTGATTTCAACAGGACCGGGATTTCATCTATGATCTTTAAAACTGTGTGAGCAGGAGAGATCATCAAAAGAAAGGGCGTAAAGTAAGATGAGGAGTGGGACAAAGACAGAGCCCAGTGAGGTCCATAGAAAGGTGAGAAACGAGACATAGGCATTGCCAAAGCAGGAGGATGATGGGGGGAAAGGCAATATTGTGAAGATCCAAAGAGATTAAGATATTGAGAAGAAGAGAATGGCTGACCATGTCAAAGGCAGCACAGGAGTGAAGGTAAATGGAGATGAAATATAGGCCCTGAAATTTCCCTAGGAAGGGTGACTAGAAATGTTGGTGAGAGCACTGTAATGGAGTGAAAGAAGCAGAAACCAAATTGGAGGATGGAGTTAGAGAGGAGGAACTCAAGGCAGAGGCTGTAAATGTGTTCAATTAGTTTAGAGATAAGGGGGTATGGTAAGACATTTAACTGAGCCATTTAGAGTTGATGTCATAGGGAATGGCCTTCTCTTTAAAAGGTTTTTGTTCCATGAAAATAAAAATAAAAATGGTGAATGCTTTGCAATAAACATAAAAACGGCAATTGATTTGTGTTATCTCTTCTCGCTAATTGCCTCATATATCAATTTGGAATTTAGGGAACTAAATTCATCCAGTAGCAAAGAATGTTTTATGGGTCTGCTTCCTAACTGGGAAAAAGGCTTTTTATTTTTTCCCTTGATGGACAGTTCATATATAATGAAATGTATTCCCTCAAAGAGGGCACTCACAGGTCCTCCACTGCCTTAAAACTCCAATAATACCTGTGTGCAGGTGTTGTGTAGGCTTCATGGCTGTGCAGAGGTCCTTTGCCACCCTTATGTGCTAGAGTGGTGGGTTCCATCTCAACTCTCAATAACTCAGCATGGAGGGTAGGTGGATAGGAGATTATTAGATCTATGTTTATATGGAACTAGAGGCACAAACCTCTGATCAAGGGATTTAAAGGTGCCACAGCAGCTTTGCCAGCTAAGAAACTGGAATAGCAGCTGCCTAGAGGCTGCCAGGCTACTCTCCTAATTACAAAGGTAGATTTCATTCTGCATTTACCACCTAGTTCCCCACACAAAGCCCATTTGCTTGAGCTTTATGCAGGAGAGTGATGAATGTATAAGTTTCAAATGCACTAACTGCTGTAATTGAGTTGTATAATCCTGAAATAGCAAGGGCACCAAACACAAGACTTCTTATGAAACAGTGTAGAGGGACGTAGTCGTACCATAAGCAAGAGTCCTCCAAGTGTCTGACTGCAGTGAGCTAAATTCTTTCTCCAGATATCTTTTTTTTTTAAATCTAGGCTTCTGAGAGAAACTGGCAATGTCAATGTCAACAAAAGGAAAGGTCCCGGAAGAGAGAGCAAACTGTCAGAAAATGATGAAAAATATCTGCGATGTTAACTCTGAGAAAATGGAAGGAAATGTAGCAAGGCATCCAGCAGAAAGTTTAGGGAAGCAGGGCTGTCCTGCCTCCAGCAACTGATCAATAACTGACTTCATGAAAATCTGATCTTACATGAAAGAAATCAGACAAATGGTTTTAATGGGCAAAGGTTCTGAACACAAGAAGAGAAAAGCAGACTATATAAAAGGCCAGTCTGTTGAGTGAAAATGGTTTGGCCTCTGTTGAAACTGTAGCTCTAGGTCTCTTTGAATAGGAGGAGATAAAAAACTAGATTAGTGGCAAAAGTAAAATGGAGGAGTTTGTGATCGAGTTTGAAGATGCCTATCCAAAATGGAATAAGAAACCGATTTAACATAAATGGAAGCATTCAGGGCTGAGCAGTACAGATATGAAGTAATCCATCATGCTGTGCCATGAGAAAAACATCTTTTTGGCAGGATTTCATGCTTCTACGTGAAATTGACTCAAAATATACCAACCAGGCATAGCTAGAAAATAAAGAAACTGTGCATCCTATGCTGTGGATTTGATATGGCTGGCTTTAATCACTGAGGAATAAAATGTATCCAAGTGCTAAAACATCCTGTGCCCTAACACTTAAACCTTTGGTGCCCTCTGATAACTCCCATTCAGTTCAATGGGTTGTTTTTTAGTTCTGATAAAATGAAATAAAGAGAACAAGTGGCTTGCTAAACACATACAAAATAATGTCAATATTTTGTATGTGTTTAGCAAGCAACTTGAGCTCTTTATCTGGTTGTAATACTTGTCTTTTTGTAGTAGCCAGCTTATTTGAAGAAGAAAAACATGATGAAGGGTTCAAAAGCAAAGAACACCCTAAAGTTAGCATGAAAGAGAGATTTTATGCACAATAAAAAAATCTTTGAATTCAGTGGGAGTTATCTATCTTATTTAATATAGCCATGCCAAACAAAAAATGTGGTGAAGTCAAAATTGGTTGCAGGTACATATTGCAGGTATGTATTGGTTGCAGGTACATATCTGATTTAAGTGCATATCACCTTTCTAAAACATTTGAGTTTAAAATATTTAGAAAGCCAGGCAAGTAGCAGTTAATTTTGCACTTCACCAGCAAGGCATTGACTCTAACTCTCAGAAGCAGTAGAGGTAACGCAAGAAGTTAACATCTAAATGCAGAATCCCATGAACACTGCGTGTTAAAATAAATATGCAAAAAGAATGACTGTTGGAGCTATCATTTCACCTTGCATCCATGTCTATTGTACAGTCCCCAATGAACCGAAACTAAACTGTTGCCCAACAATTTGAGTATGTGAGGAATGCAGGATTGGACCTTACCTGTTACCTCACCCACTTACATTTAATTCAGGATAATTCTCAGTGCCACATTCAGTTACATTGTTTAAAAGGCAACAACCCTTCAAATACTACAAATACTCTTTACATTGTTTTAATTTTAAGAAGTAAGAAAAATAAATATAAAAGGGGTAAAGCCTGTTTATAAAGGGTTTTGAAGTACCGCTTCCTATTAAAAAGCATAATATCATGCCTAAACCTCTAACTCTAACTGAAGGGCTTTTATCTGAACAGATTTTTAATAGCCACAAGGCACAGTCAAATCAAATGAGAATTGGAGTGGTCCTCTGTAATTTGTATTTTAGACTTGGATGAAGCACCAACTGACTGTTTAGTCACAGACAACTGCCAGGGGGTAATTTGATTTGATGGAAAAGAATACAAAGAGATAGAATAGCCAGTGCATTTTCAAGGTAATACTGAAGCTAACAAACATGGTGCAGTATTTGCTCAGATGTATCTGAATTCCCCTGATCATGTTAGGAAAAATGAAGATCTTATTAGCTTATTTGGCCAAATTCCGCTGTGATACACCAGTGTGATTCTACAGTAACTCTATTAGTTTGGCAGATATTTCAGATTTACATTAAGGAAACAGAGAACAGACATTCACCCTCTGCAGAGAAAACTGAACAGGTCTCCCCAACTAATATTTCATCTGTTTATGTTGATATATACAAAAAAGCATCCATAAACATATGCCAAATCCTCAGCTGATCTAAATCAACACACCTCCATTGAAGTCAATGCAGCTATACTGATTTACTTCAACTGGAGATCTGGCCCCCTAGATTTAAGGTGCCTTTGACTTAAATTACAAATACAATAACATAAAAACCTATTATTAGCCTAAAATAAGGGAAACTGATAGCTTGGCCTGAAGTTACTAAGTTATATCTGCAAAATCACAGATACTTTCTCGCAGTAGGAGGAACTCAGATTAGCCACTGAACAAAGGCAGCTGTGATTCACCCAAGGTGTCCACTCACAAAATAAAACCTGCTTCAAGACTTTTCAGATGGTATGATGGTGCATCTCCTTTGTCACACACACACAAATATAATTATGGTGGAAATAGTTGTTTCAGCCTGAGATTTCCACAACCAGCACATGGTCTAGCACAGCCATGATTTATCACAGATCCTCTCTACACCAAAGCAACCTATGAGGAAGAAGCAGGGAAGTAGGTGTTTCTTTCCTGCTACATTTAATGTGCCTTTTGCTTTTTAGAATTGTCCAACATATGCAATATGAGTAAATTGAAGGCATATTTATCAGGCCCTCTAAGTCTATTTTTAGGCATTATTTTCTGTTCCTACATAGTTTTGTTCAACTTCACAGCGATCCCTCACTTGAAAAGAGCAAACCAGAACGAAGGCTGGAGCCATATATAAATCCAACCCAAACTCATGCTGTAGAAAGCAGAAAGTCACAAAGAAAATGAAATCAGCACCTCTACAACTGGAATCTGTTTCCAACTGTTTCACCCCATCCATCATCATTTGGAATGACTCAGCCACCTGCTGCAGTAGAAATCTTGAACCCAGCAACATCAGTCTTAATGCCAGTCTTAATGCTAGCAAAATGGAGTAAAAGGAGGAAACTGATCATTCAGTGAGCTTTCCTAATTCTGTGGTGTAGCCAGTATAACCACCCAGGGCGAGACATATTAGTCACATTGCCCTCACTTTATTAAAACATCAATTATCAAACCAGCAACATACTTCTTGGAATGAGCTTATTCAGGAAATATTGAATCTCGAGTAACTGAACAGACTTTTCCTTCAGTATGATGCCTCAGCAGATCTCAGACAGGTGGGTATCCTGGGATACCCATACTCTTCACCATATGTCATTCCTTAATGCTGGTTCTTACGTTAGCATCTGCAGTCTCTGAATTCGTAGAGGTTTTAATTAGCACAGTGAAAAAATGAACCGCAGCAGCAGCAGCAGCAAGAACAGTTGCCACAAAAATCTTCTGCATGGACTATGTTACATTTTATTGATTTATTTACTTACTATGTTTTCAATATTTAGCTTGGAAAGTCCTGTTCAGATTAAATCACTTCTTTTCTCAGAAACACCAACATTCAAAAACAGGATATAATGTACGCTTCATGGCTTTATTGTTGTTTGGCCTTTCAGTCGAGAAGCTCTGGTTCAAATCCTCCCCTGGCCAGCACTGGGAGGAGGAGCGGATCTTCTGAAGGGTTGCTGACCAGGCCAAGATTCCTAGGAAGAGCCAAAGTAGGGGACATGTTGTCGTGTTCCTTTGAATCATAGCAGAATGCAGCCCTAGCTAACATACGGCAGACAGCAGCATGTTAGCTAGATGAATGGGAAAGGTACTGGTCATACCCCCATCACTGACAGGCCATATTCCCAGGGCTCCTGATGCACCAGAAACAATGGCACTGGGGTCATGTCTTTGACGCTATTTTGAGCACTGTGTTGAAAATCTTGCTTTTGCTGCTACACTGAAGGAGCAGGTTCTCATTGATTCTTGCCACTCCCTCCTACATAGTACAGGGCAAAAATCTACCCATAAGCATATAGGAAGTACTTAATCTACCATTGAAATATGGTATGCATAAAATAAATACAATTGTTACACATACTTAAGATTTATTAGATACTGTATTGTGTTATGAAAAATTAATTAGATAATACTTGGGATGGTAGATGAGGCTTATTTAAAAAAAAATCCTATTCCTCTGTTCTGTAGGTTTTTCCTCTTGGATGGGCAGTCAGTTAGTGTTATAACACTGACAGTCCCTTGCTAGTTTTTCACTCTGCGAAAGCTCGCTGCAACCTTGGAACAATAACATTCAAACTTGGAAAATTTTCTGGATGATGTTGCGTGATGTGAATTGTGTGTGTTTTTATTTGCCTGAATGCATATGTAGTATTATGTTCCTACCTAAATGGGCTTGTGCAACTAGTACATTTAAAATTCAGATGATGCCAATTTATAATAGAAATAAGCATTTCTTCCACATTAATCCTAGAAATGATCCTAACATTTGAAAATACTTTGCTGAAACTTTTTCAACAGCGAGACAAACATGCTTGAAGTTGTAATGTAATGGAACACCAATGACATCCAAAGATCACTAGGTGCCCAGATACCATGATGACGAGCGCAGTTTAAAAACATGTGTATGAATGGGTCCCTTGTAGTTATTTAAATGGCGTCTATTCCCTAATACTATTTTGAGGGTTGTACCCGTCACTTGTTTCTCTTTTTAAAAAGCAGTAATTACAAATTTTGTGGGTGTTATCTACCACGATTTAATTACAAATTGTATGAATGAATGAATGTTATAATAAAAATGGATAAAGAGCAGCCACAAATCATATTGCAGAAAACACTGCCAAGTTGTTTTCTGTCTTTCTCTTTTTTTTTTAACTATCATTAGACTTCTGTGGAAAGTGGTATGGAGGAGAAAAAAGCAACTTAATCAAATCTAGTCTTCTTTTTGCAGGTGCGGTTAGAGTGGCCAACAGACCTCACAGTCAACCCTATAGACAACTCATTGTATGTACTGGACAATAACATTGTGCTGCAGATTTCTGAGACTAAGCGTGTGCGAATTATTGCGGGTCGCCCTATTCACTGCCAGGTACCAGGCATGGATCATTTCTTGGTCAGCAAGGTGGCAATCCACTCAACTTTGGAATCAGCTAGAGCAATTAGTGTATCTCACAGTGGGACACTGTACATTGCTGAGACAGATGAAAGGAAGATAAATCGCATACAGCAGGTTACAACTAATGGTGAGATCTCCATAATTGCTGGAGCCCCAACAGATTGTGACTGCAAGATTGACCCAAATTGTGACTGTTTCTCAGGTGAGCGGAGGCTAATCATTTCCCTTCCCTACTTTGTTGAGAGAAAAAAAAACTGTTGAATGGTTCTTTTTCCTTGAGAAGCTGAAAAATTCTGTAACAATTTGGCAAATCTTTCTGAATTCATTTAATTAAGCAGAAAATAAATATATATATTTCCACAGTAGGCATTGAAGGAGCTTCCAGGTGGGCTTTGTCCACTCGGTTTTGAAGCAGATAAGTCGGCACAGATCTAAATTCAGTTTTGCCTACCCATTTTCAGATATCCTCCATCCGAGCTTGGAACTTACCTTTCAGTGCTAATTACTTGGATTTCACAAACCACTTTTTATTGAGTGTCCCAAAGTGCTTCACATAGAATGTAAAACCCTATTTCATGTCTCCTCGTAACCTGAATCACAGGGGATGTGCCAAACTTGCTTCTTGCTGTACATTTTAAGTGGTGTAGCCAGCACCCTTTGGCACAGCGCATACTGTGTGTGCCAGTCAACACTTCTGGCAATGCAAGGTACTCCCTCCTTCACACACCAGAATACTGGGACCCAAATTATGACTACCTCCTTCATAAAAACTCTGGGAGAGGAGAATGCAAGCATTTATTTCAGTCTTCATCCACCACTCCAATGCAGTCATCTCTGGCAGGAAACATGGTAGCAGTTTAACAGTGCACGGCAACACAGCACAACGTTTTAGATAAGAAAGCAGAGTTACCGTATCTAATTACAGTACTACGGGGGAATTGTCAATAGGCTAGCTGTAATTACACAAATTGGAATTTGGCCAGGACACTGGAATTAACACCCCTCCTTGGTGCCAGGGGATCGTTAATGACCAAAAAGCGTTGTTTGCATCTGATATGAAGAGAGAGAAAAAATTAAACTGTGGTACAAAGGGTTTGGTTCATTGACACATCACACTGCAGTACTAATGAAAGCACCAGGTACACCTCTAAGAGACATCAGGTTCAAACATAAGTGAAATTGAACTCAAAAGTCTCCACTCAGTATGACCTTATTGAACTAGTAAAGGACAACAATGGAGATTCTGCCAGCATTCCTTAGGGTGCGGTGACCTCTTGGCTGAAAAATCTGGAGGAAGATATCATGCAGTCCAGTCCAGTCCACTCCTGATAGTTGCCAGTGCTGGCTGGGAAGGAGGCGTGGCCAAAAGATGTGCCAATTCAATGCATTTCCAGGACAGTGAGGTTTTTGTGAGGCAAGAAGTGCAACTTAAGATTCTCCTCCCCGCTGGCAACCTCAAGAGAGAGCCATGATGCAAACACAATCTGCCCTTCCCTGCTAGGGGAACGTCCTGCTTATGCAAGGAGTCTAATTACACTAGGGGAGGTAAAGGGAGTCCAGGATCACCAAAATCCCTGCTTTGATCCTTTCAATTTATCTGGGCCACATAAATTATCCTACGTTTTTTGTTGATATTTCTCATTTGTTCTATACTACAATTTATTACACGCTGGTTGTTGAGTTGGTTTTTTTGTTTTAATACAAACTAATCTCCCCTTGTAATGGTATCCAAATTACTGCTATTTATTTTATGAGTGAATATTTTATTTATGGAATTATTGCACTTTGACTATATGACCGTGGGAAAGAAGTAAGGAGAGAATCTCCAGTTTTCATTATTTTGTGCTTTCTCATCTTACAGTGTAATAGTTTTCCCAGCAGCAGGCTTTTGGATTTAGCAAAATTGGTGTAACTGAGATAATTGCACCTTATTGTTAATCTTCAGTGATGCTGGTTCAGAATTACACTGTTTTAGATAATCGGTTTTAAATTCATTGAAAAAAAAATTGGTTCCCTAACTCTTATCAAAGAACCTGGAGTCAAAGTATGGTGTGTCACACTGTGAAAGGGTGAGCGCTGAGATTACAGATTACTCCAGTAATTATATTTCTTTTCCAGGTGATGGTGGATATGCCAAAGATGCAAAGCTGAAAGCACCTTCTTCTCTAGCAGTCTCTCCTGATGACACACTGTACATAGCAGATCTTGGCAATATTCGCATCCGTGCAGTCAGTCGAAATAAGGCTCATCTCAGTGACATGAATATTTATGAGATTGCATCCCCAGCAGACCAGGAACTGTATCAGTTTACCACCAATGGGACCCATCTTCACACACTTAATCTGATAACAAGAGACTATATTTACAACTTCACATACAATGGAGGAGACATTGCCACAATCACTAACAGCAATGGGAATTCAGTTCATATTCGCAGAGATGCTAGTGGGTTGCCTCTCTGGCTGGTAGTGCCTGGAGGCCAGGTGTATTGGCTAACAATAAGCAGCAATGGTGTTCTCAAAAGAGTATATGCTCAAGGCTACAACTTAGCCCTGATGACATATCCTGGCAACACAGGTCTTCTAGCAACCAAAAGTAATGAGAATGGATGGACAACAGTATATGAGTAAGTTTTTTCTTTTTCTTTTTCTTTACTCTGAAGTCTCCTAAAGCATGCTATTTGGAATGAAAATTGTATTCTAATAATAACAGTTCTAATAACTCGCACGATACAAGACAGGTAGAGCTGTTGCATAAGCATACACAATACACAGCAGTATTAATTCTTAAGGCTTAAAGGCTGCTGTTTGTGAAAACACAATACTTAGCACGTATTAAGTGTTACAAAAAGTACCTGAAATTATACTTCATTTGCCCTTTGTTATTTAAAGCCCCTGCTACCTGTAAGGTATGTTTGTGACTTTGGTTAGATAGCTCCTGGAGGAGCAGAGAGAGAGAGTTCAAGTCTAGAAACAACTGAGGGAATGAGGAGAGTCCATAAAAAAATCTTTGTTTGGAGAGGGATCTTTTTGCATCTTGTGAGAATAGAGGCTGTGGCAGTATCTTTGTTACTCAGGCAGTTAGCAGAAGGTGATTGAGCAGGTGAAAATGCAAGTGATGAAATGGAGCAGGGCATGTGCCTTGGGGAGGAAGGTTAAAAGGGAGAAGTAGGCTTAGCAGAACATTTGACTTAAACTTGAAGAGGCTGCTACAAGAGGAAATTGTTGGGGATCTTAAAGGAATGAAAGTGCAGAGATAGAGGAAGATGGAAAAGTTTCCAACAGTAGGAAAAGAGGATATATAATAATCCGCAAGGGAGTCCAGGAGAAAGGCCTGAGGAGCGGTGGATTCTAAATATAAACTTGAAAGGAATTCCAAAGAGCAAGATAGGATGTTTAAAGGTGTCAGTCAACCAGTGGGGATACAGGAGCTACCGAACATTTAGACTAACTGGATGGCATCCCAGAAGGAGGTTGCACCTAAGAAAAGGTTCATATTTGCTTCAAGGGATGTGTGACACTTCAGGATTCCTTATTTTTTACCAATTAATTTTAACGTTTCTGGTTAAGGATACAAAGAGTGATTGATTAACGTATGCATGTTAACACTGATATTTCAGAGGTCTAATAGGAAGGAAGATTAAGGAATGTTTTCTTTATTAAACACTGTGAAAAGAATGAATTATGATCCGAAACTAAAAAATGGAAATAATCAGATTAGATATAAGCAGAAAATACAGTGAGAATTAGGTAATAGCCAAAACTGCCTAACAAGATAGTTGAGTCACGACCATTAAAGGGCTCCAGAAATATGTTATATAAAGACTGAGTGGGATTGATGCAGAGAAAAACTGCTGCTCATTGCATAGCCTGGAACTGGATAGCTAAAATCTTTTCCCATGCTGACCTCTATAATCCTATCATAGATTAAAAGGGTTGGTATAAGCCCACTAAAATGGTGATGTGTATATTTTTGATGGTGTGCTGGAAAACAACATCATGTATGTTCTTCCTAGTTCAACTTTTGATCTCAGGAATTTTACTGATAGAAATTTCAACTATAATGGACCAAAATAATGCTCTTCAAAATAATTCAGAGTGCTCACTGTGTCCCTGGTGCTGTTGTGACAGTGATCTGACAATGTTCTCCCTCTAATCTAAGAGCATTAGATGTACATTTAACATGCATATATATATATATATATATATATATGTTGTGTGAATAATTGAATTCAGTGATCTACAACAATGAATCATAGAATATCAGGGTTGGAAGGGACCTCAGGAGATCATCTAGTCTAACCCCTGTTCAAAGCAGGACCAATCCCCAATTAAATCATCCAACAGATTTTTTGCCCCACATTCCTAAATGGTCCCCTCAAGGATTGAGCTCACAACCCTGGGTTTAGCAGGTGAAAGCTCAAACCACTGAGCTCTCCTTTCCTGCCCCTCTCATTTTTAACTTCTTTGTCACAACTCTTGACAGTATGGACATGTCCCATTTCAATACGTTAGGAATAAGGGATCAGTATCTAAGCCATTGGTCAATCACTTCTTTTAAAAGATTTCATACTAGTTCCAGGTCATGTCTATTACTACTTAAAATAATTAGCACGGCTTTGACTTTATTTGAGTAGCAGATAACCTTTCAAGAGCAGATTATTTTTAAGTATGCGTCTCTTGGCAAGTTTCACTGACTATTTTTATTCCATCCCACTGAAATGTATACAGGACATTCAGTTCAAAGAACTTTAATGGAATTATTGCTTGATTCTGTTGCTCTCAGACAAGTCATTTGCTCAAGCATAACTCAAGCTTTATGGTAACATTATTTTTGAAGAGCTCAGTCTTCTCATAAGTGCTCCCCTTTGGATGTAAGACAGACTTTGTCACTTTGAGACACCTGTGTCTTGAATGGGTATAACATTGTATGACAACAAGAAATTCAAAAGAGCACATTCTAAATAAATATGACATGTCTGACTAGCATTAGGAAGTTTTGCTAAATTAAACATTTCTTCACACTTTCATTGTTTTAACTCCAGGTGATGTAACTTACTGTCATCACTCATGCTAGAATATGATTTCACTGTGGTAAAAAGAGGAGGAGAGACTATCTGTTTAATTCTCTCTATTTTTTTCTCTATGATTATTCAGTAGAATCTATTTACTCCCATTACAAAATAAGACGATAAAAAATAAAAAATGCAATACTGTCTTAAATATTTTTGTCAAATATTTTAAGTCATCCTTCTAAATACAACTATGGTTTCTATCATGAATTTACCTGTAATATTTATGTATGTTCCAGGTGAAGCATTAGACCACTTATAAATTGTTTCCAATGGAGTACAGTAGTAGGGTTCTACCCTGCAAACCCTTATGGTTAGGAGCAATAGTAAACGTACTGAACAATCCCATTGATTTCAATGACTACTTGTAACTTCCAGTGGTGTTTATATTAGGGCCCAAATGCTTTTCTTCCAAAGCATAATTACTACTGCCATGAATAATCCCATGACAGATGAAATATAACACACACATCTACAGTCAGTGGGACAGCACACGGTAATTAGCACTATGGTTGATAGCACAGGTTTTCAGGAATGAATCGAGACCTCCCTCTCAGAGGGGTTTACAAGCTAAGATAGTCCCTGTTTATTGTTTACCCAGACAGTATGTTCCAGGTAGGTCAGGATACTTTCCACATGCCAACCACATCAGTTTCCACTTTGAAAATTAGATGTTTTAGATGTATCTGAATTGCTGCTGAATCCTGCATAAAGATAGGGTTGGGGTCAGGAGAACTAATATATGAACATCTTTCAAATGAAATTGCTTGGAATCGTGTTTCCTTTTTAAACCAGATTTGCATTCAAATCTACAAGTTCAAACCATGACGCTGTCAAGCTGAAATAGGGATGAGTTTGTTTAACAACATGTATCATACATACATTGGAATGCGAGCAAAGATAATGGATAGTTCAGAACATCTACCTGTATGTCAGTTTTCCTCTCTGAGAGAAATTATGAAGAGGGAGGAAAACCACCTACAAAAGCACTTGTCACCCAGCTACTATTATCTGATTAAATGGAAGTGCTGAAAGAATGTTTGCATGAAATTGCAGCTAATGTACAATTTTCAGTCATCTTTTTTTTAATATTGTGTCATTAAAGCTATGAGATTTTTGTTAGGGGCCTCAATTAAAAACCAGGACAAAAAAACATATCAGAAAAGGTTCCCTTTAAATCATTTTATTTTATTATGTTTGAAATCATTCTTATCCTTAACTATATACAGTATATAGAAATGAAAATGAGCCTTGAATATACATGCTCCATTGTGCATCTCATTCTTTGGTGAGCACTTCCTTAAGTGAGTTATTCCACTGAAATCAGTGGGATTACTTGCAAGATTAAATGGTCACTGACTTGAGTGAGGGTTGTGTAACTGAGCCCTAAATTAAGGTTAATAAGTCCTGATTATAACACTCTTACCATGTTGTGAGTAGTACCTTGCTCTGCAATGATTCCCATTGATCCCAAGTATGGTTCTCACAGTACCATACTATTCATCATGAAAAATGGTGACAGAATCTGGTCTTCAGGAGGGGTTTTTTTTGAGGGGACTGAAAAAGATCTCTGTATGGCCAGATGTAAAATCTTTACTCAAATTGGTGAACTCTCTGTGAGTAGCAAAAGCCAACTCCGTGGGTGCTCCAGGGCTGGAGCACCCACAGGGAAAAATTGCTGCATGCTCTGCACCCACGGGCAGCCAAGCTCCCCGCCCCACTTCCCCAGTTTACCTTCACCTCCGCCTCCTCCCCTGAGCGTGCCACATGTCTGCTTCTCCTCCCAGGCTCGCCGCCGTGAAATAGCTGTTTTGCGGCATAACAAGCTGTGGGAAGGAGGGGACAGTAGCAGGAATGCAGCATGCTCAGGGGAGGAGGCGGGGCAGAGGCAGGGCCAGGGCGGAGATTTGGAAAAAGAGTCCAGTAGGGGCAGGGAGGGAGTAGAGTTGGGGCGGGAACCTTGGGAAAGGGGTTGGAATGGGGGCAGGGCAGGGATGGTGTAGGGGCAGGGGGCTGCGAGCACCCACCGGCTTGAGGAGAAGTTGGCGCCATGAACTTCAGTGAGACTAGTCACTTGGATACATGTTCATCAGTCCAAGAGTTCTGCAATCTGGCCCTTATTGTTAAATGTATTCATGTCCATCTCTACACTGACCCTGGGTAGCATATTTTCCTGTAGTCCCATTTTCATCAGCACAGCTGCGTAGGGAGTTATTTATACCATCATATGCCATCATTAGGGTAGCAGAATAAGACCCTCAGTTTTATTCTCAAATGAGTTCCAATAAAGGGACAACAAAAAATAGGCAATCTGAATGTTCCAGCTAGCTCTTGCGTCTGTTCAGTCCGGTAGGAAATGAAATAAGATTGACCAACTTTCACTGAGAGTTTTCTAATGATGAATGATGAACAATAGTGATTTGAATTAGTCAGGTTAACCAGCAACTGTGGAAGCTGGTCAATTTCCATACAACCAGTATGGGGGATGGAATGTGTATAAGTGTTCACAATATATATGAGTGTAGTAGAAAAACAGAGAGATAACTAATATTTCTCTCATTTGATGAATGAATTAATCTGGCAAAAAAGCAAGTTATTCAGTAGTTATGTCTGAAACATGTTTTCATCTGAAAAGAACATCTGTTGTATTTGTCTCTTCTTTCTTTTTACGGGAATCCAAACTACTTTCTTCATTTTATGTATGAATACTTCAAGGGCCACATGGACATTGTTTGGCTAATTTAGTCTTTTGTACTACAGCAATGTTGCCAGCACATTAAACAAAGGCCATGGCCAGATCGCTGCTGTAAAATGGAATGGCTCCATTGAAGTCAATGGAGCTATACAACTTGACACACTAGCAGAGATCTGGCCTCATAGTGTTTTATAGATATGGGAAGAAAGACTTGAAAATATTATAATCTAACTATTCAGAAATATACCCTTACTCACATGGCAAGTCCTAACTCAAGTAAGTAGATCTGTCATTTCAATGTGTCCACTTGGATGGGTTCACATCACTGGGAACTATAGGACTGGGGCCTTATTATGTATCAATGCCAGGCACAGAGTACTATATTATTGTATATCATTTGAATTCTAAATAGTACTGCTTAAATATTTGCGAACAACTTGCAGTGATGAGATACGAATTTGTTTTAATTTTGAAAAAAAATCATATCTTTAGTAACAATATTAATAAAACCACAAAATCACGAGATCCTTAAAAGAGACCAGTTTGATGGACATCTCGGGTCAGCCTATGACCATACTTTCATTCTGCTTTACTACTGTCCAGAAGGTCACCTCAGTTAAAAGAGTACAAACATATTTGTAGAAGTGAAAATCCATTTGAAATGTTGTTCCAGGTCTGGGTATTATTCACTTTTTCCTAATATGGAGTGATTTGAATATACATAATGTCCCCTGAAATAAACTAATTCACTCAGCACTGATGAAACATGGGTTATCTAAAATGTTTAGGTCCAGTTACTGCTGCCCTGTGTCATGCTGAGTAGTTCTTACTCAAGTAATCCCATGGGAAATCCTAATAGAAGTGAGTACCAAGCAGGCAACATAACCATTACAAATTGGATCCTATGTATTTACTCATAACTGTAGAGTTTTTTATAATTTTTCATTGTACATATTAAATATTTAAACTTCAGCAACAAAATATTATGTTTGTATTTTGCAGTATCTAAGAACTAGGATTTATTTTGATTCTAATATTAGAAAATGTCATTGTCCCTTCTCTGAATGCAGAGTGACCTCTAGTGGCAGCTTTTCTGTATCACATCAAAGTAAGTTTAAATCACCATGGATTGCACATATTGCAACTTAACATGATCTAGATGATTGACAGTGGTTTTACACTAAAGTGATCTATTACCTATTTTATCCATCAGTACTAAAAAATGTAGCTCAAATCAGAGATAATTCTTCTACTGTTGAATTCTTTAACACAACATTTAACAATTAATTAAAGTCAACAATTTACCTTTTTATTTATTGTACAGTGTTGGCATTATTTAAACTTGCATGATATTTGCTCGTAGAAGCACATGTAAATTTATAGTGACCCTCTCCAAAGTTCTGTAACACATGAATCTTCTGTTTTCTCAGGTATGACCTTGAAGGCCACCTGACTAATGCAACGTTTCCAACTGGTGAGGTCAGCAGTTTCCATAGTGATGTTGAAAAACTAACCAGAGTAGAACTTGAATCATCAAATAGAGAAAATGTGATCACAGCTACAAACTTCTCAGCTACCTCTACTATATACACTTTAAAACAAGGTGATTAAAACACCACTGTTTCTTTCACTAGAATTATTAAATTTAAAACTATAGCCACTTGCATTTTTATCAGTTTGCCAAAAAAACCCACCTTACTTTGTCTGATTGTTTCCTCCCAAATTCAACACAAATTTCTAGTTCTTGTTTTATTATACTACCAAAGTAACTACTAGAAATGGATTGTTGATGAGTGCACTTCCAGCTAGGAGTGTATTCAGCGGGTCAATGGGTACGCTCTGTTTTCTGAAACCTCTGCTACCTCTAGACTTTGAGTAACACCATTTAGTACCTCAATAGCAAAGTGTTAAGAATTGCCTTTAATGCAGTTAGCTTTGTCATTCTAAGAAATACCATGCAAAAGATTAACTTGCCGTATTGACACTGTAACATGGAAATACCATCAGTGGCTGATGCGAGGAATTCATTCCTGGCAATGCACCTTCTAGCGGTAGTTCTTATAAGAATGACAACAAAACAAGATCTGTATCACCTGCTGTGTGCATGGAGGTAGGTCATGAATACCAAGATTCTGAGTAGGCACCTGTAGTTACCATAGGAATTCCCTGGGAGAGCTAATCTAGTCACATATCATTGCCTCAGAGAGGGATCACTCTTGCTGAAATGTGACTAAATGCTCTGCCTCAGATTCCTGAGGTCAGTTAACAAAATCCCTTCTCAAATGTTCAGCCTACTAATAGATTGTCTTCCTCCTTGAATTTTTTTGTTGGTGGTGAGGGGTTTTTTAGAGGACGTGGGAGGTGATCGAGCTAGCAAGATAAAATAGAAGTGTAGCCACCATAGTCCGAGAGGTGGGCGAGGCTAACCACCTGAGTACAATCCCATCCCAACCCATACTCAGGCGGTTAGCCACTGCCTCTGCTCAAGCGATTGCAGCTACATTCTTCTTTTAGTGAACAAGCTCAATTCAAGCTAGCATGTGTATGTATGTATGTCTCAGCCAGCCGGAATGACACCTTCCAGCTCCAGGAAGCTGGCCAGCACAGGTGCAGCACAGAATTCGTAGCCTGGGGCAGGAAGACTTAAGGGGTCTTTAAACTGCTTTAGCACTGTCCCAATCCAGGGCTGCTCTGAGGCCTTCAGCATAATTTAGACTACACTTGAAGCCTATCTAAGTTTCTGGCAGCTTCCAGTGGGTGTCCTATGGGCTGCAGTATTGCCTTGATTCTTCGCAGCAGTTCATGTTCTGATCTCACCACTGACACAACCCCTCCTGCTACCAGCGGCACCTCTGACATGCTCCCCATGCCAGGGCTTGGAGGGCTGGGGGGTCCTCAGAAGGCAGCCTTATCATAGATTTCCGCAGCACCTGTGCCAGGGAAATCCTCCCACAACCAGAAGTAGGGTTTTTCGGCCTTTTATATGACATAAAGAGGACAGAGTTGGGGAATACAGTTGAGAAAATAACTGTCAAACTCGACCTCAGTTCTTCTTTAAGTTCATTTAAGGGTCATGCTTTATTATATTAGTGGTAAATTGATCTCAACAGACTAATGATCAGCGTATTGTCAAAGTGGCAAAAAGCCAACCTGATGAATTCACTTTTTTAAAAGCCTTTGATCTGAAGGCAGATGAACTTTATTTAGGATGTAGGGTGCCTCCAATATGAAAATAATAAGGCCTAAATCTACTGAAAATTTGTTTACGTGTCTGAAAACCGGAAGTCTCCAGGTTACAAACGTATTCAGAAGTTGGTATATATACAGCTGCCTATAAACCATGGACAAACATACCCAGGCACGTCTAACATTTGTTTCATAAAGCTGGAGAACTGAACTTTCCCCATCTTCTTGTTTTATTGACAGACAACACACAGAATATCTATCGTGTCAGCCCGGATGGCTCGCTGAGGGTCACCTTTGCCAGCGGAATGGAGATCACTCTAAACACAGAGCCCCACATTTTAGCGGGCGTTGTTAACCCCACTTTGGGAAAGTGCAATATCTCATTACCTGGAGAGCATAATTCAAACCTCATAGAATGGAGGCAAAGGAAGGAGCAGACCAAAGGCAATATCTCAGCATTTGAGAGACGGTTACGGGTAAGGATTCCTCTTTTGAAGACACCTGAATTCAATCATGCTGACATTTATTTCTTTATAAAAATCGTAATGAAGAGTATATTTTAGAGCAAGGCCACAGATTTCAAAAGCAAATGGTTTCTCCAAACTTCACAGGGATTCTGATCCATTGTTGTTTGATTTTAGTTGTTAAACTTGACCTCCAGGTGTAATTGCTTTTTTTTCCCATTTCAACGAGGTCTAAATTATGATTTGTGGCAAGAGCCCAGGGCAAGGGGCAACATGTAGTTACTCGGCCCCAGTAGCAGATTGTGAGTCTCTGTGTATTCCGACTTCCTTTCTTGTTTCGGGTGGAGATAATTTCTGCCAGCTGCCTAGTGCTGTACGCGGGGCAGATTGCTTCCACTGGTGCGCTGTTGAACTGCACTTGCCAGTACATCTGGCAGAAGTGGGGAGATTAAGGCAAGTCAGAGTCACCTCCAGGGTGGTATTCTCTTGCTCTCCTTATGGTACCCACTACACAACTTGCCTCCCTCATTCCCCTGTATGAGTGCATTAGCCAGGTCACAATCTGGTCCTAATAAACAATCTCTTTTAACATTACATCCTTGGTTTGTATTTTCCTTCCTGAGAATTCACAGATTATTATGACAGATGGTCACATTCAGCATTTGATTAACAGTAAGACCCAAAGCAACTGTTAACTTGTTTAAAAAAAAAAAGTGCTTTAAGAAATCAGTTATATTTTTGACACAAACATTGCTTGAAACACCTGTAAAATGAGTGGGAATATCTAATATTCAAAGTAATGATTAGCAACAATGGGCTGCATAGGTATGTGTTGTTGTAGATTATGCCAAATTAAATTGTGAATGTATGCAATCAAATATTTTAAGGGTGCATCTTGGTTGCCAGTCCGACATCATTTTTTTTTCTCCATTTTTAAACTTGGATGATATGTGCACACATTCACTTCTTTGCTAAGTATTTAAATGCTATTATATTATTATTGCTTATTATTTATATTACTGTAGCATTTAGGATCCCTAGCCATGGACCAGTAGGCTTGGGACTGTACAAATACAGAACAAAAAGACAGTGAGTGAGTTTGTGACTCATGAACCTAACCAGTGATCAGAGTGTGGTTATCATGACGTAGCACCCGTGTGTTAGGAAAGGTCGACTACCTACGGCACACGTGCCAAAGGTGGCATGCAAGCCGATTTTTAATGGCATGCTGCTGCCAGCCGATATCCTGGCTGCCGGCCCTGCTCAGCCTGCCACCGGTCTGGGGTTCCCTTCACCCAGGCTGGCAGTGGGCTGAGTGGGGCCGGCGGCTGGGACCCTGGCTGGCAAAGGGCCGGCAGCTGGAACCGTAGACCGGCGGCAAGCTGAGTGGGGCCTGCAGCCGGACCCCAGCACGGCAGCAGGCTGAGCAGCTCAGCCCACTGCCGGTCTGGGGTTCCAGCCACCAGGTCCTGCCAGCCAGCGTCTCAGCCGCCGGCCCCGCTCAGCCTGCTGCTGACCTGGGCTTTCCTTTACCCAGGCCAGCAGCAGGCTGAGCGGAGCTGGGCAGCCGGCAGCTGGGACCTCGGCTGGCAGCAGCATGCTATGGCACGCAAGCTGTAGGTTGCCGACCCCTGAGATAGACTTACAGAGAAACCTTGTAAAAAATGTTAAAATGTATTACTGGCAGGTGAAGCCTTAAATGAGAGTGAATAAATGAAGACGTGGCACACCACTTCTGAAAGGTTGCTGACCCCTGCCCTGTCTGAAACAAACTGTCAGCCTGAATGCCTTTCAGACCGCTGGGTCATAATTCCCTCACAGATATCTTGCATATGGGACAAAGCCTTATTTGGTTTCCCTTGTATTACCTCATATTGTTCAGGTCACCTCTTCTTCATCAAAGTTTGAATCCTCATTTTCATTATGACCGAGGAAGTGGTTGAACAGTTCTCTAATATACTGTACTGGCAAATGTGCATGTTGTAGGAATGAATGGGTGATTCAAATGGCAATTCAACATGCAATTTAACAATTGGTTCATTTCTGTGTGAGTCTTTCAGACTGTGCCTAAATAACTGCAGAACACATATTTAAGTACATTGAATCATAAAAGTGCTAAATATAAAAGGTGCATCTGATAATCTGTTCTACCTCATATTGCCGTATGTTCAAGTGCTACATCCTGCCCAATATTTTTCTGATATTCAACTTAATTTTTCCATTGGCTAATTTCATTCCATGTTCTTTTAACTCATTTTCATCTGCACCTTTGTTTTCCTCAATAGCACATGCCAAAAAAGGAGGAGGTTCACAAGTGGGTTGGGCCTAGAGCAGTGAAATATGTCCATTTATTGAAAAATTATGAACAAACTAAAGTACCCATAGATCAAGTGCTGAGTTGAAACTGCATGAAATTGCTAGTCCATTTATTGTTCAGTTCAGTAAGAGAATCTATAGTGTATTACTCACTTGACATACTGCCATGGAAGCTCCACTCCTCCAAAAAAATCCAGCCAACTCACAATAGTAACATCTTGTATCATTATTGAGGTAAACTAAAAATAGCCTGACTGTACTCTTGAGATATGCATACCACAGAGACTATCCATACATGGATCCCCTATGGCTCAGAAAGGCATCTCAGTTGCCGATATGGAAGAGTCTTCTCCCCTCGATACCACTGATAGCTATACGAAGATGGAGGGCGAACAGTGGGCATGCTGGGAGAGAGATGGATGAGATTAAGATAGGATTTGGCAAAGAATGTTATTCTTCCTATATTATTTCTTCATGTCCACCCCTATTTCTGCTCCACAATGGAATTCCCCTTTGAGGGAGGGTTCTTTGGGAAGCCCAGGCTAGAGGCGTCCTGCTCTACTGGAACACCACTGCCATAGAGCAGAGCCAGAGATGCAGTTAAGGCACAGCTCCTCTCTGCCGATCTCAGGGTGTCAGCAGGATGTGTGTGCCCAGCCTGCAGAATATACCTCATTCCTCCACTCTTACCAGAATGCTAAGGGAGAAATCTCTGTCAGAATATTCCCAGGAAAGGGGGCAATTTGAACTTCATTATGTTTTTCTAGATTAAATGATCATTTTAAATACAAATGGGAGAAATGTATTTTTGCTCTGTCTTCTAAAGTAAAAATTGTAAAATAAAACTAAAGTAAAAAGTAAAAGTAAAAAGTAAAAATTGTAAAGTAAAGTAAAAATCGTTTTTCCCCTTTAAAGTTGAATCCTTTCATGCTAAGTTCATCTGAGATTTTGTATCTTGAACAAAGACAGGTCACGTGGTCAGTGAGCATGGATGCCAGTACATTTTGGTGCTTGGGTTAGGATTTTTGGTTGGTTATTTTCCTCTCTCCCACCTTTTATAAACAAAAAGTGTTAAAGCTATGAAAGTGGCTGGCAATGAGTCACTTCTTATGAGCATCCTGGAAGAGGTGAGCTTTCCGGAGGGACTTGAATGAGGAGCGTGTGATGGCTTGGTGGGCAAGAGAAGAGAAGGCATTCTATATATGTGAATAGATCAGGGATACTTCTGAGAGAAAGGGACAAACTGAGTATCTAAGCTGGTATTGTTGATAAAGGGGGCATAGAGTCACAAGTCAAATATATAGCATAGCAAAGCTGTGTCAGCCTTTGACATTGAAGACAAAAGTTTGAATTTAGTGGTGACGGAGAAGGAGGAGTGAGGAAGATGTAGGGAATCATGAGGAACAGTGCAGTTAGACACAGAGGCAGAGTATCAGTGCAAATTAGGTTTTCACAGAGAGAGCTGCATCCTGCTAGTTAACTAGGCCATTTGAAAAGGAAAAGCAGTATAGTGTCAACTAGAAAAAATCAAATAAAAAGCATGAGGCCAATAAACTACATAAATTAAGGTATTTAGGGCTTATTGTTGACAGATCTTTGAAAAATATTATTTGAGTACAGTTACAAAAAAGTTATGTCAATTGCAAGCTAGAATACAAAGCAAAACAAGTGGCACTTTTGCAATAGTTCATGTTGGGTCACATTTTGAAAATAAAGCTACTAAGCACTTGATAATATGGGAATAGGCACCGTACAAAGCCCTAAAATAGCTAGATCATGCCTTGAAAATCCTGCGATGTGGGTGTATGAGAGTTTGATGGTGAATTTTGAGAATATGAGTAAGAGGAGGCCCCAAGCATTAGGCTGATTTTCTCTGGAGATGCATAGACTTGCAGGAATCATCAAAATTCAATTAAAAAAAGCAGGTGATACAATCCAAAAGTTTTGAGAGTGAAGTGGAGAATTCAGGTCAAATTATTTCACTTAAAATTTAGCACTGATGTGGTTAAAGTAGCCAAGTAATTCAATCCATTGAAGCAACCAATAGAAATGAGTTTGAGTGATAGATAAATTTAAAAGCAGACAAGTAGGGAGTAGGATAAAAAAAGCCAGGTTATAAAAGTAGTAGACTTCTTCGTCTCTGGGATTTTCTGATGCTCTTAATTCCCAGTCCCCATTAATAGGCAGCACAAAGGCATGTGATGCCCCCAGAGGATTGTTAATTCATCCTTGGAGGAGAAACAGCTTACTCATGCTAGTAACAGGCCTTGAAGAAAGGTATAAAAGTTACGTTTTTAAAAAGTAGCAAAAATTCTTCTTCCCAAAAATGGAACAGAGAAGAGGATCTAGCACATCAGTAACTAGAGTGCTGTAGTAGGGGCCAAGCAGGGTCCCAACACACCAATCAAGTGGATAAGTCTGAAATTAAACATAATTTTTGAAGTGTAGAATGCTCTGACCAGTGCCTTCACCAAATGTGCAAAACAGTCCATATGTGTGTGTATAGTCTTTATACTAATAATAAATCTACATACAAACAGGCATTTTAACATGAATTTTAATCTAGCAAGCCTTTTTTTTTAATCAATTGAACTTCTATTTTAATTGACTTCGGAAAATGAAGCAAAGGCTGCTGTTAAAACCAATGAGCATGATGCATTGTAATATATCAATTAGAATTCAGTGCTGCTTACTTCTTTCTTTTGCATAACTTAGAGGGAACTCAGAACTGGATACAATCCATTTTTTACAAATGACTATCTACAAAATTGAGAATTAGATGCCTGGCTAGTCTCACTTATCTGCACTTTAAATAAAACCTTGCCGTCTAAAACTGAAGTCCGAAATTTTGAGGATATGGGCTTGAACAGATGTTTGTTATGCTGGTTAACAAATATTTTTTCCATAGTCTTCCACCAGTTTTCCAACTAGTTACTTTACAGTTATTGAGTGAGATCCTCAGGTGTTGTTAATTGCTTTGGCTTCACTGAACATATAAGAATGTACACATACCTGCAGATTAGTTTATATGTTTTTGGTAAGCATTAGGTCTGAGAATTGAAGTCAGTGGAACTACACCAATTTGCATCCGCTAAGGATTTGGTTCTTTGATAGCCAGTTCCTCCTTATTGGCATAGGAAAGTCACAGTGTAGGCAAAGTTTGTAAACAAACATTTGACTTATGCAGGATATTGGAATATCCTAATTCACTTTTCTCACAGTAGCTCATTACTCAGTTGTGCATAGACTTCAGAAACCATCCTTAAGCAAATCACTGCAATTTCAAATCAGAATTTTTGTGTTGTCTTAGAAATGAGGGTTCATAATTCAGCAATCCCTTCTAAAAACCCAGTTCTGCCTTGGACTTCTGAGAAGTCAATTATAAATTCAAAAACCAAAACAGAAATAACACACTGAATTTTACGAAACTAACAAGAGGTACATATACCTCATCCCTTCTGGCCTGTTTTTGATTCTTATTCATTGGGTCACGTCTGAATTTAGATTACTCTACAATCATAATATTAATAACAAGGACAAGATTAAATTTATACATAGATGATAAAGGAATATTAGTTGGGATTTATCCTCTGCTTTCTTTTCAATGTGTTTTATTACCAAGCCTAGTTTCAGAGAAAGTAAATTTACTAAGAAATGTCTGTCTCTCAAATATACCAACAAATCTGGTTGAACTGAAAATCACTTTTTACTTAGGCTCTTTGGCTATCATTAGAACATAAATTGTAACACTTTAGTAGATGGCTGTAACTATGTAGGTATTTTACAGCTGTAGTAAATGAACGCTGTTAAATTTAGAGAGATATGTATATAAAACCACAGGAATGACAGTTGAAGAATGAACACCTGCTTCTTCTAGGTTTCCAAACAATTTTTATCTAAAGACAAAAAAAGATGTTCCTTTTAATCACTCACACTTCGTGTGAACCACATCGTGGGCTAGTACTATTTAACATTTATTTTAGAACTGTGCCCACAGGCCACAATTAGGACCAGAGCTCCATTGTGCTGGGCATTGTACAAACACACAATGTGACAGCATCCCTGCTGTGAGAAGTTATACCACAATTTGTTGTTCAAAATAAATTAATGCAAGCATTGAGCACTGGTAGTGTGAAAAAACAAGTCAATAAACAATCTTTTTTATGGTTCCCTAGGTTATAGTTGATAATTGTACATCTCTAATTAAAACTGAGCATAATGATAATAACGATTGTCTTTGGTGACTGAAAAATTTAAAGAGATAGATGAGGGAAGAAATGGACAGATGCATTTCACTGCCAGAGATCTGGGTTCAAATTTTCATTTGGACCTCACAAGATTGGAATTTCCTTCTTGATTTAATTTGTCCACAAATTTTGATGCAACATAGTATGATTAGTCTACTCTCTGCTCAGAAGAGACTTGAAGCTGGAGTAACAGGAGCGTTGCAGCCTATGGATATAGTGGATTGAGACAGCTGGTGTCCAGAAAAATGTTGGCACTATTCATTGCTATTATAGACTTCTGTGAACTCTAATGAGGAGCAGACTATGCAACCCACAATTTGCCTTCCTCATCCAATATGTGATGTTGTGATAATTGGATCTACAAATTACCATCATTGGTAAAAAGAGAGTGTAGGTTCATACAATGCCACAATAACCTAGAACAAAAATATTGATGGGAAAAGGTAAAAAAGGGAGATAAAAAGGCCTCCTGATATAACGCAAGAATTATGTTAAGATCATTCTTGGTAAACAAGAAGAGTGTAGAACCAAAATTGGTGTGTCAGAAACTAATTGGTGGACAAAATAATGAGAGGATGAGCTATTCCACTTTTAATGAACAAGACTTTGGGAGGGAAATAGCTTTTGGAATGAGCTTAACCATCATGGCTGCTCCCACCACTATCTCCTGGGATCGAGGTCCTTCATCATCCTAATCCTGAAAGCTCTGTTGTTCAAACGGAGCCAGAGAGAGGGAGCCAGGTGACATCACAACCTCTGCCAATTTTGGCTAAATCCTGAACTCCACCTCAGATGCAAGACTTTGTCTTCTCCCTCCATGTGTCCTTTTCCTTCCCTACCTTAGTTTCTTCTCTTTTCTATCTCTCTATCTCTCCTTTTTCCTTCTGGCTAATATGAGTCTGGCTTAGTTAGCCATGACTGTGTATATTTGAATCACTGCTGTAAGTCTGTGACCAGAAAGCACAGAAAGTAACTAAAAACCATGCACTAAACAGCCCAGTGCTGGGACAATTTTGCCAGGTCATGAAGTGGCTTGTAAGGGCATGTTTTGTGCCTGTGTTTTTCCAGCAACAAGGCTGCAAGTGAAAGTCAACACCAGAGACAGAAGCTGCTTTCTCTCTCTTTGCTGTTCTTTTTTCTCCACTTTTGTGTGTGTTTGTCTTGTTTTGTCTTCTTGGGAAATGAGATCTGACTTTAACAACAACAGCAATAACAATCTGTCCAGCCCATCCCAGCTAATAATGTCTCTTTTCCACAAAAGGAACAGTTATTACCATCTCGAAATACCATGTAGGAGATTGTCAGACAACTGGGGTTTTCCTTCTAAAAACTGTCTCGAGCTAAAGGGAAAACGGAACAAAGGATGTGGTTAAAATGAAAACCTTATTCAATACTTTGCATTTTAAATACTTTAACTGTTTTCCTTCTTTTTCTGTACTTTTAATAACAGGTTCAAAGGAATGTTAATGGTGTATTTGCCATGGCACTAAGCCAGCTAAGGTATACCAAGCTATACAGAGGTATACTAAACTCTGAACATGATCTAACATTGTTTAATGGTGGACAGCAACTGGATTATGTTAACATTTTTTTAGGCCTATGTATTCCATCTAACAGTGCCCACTGCAACTTTATGAAGTGGGTCCTTGTCTGGCTGACTGGAGGAAAAGGGGTTGTTGCTCCTTTAAAGACTCCTCCTGCGATGACGGAAGTGGGGAAAGTTCACCTGTATGGAGTGGGAAGAAGCAGGAAACAGCTGGACGGGAGAGGGGGTTCCAGGGAGGGGTGTGTCGCCCCAGCAACTGACCAGAAGGAGGGGGGATATTTCCTGATCCCATGCGACAAAGTTTATGGATGTGAGTGGAGGCTGTGTGTCTGCTAACATATCTGTTCCATTTTCTGTATTGCTGTCATGTGTGCCTTAACATCGACAGCCACGGAGTAGTAACTATGCTATCAATATTAACGGAGATTAGGAGAAGCAGAATGTCTGTGTTAATATATAGAGCCAGCTCAGCTTCACGTTTTTGCTTGCATGGAGTCAAGATGTCAACACATAGGAAGAAGAAAAGTGAAGAAAGGAGGAGGACTTGGGACAAGACAAGAACAGAGAGATGAAAGGAAATGTTGGGATGTTAGAATAGGAGGTTTTGCATAAAACAAATCCTAATGTGCTGAAATTTGAAACATCTAATGGTACGTGCTTATTTTAGATTCCAAAGCAATTGCTAAGAACCTCACAAAAGTTTTTCTGGGAAGATTTTCTGTTTATATACATTTCATTTAGTCTATCAGCAGTTGCAGTTGTCCTGGGTAACATCAGTCTGTCACAGCCAGAGCGGCCATTCAGCTATAGCATGCTTGGGTCTTGCCTTGCAGGTGGCAGATTGCTTTTTATAAGACAAGCCATACTGCAATACACCTATGGCGGTGGAAATGCTTTGATGTTACCCCAAGCCACTGCTATTTCATCAAAGAATCTGCCAGAGTAACTGTGAACAATACAACCCTGAACATTGTGACTAGCAGACACTTTAAACTGAAAGGTCTCACTCTTCACTTTCTAGATTCACTTTCCTTAAAACCCTGTCAGTAAAATAACATTTTTAAATGCACTTTTATTAATACAGGGAGGGGGCAAATGCAAATATCTCCCTGTGTAAATCAGAGTTCCAAAACTGGAGAGCAAAATTAACTTTTTACTTTTAGGTAAGTGTCATATTCCAGCTAAGTGTAATGGGCTGAAACTTTGGATTTTCTCATCCTTAATAATTACTATATTCATATACTATTAAAACTATAGTATATTTGGTCATTCAGTTGTCATAGAAATGCTGCAATTGTGTATATAAGACACATTATTCTTACATATTGTTCTTTAGGCCCACAACAGAAACCTGCTATCCATTGATTTTGACCACGTAACCAGAACAGGAAAGATCTATGATGACCATCGAAAATTCACTCTTCGGATTCTGTATGACCAGATGGGACGTCCAATTCTGTGGTCACCCATCAGCAAATATAATGAAGTCAACATCACTTACTCACATTCAGGATTAGTGACCTACATTCAAAGAGGAACATGGACTGAGAAAATGGAGTATGACCCAAGTGGGAAGATAATTTCCAGAACATGGGCAGATGGTAAAATATGGAGCTACACATACTTAGAAAAGGTAAATCAATTTTAAAATGGATTATTGTATTGAAGGCAGGAAATGTATATCAATGTAAAGACTGAACTACAAATACATTCACTGTTACGGTTAGTCTCCAGTAAAAGTAACTAAGACCATTTTTAAATTTAAATGGGAATGATTAGGTATTTAGATAAAATGTCTTTGGACTGTCATCACTTAGAACACCGTAGTTAGGCATGTATTAAAACTAAATTTGGTGGAATGTTTTCTCTTTGTTTCATTTTAACAAGTTTATTCACTTTTTTGAAAGAGACTTTCCCAGAGGAAACATTTATGTATTACTATAAAATTGGGCAATAACACGTTTCTGCTAGATTAAGTGGCATATGGAATTAAACTATAGTTTTGATTTTTGTTTCAGTTCAGATAATGTGCTTCATTAGAATAAAATATTTTTTAAAAAAACTTTTTATAAGTGATTTTCAAGTATAAAGGAAGATGAGGGTTGGATTGCATTAATAATAGGAAGGAAAATTGCAGGCCTCTAAGGATATAAATCAGTATATCTGCCAATGATCAGCAGTGGGAAAAGGTCATTAGCATCTGAGAGTTGTTAATGAGTTATGTAAAATGTGTTGGTGGGCTCAGTCCAGTTCCAAGTGGACAGGCATCCACAAAACACACCCTCACTTTTGACGTGTGTTGTCGTTTTGTGTTGAGATGTGTTGAGAAGTCAAGTACTTAAAGGATATTGAAACTGAATTATCCTTTGATTTACAGAGGTGACCCTTTTAGGTCAGGATTATGGAACAATGAAAGAAAGCTTATAGTATCACTGACTATATTGTATCCTGTGCATAAAGATATTGGTTTCCAAGGCTCTCTAGCCAGCATTTTTCAGGAGCAATGTATTCACTTTTCTGAAAAAGAATGAAAGGAGATGGAAACAATTATTCCACTTTTGTAAAGTCTTCATGTCTGAGTTTTCTCAACAGCCATTATCTCTGATTCTCTTTAGAGATACAGGTCATATAACAAGGGTATAAATGTTGCATACTCCAAGTGGAGCATCATATTTTCTGTGTGCCATTTCTTCAAGAGCATTTCAGTCCACATTGTAAGTAGATCTCCAAAGAGCATCCTCTACAACTAAAAAAAGATAGTGGCAATAATTGAAAATATCCAAGATACCATGAGTTTCCAAACATTTTCCATGCTGTTAACCACAGGAATCTGGAAAAATGAGTCAAGCAAGGCAAGCAATAAAGCTGATAGGTGATATTATATGCTTGGAAATCCAATTTCCTTTAAGCTATTTATACATTTTAAAGTTGTAAATGTGTACTTTTAAGATATCCTCTGCTGTACATATTTTAAGGTATTTAAGTCTGATCCTCCAAAAATTCAGAATCTAACCCAGAGAGAAACCTCGTATAGCATGGAAATCACATAAAACCACATTGTGGCATATCCATTTGTTAATAAGATTGACAAACCATAGAGGTTTCTGAAGTTTGGTTCAGGTGAATTTGTCAGGAACTCTTTTGGCTACATCTTGAGCTGAAACTCTGAAGTAAACAGATTTTCAATACTACTTGGCTTCATATTTGGGCAGTGCCATGAGAATAGCTAGTGAAGGTACCATATTTCTTCTTTGACCCTAAAATTTTAAAAGAGTTTGTACATCTCAACTTTTCCAAGCCAGTTTGGCTTTTCCTACTCTGTGTTGAATTCACAAACATAAAAGTATAAGCTAATGTACTACAGTTTTTACACGTATGTTTTTACACATGCCTGACTAACCTGATTGCCTTCTATGATGAGATAACTGGCTCTGTGGATGTGGATAAAGCAGTGGGCCTTTTGTTCCTTGATTTTAGCAAAGTTTTTGATATTGTCTCTCACAGTATTCTTGCCAGTAAGTTAAAGTATGGGCTGGATGAGGGGACTATAAGGTGGAGAGAAAGCTGGATAGACCATCAGGCTCAACGGGTAGTGATCAATGGCTCCATGTCTAGTTGGCAGCCTGTATCAAGTGGAGTGCCCCAAGGGTTGGTCCTGGGACCGGTTTTGTTCAATTTCTTTATTAATGATCTGGAGGGTGGCGTGGACTGTACCCTCAGCAAGTTTGCATGACATTAAACTGGGAGGAGTGGTAGATACACTAGAGGGTAGGGTTAGGGACCTAGAAAAGTTAGAGAATTGGGCCAAAATAAATCCAGTGAAGGTCAACAAGGATAAGTGCAGAGTCCTGCACTTAGGACGGATGAATCCCATGCACTGCTACAGACTAGGGACCAAATGGCTAGGCAGCATTTCTTCAGAAAAGGACTTAGGGGTTACAATGGACAAGAAGCTAGATATGAGTCAACAGTGTGTCCTTGTTGCCAAGAAGGCTAACGGCATTTTGGGCTGTATAATTAAGGGCATTGCCAGCAGATCGAGGGACGTGATCATTCCCCCGTATTCAGCACTGATGAGGCCTTATCTGGAGTACTGTGGCCCGTTTTGGGCCCCACACTACAAGAAGGATGTGGACAACTTGGAAGGAGTCCAGCGGAGGGCAACAAAAATGAATAGGGGGCTGAAGCACATGACTTTTGAGAAGAGGCAGAGGGAACTGGGGTTACTTAGTCTGCAGAAGAGAAGAATGAGGGGGATTTGATAGCTGCTTTCAACTACTTGAAAGGGGGTTCCAAAGAGGATGGATCTAGACTGTTCTCAGCAGACGACAGTTAGGTTCGATATTAGGAAAAACCTTTTCACTAGGAGGGTGGTGAAACACTGGAATTGGTTACCTAAGGAGGTGGTGGAATCTCCTTCCTTAGAGGTTTTTAAGGTCAGGCTTGACAAAGCCCTGGCTGGGATGATTTAGTTGGGGATTGGTCCTGCTTTGAGCAGGGGGTTGGACTAAGTGACCTCCTGAGGTCCCTGCCAACCCTGATAGTCTATGATATGGCCAAATCCTGATCCCCCAGAAATAAATGGGAAAACTTCCGCTGGCTTAAGCGGAACCAGGATTTGGTCTGTACTGTAATCCCCATGGGCGTTAATGAGACAAGGGAGGTGAGATATGTTTTTTTGGACCAATTTCTGTATAAGCTCAAGAGAAGGTGGTCCAATAAAAGATATTACCTCACTCACCTTGTCTCTCTCATAGGGAGATACAGCTACAACAACACTGCATGCAACTATGGGAGTTAATGAAGGTCAGACATCATGGACTTGATCCTCCATACATGCAAATTCAGCATACATACAAATTCAGCTCCATACAGAGCAAATTCAGGAGTGGTCTGACAAAGCCCTGTACATCAAGTGAAGGGTGTGTGGGGTCGCACGGAGAAATAATTGTTTATTGTATACATTTTGTAACAATTTTTAAAGCTGTAATTGTCTCAGTCCTCATGCGGCCACAATTATTTAGTTTTATTAAAAAATCAATAAGGTAGTTCACTTTGCTTTCTTAAAATTACAGTTTATAGATATACATTTTTCCTCGGATAGATTAGCATTCTTTATGGCTTAATTATGGTATTCTGGAGCCTTAATGGTGGACAAATATTCCTCCTTTCTCAGTAATTTAATTTTAAAAAGCATTTAGAAGTAGAGTTAGGGTTCCTGTGGGTATGGCTCCCTGCCCTAGGGTTAAGGTTCCTATGGCTAGGGCTCTCTGACCTAGGGGTGGGGTTCATATGTGTAGGGCACTTATGGCTAGGGTTAGGGTTCCTGTGGCTACCTCCACTAGAGTTAGGGTTCCTATGGATAGCGGTTCCTGTGGCTACCTCCACCCTACTGTTAGGGTTCCTATGGGCAGGGCACTTGAAGCTAAGGTTAGGGTTCACGTGGGTAGGGGATTTGGAGGTAGGGTTGGGGTCCTAAGAGTAGGGACCCCCACCCTAGGATTAGGGTTCCTATGGTTAGGGCACCATGGGGATAGTACAGGAAAGATTTTTTGACTTAATTGGGTTGCACTAATTTACTTGTTCTTATAAAAACCACTGACTACCCAAAGGATTCTGAAATCCCGCTCTCTTTGCAGCCAGCTGAAATACTTGGACAAATGCCTGTTTATGGTGCGCAGATGTGACATCTAGTGGCCGCTTTTAGCACTGTATCCATTTTGTGTGCTCTCAGTGGAGATTCCAAGCTATAACCTCTAGTTGTTTATCTGAAAACACCATGAAGGCCTCAACCCATGCGAGTTTCAACATTTCTTGGCTGATTTTATCAAATGAGAGCTTTTTTTTGAGAGCTTGTTTTGTGAGGTAGGCCATGAAATCCTTTTGGATCAATTAGGACTCACCTGCATAGATAGTTTAAAATCTATTTTGACTTTTTCAAATAGCTAGGAAATTACCTTTTATTCTCTTTATAATACACTGATTATACTGGTTAGGATACTATGTGTCCAATCCTTGTACTGTCCTTTTACTGTCCCAGACAAGAAACAAAGTGCTGTGAAAATGGCACAAAGGGGCACTAAAGTTATATTAGAGATGCTTCTAAACTTGTTATTCATACTCCGTCAATGGCAGAGCAGGGAGCATTATAGCAAGAGAGTCATCAGATCAGTGCAGGGAGAGTTCAGTCAGTGGTTGACTGCAGACTGGGGACTGGAAAGTGAGACTAAAATCAACACTATGTATATGCTATAAATGTTTGACAAGCCAGCAATTAAGTGATCAGGAAAGCTTGGTGAAAAGTCTATTTTCGCCAGCTGGCACTGGATAACTCAAGCATGGCAAATGTTGACGTTCTTTGGCCTGAGTACAGGTGACAGATGTCTTTCACCAAAGATAAGCTGAAATAAATAGTGAGGGAGAAAGAATGAGAAATTTAAAGAAGATTGGCTTAGTCTATCTTCATTCCTTTGGGCAGACATTTAGGTATTTGTTAGAGTCAACTGACTTAGGAGCGTTCAGACCTTGCAGGATTGAGCCCTTACTGTCGTCTGTCCTGGCAGAGTTTGTTTCCAATGTTTTAGCGTGCTAGAACGGGGTCTCCAAACTTTGAGACGAGGGCCATATTAGATTTTGGAAGAGGCTTCGTGGGCCAAAGTGACTGTGAAAAAAATAAATATATGCAAATATATGCAAAATCATTTTTAAAAAACACTACTCTACTGTATCAGTGTTGCATTAAATTCTAAATTGGTATAAAATAGCTGTCTAGTGAATGCAGATACTGTGAAATCACACAAAATATTTGTCAATACATTAAAAATCATTTCACATTTTTTTAAATTTTTTTATTTCTAAAAACTCACAAATTTGTATCATACAAATACACATATTCAAAAGTTTGGCTGCACTTTGGTAAGAGAAGTTCCAGGTTCCCATCGTTGGTTGGGACTGTTTGGTTCAGTGCTGTAGTTAAAATTTAACCCTTTGGTCCTCCGGCTGCTGCCACTGCTCCCCATCCTTTGCTCCTCCAGCCACTGCCGTGACCCCCAACTCTTTGCTCCTCCTGCCATGCCACTGCCCCCCCACCTTCTCTCCGGCCGTGCCACCGCTATGGCCTGCCCACTTTGCTCCTCCAGCCACACTCACCCCTCCACACATGGGGCCGCCGGCAGCAGCTCGCGTCAGGGAGCGAACAGCGGTGGCTTCTCCATGTGCCTGCTTGGCATGCCTGCTGAGCTGGGAATCCGACAAATTGAAGCCGGGAGCCAGATCCGCCCCGGGCCTTAGTTTGGAGACCCCTGTCCTAGAAGGACGGTCACAAGGATGGTATTTAGAGCTCTATCCTGCAAGTTTCTGAGCACTTTGGCATCCGTCATACAAAGCACTATTCATGTGCTTAAGTGCTTGGGGTCAGAATGTAAGTACTTTGCTATAACAAGCCTCTACTGCAATTCAAGTTATGTGGCCAGGATATGTAATATCCAAGAACAGTCATGGCACTTACTGGAGCTGGGCAAATACTGCAAAGACTTTCTATGAATAATCACTCTAAACTTTTATTGGGTTCATTTCACAGGGAGAACAAAGGGTTACAGAGACTCACTTTTAAATTAGCATGCAGAAATATTGTTGCCAGAAGTGTTGACCCAGTCATCTAGTCAGGAGACAGAAAGCAGACCTTGCGATTTCGCTGACCAATCACAACTAATCAACACAGCAAATATCAGTTATTCACAGAAATTAGTTTACAGGTTAAACACCAGAGAGAAAAATACTTACCCAAAAAATAGGCCTCCTGAATAAATCTGGGGAAATTCAGGTGTGTTTGTGTATATGCCATGAGCAGAGAAGAGTACACGTGGAATGGACCAAGTGCTGTACTTGTTCTGTGGAGGGCAAGGCTATTCAGCTGGTGTAAGCATTATGCTAGGGGTTCCAATAAGAGCTAAACAAATCATCAGCAACAGTGAATGTTGCCTCTTCTCTCATCATCTAGGAACATTTGTTGGTACATTATTTGTGTAATGAGGAAAGTTCTGTCTGAATTTGCTTCCTGGGTAGATGCCCTACATGCTTCAAAGTGACTTACACAGTTTCAATGAGGCTGCAGTGCAATACACTGAGAGCTACGGCCTTAACAATTTTGCGTCCTCACAGCCAGTGTAAGTAGCCTCTTTGGCCACATATTCCAAAGCTCAGAATTTTATTTTGTATTATACAGAAAATAAGAACGAGCAATAGAAATGGGAATCTGTTTCGATGGTTCTTTCATTTTCTTGCATCTACTTGGTTAATAATCATGTGTTTTGTCAGTTATTTATACTCTCTCATTTCTATTTCATTGCAGTCTGTCATGCTCCTCTTGCACAGCCAACGCCGCTACATTTTTGAGTATGACCAATCAGATTATCTGCTCTCAGTCACGATGCCAAGTATGGTGCGCCATGGTTTGCAAACCATGCTTTCAGTTGGATACTATCGTAATATCTACACCCCTCCAGACAGCACTGCTTCTTTCATACAAGATTTCACCAGAGACGGACGACTTTTGCAAATACTACATCCTGGAACAGGTCGCAGGGTCCTTTATAAATATACCAAACAGTCCCGACTATCAGAGATTCTTTATGATACTACTCAAGTCACGTTTACATATGAAGAATCTTCCGGGGTTATTAAAACAATACATTTAATGCATGATGGTTTCATCTGCACCATCAGATACAGGCAAACAGGTTGGTTATAACTATCAATATTTTTAAAGGGTGATACGGTCACCTCTGGTAACACTTTGCCCCTGATCCTGCAAATACTATTTTATCTGGTATACAGCTTGAAATCAGGCCTACCATTGAAATCAAGTTTTTATGCTGAAGTAGAAAAATGTGTCTCTGTCTGTCTGTCCACAGGCATGTAAAAGCTATCCCATTTGAAATATGAAACATTCTTGATATCGTTTGCTATGAAATGGCTCTCATAATATTTGATTTGTTATTCCAATCTGAGGACATTTGCTAAATAATAAATCAAATTGCTTTACTGTTTGCATTTTCAAGTTTCTCTGTCATAACAAATTCAAAGGAATTATTTATGTCAGGAATGTGTTAGTCATGTTTAAAAATAAATTCAAGTTAATATTAGTTTATAAGTAAGTATATGGAAATCATAATTATATGTAAACTATCATTAGCTTAGAAGAATAGTAATAAGTATTTAAGGAGTGTCTATTCACTAAAGCAATCCATGAGAGAACAATTTAACATTTTTCTCGCGTGAAGATGTAGTCAAATAGCAATAAGACTCAGGGATACATTCAGATTAACTTCCTTTCTTTGTTATGTATATTAGATATACTATGGGTCTAATTCTTTTTTTCTTGCTTTTCTTCTTTTTCCTTCTTTGCTATATGTAGGCCCTCTTATTGGTCGTCAGATCTTCAGATTTAGTGAAGAAGGCCTTGTAAATGCCAGATTTGACTACAGTTACAACAATTTCCGGGTCACCAGCATGCAGGCCATGATAAATGAGACTCCTCTTCCTATAGATCTGTACCGATATGTTGATGTATCTGGAAGGACTGAACAATTTGGAAAATTCAGTGTAATCAATTATGACTTAAACCAAGTTATAACTACCACAGTGATGAAACACACCAAGATTTTTAGTGCCAATGGTCAGGTGATTGAAGTGCAATATGAAATTCTTAAGTCCATAGCCTATTGGATGACCATTCAGTATGATAATATGGGTCGTATGGTGATATGTGATATACGAGTAGGAGTAGATGCCAACATAACAAGGTATTTTTATGAGTATGATGCTGATGGTCAACTTCAAACTGTGTCTGTGAATGACAAAACCCAATGGCGTTATAGTTATGACCTTAATGGAAACATCAACTTGCTTAGTCATGGAAACAGTGCCCGTCTCACTCCTCTGAGATATGATCTTAGAGATCGCATCACTAGACTAGGAGAAATTCAGTACAAAATGGATGAAGATGGTTTTCTTAGGCAAAGAGGCAACGAAATATTTGAGTATAACTCAAATGGTCTCCTGAACAAGGCTTACAACAAAGTGTCTGGTTGGACTGTGCAATACTGTTATGATGGGCTTGGACGACGAGTTGCAAGTAAATCGAGTCTAGGACAACACCTACAGTTCTTTTATGCTGATCTCTCCAATCCAATAAGAATTACTCATTTATACAATCATACCAGCTCAGAAATAACATCCCTGTATTATGATCTTCAAGGCCATCTCATTGCTATGGAGTTAAGCAGTGGAGAAGAATATTATGTTGCTTGTGACAACAATGGCACACCCCTAGCTGTCTTTAGTAGTCGGGGCCAAGTAATAAAAGAAATTCTGTACACACCTTATGGAGATATCTACCAGGACACTTATCCAGATTTTCAGGTTATCATTGGTTTTCATGGAGGACTCTATGACTCCCTTACTAAATTGGTACACTTGGGTCAAAGAGATTATGATGTCATTGCTGGACGTTGGACAACACCAAATCATCACCTGTGGAAACATCTAAACACCATTCCCAAGCCATTTAATCTCTACTCATTTGAAAATAACTATCCAGTTGGCAGAATCCAAGATGTTGCTAAGTATACGACAGGTAAAAAAATTCCTATTAAATATACTTCTGGGTCAAATCCTTATATGGATCCAAGTCCATAGAATTTGCACAGAGAAGAGGAGTGGACTTTCAATTTGCATACATTTTAGCTGAATGCATTTAACCTCCTACTACTCACATAGCTTTATCTATTTTCTGTGACCTTGCAGCCAGTCAAGCAAGCAAATAACTGCATCTTCTGCATTTGCTAAGTACTAGAATTTGAAAAAGCATTGAGGCAGCATTATCTGAATTCCTTCCCATAATATGTAGAAGGAGATATAATACAGAATTCAGGATAAGTGTGCTCTGTGTTAAAATAATGTATTTTCCTCTGGTAACCAATTTTGAAAAATTAAGATTTTTGTCAAATCAGTATTGCAATTTGGTTATTAATGTTTTGAGGTTTGGTTAGGCCTTGGTAAAGGATGTCTAGTCGCACAGGTAGCTGCAATAGTAGTTCCAATTTAAGTTCTATCAGAATGGAGAACTATGGACACGTTTGCCAGTGCACAGCTAGCACTGTCACTTTTGTTTCTCCTCACCTTATCTTCTGGATCACTTTTCCTAGAAATGGAAAATACAAAATACATTCAGCTTCCCAAGAATTAAGATTATTGTTGCTAAGAATGCTTTGATTTTGTTTTGTAGATATTGGAAGTTGGCTAGAGCTGTTCGGTTTCCAGCTACACAATGTGCTTCCTGGATTTCCAAAACCAGAGATAGAAACTATGGAGACAACATATGAACTTTTACAGCTTCAGACAAAAACCCAAGAGTGGGATCCTGGAAAGGTTAGCAAAAGTCTGCCTACAAAACCAGAGGGTCTGCTTGCTAGTTAGCTGAACTACTTCTAAAGCTAAATTTAAAAATACAATTAGAAAAATACATAGAAAAATGTTGAATCAGATCTTAATAAAAAGTCCAGACCAATGTGATCTGAGGGATGATTTTCAGGAGAAGAACAATTCAATTAATTGTTGAATTTAATTTAATTAATTAATTTTTGTCCATTACTCCTACATTATTTTTATTTTATTACCATAGCATTTAAGATCCCTAGTTTCCATCATTTCAGTACAGTATCTCTTTGTGCTATATTCAAAAAAAGAACAAAGATGTTCCCTACACCAAAGAGTTTACAATCTTAATATAAGACAAAAGAGTACAGACAGATGCAGACACACTGACGTGGAGTACAAAGAAACAAGGGGACAGTATGGGTCAGCGTGCTAAGCAGTGAGCTGAGAACACCAATGGCCTAACTAGTGTGAAGTTTTTTTGTAGATCTCATGGAAGAGGAGAGTTTTTTTGGAAGGAAGAAAATACGTTAGTTTTGAAGGTATTTCCGGGGCTCTCCTCACAAGCAGAGGGGTAGAAAAGTTTTGTTTGAAAATATCGGTGTCATATTATAAATTTATACTTACTGAAATATTAAGTGCACATCAGAGCAAGAGATCTTCAACTTTTAATGGAATGATGCCACAATAAGGAACGCAAAAACACCAAAATATTAAATCCTCTGTAAAAATGTTCTGTGGTATAACAGATTATTTTTTAGCTTTGTAGGATGAGGGTGATGGTAGTGTTTTTGTTTTTTAGTTCAAAGTCTCAAACCTGCCTCAGGCCTTGTCTACACTCAGAACTAGGCATGTTTCAGCAACTGACGGCTAGCAGTCAATGTAACAGCACCTATACAGATCTCAGCTGTTCTCTGGGCAGACATTAACATTCAAGATTTGATCCTTATTGAACATCTATTAACAAAATTTTGCAGTTTTACAAAATAAGGTAGAATAAGAGGGACTGATTCTCTACTGCCTCTCACCTTGTGTAGTCATGTAAAGTATAGTCATGTAGTCATGTAAAGTGGGTGTAAAATGCTACCTGATCGAAGTAACAGCATTTTAAACTCACTTGGCCTAGGTGTGAATAACTATGGAAGGTACAAAGAGATGAAGACTGAGGCCCATTAAGTTTAGGGCCCTTCTCATGCAAAACTCCCAAAACTGAAGTCACTCAGATTTTATGGTGATGCTGAAATAGTATAGTGATGGGCACAATAAAAGCACATGGATGGGTGGATGTCAGTGGGAATTTGCCTCCATAAGGATTCCAGGGCTAGGCACTAGATCTACCTATAGATCTTAGGTACCTATATGGCCTCCATTACTGTAGTATTTTGGCACCTCGTGATCTTAAATGTATCCTTAAGGGATGGGATTATCCCATCTAGCCCAGATGTTTCCATACTTTCATTTGCTGAACTCTGCTTCAGAAATTCATGTCTTATGCGCACCCCCCTCTCAGGGGAGTGGGACCTGGTACCTGCTGGGGGGACTATGCCACTGAGGATAGGGAAGCTGTGGGGACCTGGTTCCACTCCCACCCCCATGCTCAAGGGTGGGGTCAGGAGGGTCAGAAGGGTTTACCCCAGGAGTATTTTTCCCCCTCCGCCCTGGACACAGCCACCTCCTGACCACAATCCTTCAGCACAGCCCCATCCACTTCTCTTGCACAAGGTTTGTCCTGCAAGGGAAGCAGATGGGGCTCTGGCACACTCAGGATGGGGGTGGGTGGGTCTTCAGTTTCCCTTTTGCAGTGTGCGTGCCAGCCACCCCAGCAGAGAAGGGTAACTGCCAGCTGGTGGCTACTGCAGTTGTGGCAGCAAGAAAGGCAGCGAGTCTGGTCCCAGCATCAAAGAACTGCCCTGAGAGTCCCACTCCATGGTCCGCCAGGTGAAAACTCTCTTCCACACTATGATTCCCATTTTACAGATGGAGAATTGACTCATAGTGACTTGTCCAAGGTCACCCAGGGTGTTTATGGTAGAGCAGGGAACTGCACTTAGGTCTCCCCAGTCCCAAGATGACATACTCACCACTAGAATAGCAATTTCTGGGAGAATATAAGGTATGTTCACCAAGGTTTATTTCTATGTAGGAAGATGCAAATATGTGATTCTTCTTTTGATGCTTGGAAACTAAAGGGCCCAAGAAACCGTAAGCAGTATAAACAGGCCACTGTAAAGTTTATTACTATAATTTTTTGTTGTTGCTACCATACCACAAATGTGCATTATGCTTTACAGACAAATTTAAAGGATCAGTATCTACTCCAAGGAGCTAAAGATATCAGTAGAAACTTAATATCATATGGTACTATAATGAACTATATAAAAATCTTTTACTTCAAACTGTGTTAATGTTTATGTTTCCAGACTATCCTTGGCATTCAGTGCGAGCTGCAAAAACAACTTAGGAACTTTATATCCTTAGATCAACTTCCTATGACCTCCAGGTATAGTGATGGGAGGTGTCTTGAAGGAGGAAAACAACCCAGGTTTGCGGCCATTCCTTCTGTTTTTGGAAAAGGTATCAAATTTGCCATTAAGGATGGGATAGTGACTGCTGATATTATAGGAGTAGCAAATGAGGATAGCCGGCGCATTGCCGCCATCCTCAACAATGCTCATTATCTTGAGAACCTGCATTTTACCATAGAAGGGCGAGATACACACTACTTCATCAAGTTGGGGTCTTTGGAAGAAGACTTGGCTCTAATAGGCAACACAGGAGGCCGGCGCATTTTGGAGAATGGCGTCAATGTCACTGTGTCTCAGATGACTTCTGTGATAAATGGGAGGACTAGACGGTTTGCTGATATACAGCTCCAACATGTTGCTTTGTGCTTTAATGTTCGATATGGAACAACCATTGAAGAAGAAAAGAACCATGTGTTAGAAATAGCCAGGCAGAGAGCAGTAGCTCAGGCCTGGACTAAGGAACAAAGACGGCTGCAAGAAGGGGAAGAAGGCATTAGGGCATGGACAGAGGGAGAAAAACAGCAGCTCTTAAGCACTGGGAGGGTACAAGGCTATGATGGATATTTTGTTTTATCTGTGGAGCAGTATCTAGAACTTTCTGACAGTGCCAACAATATTCACTTTATGAGACAGAGTGAAATAGGCAGGAGGTAACAAAGAAAACCTCTGCCTTTGCGTCACCAAAGACTGCCTGTTTTTAAACATAAAATGGTTTATTGTATTGGTTTTTCTAGTGCAGAACTCTGTATATATAAATATAGAGGAAAACACATATCCAACTGCCTTTAAATGTGACAGAAGATGGTATTTTAATATTGTTTGTTTAACTCTGAGAGATGACAGTGAAGATTTTTAGTTCTTGTGTGGCAGTATTCAAAATTTCAGAAGCAGAGTTCAAATGGTTCAACAAGACAATTTAGGATGGCACCACTCTCGTTTAAATCTCAGATACATGCAGAATATTTAAGAATTTGTGTGCTCTGCTTTCTTCTTGAAGATACATCTCTTCTTAGTTCATTAATTTAACAACTCGCAGATGATAAAGGTTATAGTGCTTGATTCTGCAACCCTTACTCACCTGGGTAGTCCTTACTCCCATGAGTTCTTCCATTGACTTTAATGGGATGGCTCGCAAGAGCAAGTGCTGCAGGATTCTATTTAGAACCTTATATCAGCACATTTCATATTTCACAACTATGATCTAAAGAAGTTCCAGACCTGAAAAACAGGGGGAAACGCAGTAGCATGGGATACAGTAGCACAGAATGGCTGTCCCATATTACATTTATCTTCACGCATCCATAGCCTCCTCCCATTCTCTCTGTGATAAATGTCATGTTGTGTAGAGTTTTGCATGTGGCAGTGTTCTGTGATTCTCTCCCCAAGGGCTTCAGTCAGACCAGGGTTACACTGGATTCTGCTGGCATAACCCCAAGCACAGAAGCCTGATGGCTGAAAGTCCACCCCACCGAATGTTGCACAAGGTGCCACTGCCACCACTCTAAAAGTGGACAAAAATGCGCACAAGGGTCTGATCCAAAGCCCCTGAAGTCAATAAGTCTTTCCATTGACTTCAATGAGCTTTAGATCAGGCCCTGACTCAGTGCATCGCAAGCAAACTCTGCCAGTAGTACTTCTGGGGACCCCGGGAAGGATTCACACACGTCCTCTGTGCCAGTGAGGGTGAAAAAAGCCCTGTCTCACTATAGAAAATAGTATCATTTGTGTTCACTGGACAGGGATTCTTCAGTTCATGGTTCATTTGTAAATTGGAGTGGTATTGTTTTTTCATCATCCCCTGAGCCTCTTCTCACATTAATAATTATGCTGTATGACTCAATTTTTATGTGTGAAAAAGACTGGTGGGTCAGAATTCAGTGAGCCTAAGTGTGGATAGTGAGTGTAGGACATTTTGGGAATGATTCTACACTCTTTGGCTAAGTCTGTAGAGCACATAGCAAAATGTTACAATGGTAGGGTGGGAATTTTATTTCGCAGGATATCGTGAGCTGTCTGTATAGTGATTTCATAGCAAAGTGTGTGATCCTTCTTTTAATTTGTCATTCTTAAAGGACCTCATTGTCTTGTGGGGGATTGTGTGCAAATTTTCTTTGTTCATTTCAGGTGGCATTCGAATTTTCTTTTAGAACCTATGCATCTGTAATGGCAACATTATTGCACATTTTTACCAAACAGATAGTAAATACAGTCTAATCATCTTTGCTCATATTTACCTTTGCCAAAAGCAGGGTTGGTTGGGTTTTTTTTTCCTTTTCTGTTTTCTTTTTGGGCAAGTGGAGCAAACTGTACTGAACTTAGAGATGAGCCTGAATTGGAACATCAGGTCTGAATCCCCTTCAAACTTTGGGGAAGTTTGGATCCAGCTCTCAACTTCACAACTTGGGTCTCCCTTTATGGATTCAGTCCTGCTTCCATTGAAGTCAATGACTGGCATCACTGGCGCAAGATCAGGCCCAGTGATGCACTGATCCAGAAGAATGCTATCCACACACCACCCCAAACTATGGAGAAATTGGGATTGAACTCCAAATCCAAATATTGTGACTGGGCTCATCACTCACTAATGTACAGTACTGGGAGCTCACCAAGTCTGGTATTGATAGCTCTGATCTCTGTAATTTCCCATAAAATCATGGAGCATTTGAATACCTCCACACCAGCCTAAAAATGGACCTTCAGATGCTTGAGCCTCTGATGTTCTTTTAATCAATGAAAAAATAATTTATGAACTGTATATACAGAGTGCATTCAGAAATGTGATGATGTATTTTATCACTAATCCAAGATGTCAATATTAGAGTCTATTTTACTTATATTTTAACCAATTATACTTTTTTGCAATTCACTAATGATGTGTCATTTTCAGACTGCTTTAAATATCCATTATAAAGAAACATTTGAAGCTCTTAATAGTAAATTACCTTGAACTGTGCATTTCTAGTATGTAATACATATTTAGTTAGCTTGTGCCTTTAGTTTCTTAAAGTTATATTTGTATTATATGCAGGAAATGCACTTTGTATTACCTACAGCTGTGGTTTTTAATACTGCCTTGATGATTATTATGCCAAAAGGTCATAGAGTGAAATGTATTACAAGTTTGTCTCTGAGAGCAGATTTGGCATTTTTCCAGTTCATGCATAGAAAATGTAAGATAGATTTTTGAACAGCATTTATTATGAAAATATGGATGTATAAAGAATCAAATGACATTACATGTCCCTGTATTCTTGTGGCATAAGAAAATGTCTTCATCGTGTTTGGTTATAAAATTGAGAAAAATAAAAATTCAGTGTCATTTTTAGATGAACACGATAGCATTTCAAAAGAGAATGACATGTATTTATTAACACAACAGCACTGGAGGCCAAAATTATACTTACCCACATAGGCCAGGCATCACTCAAGAGAGCTTCAGTTAAAGAATAGATCTAAACCATCTTGCTCAAGAATAATGTCAGATGGAGGCAGGGAAAATTTCAGTCTCCATGGTTGTTTATTTTTTAATAACTAAGCCAACTTTCTTTGTTGTTTTTTAATTTTGCACTATAGCCTAGAGACCCAAATAAAAAACCACAAAACAAAAAAAATCACATGGGACATTTTTATGGTCATTCAGATCAAATAAATTAATGATTGCATTCTGTGTTGGGAACCTGGTTCTATAAGTGAAAAAAACACACACTAATGCACACTATCTTGTAGCAAAATACCTACCATGAGAAGATACATAGATATTATTATCACAGCAAAACAAAAGTGTGTAAAAATAATGTTTCCTTTGTTTTCATGTTTATTTAGAAAACTAGAACATTTCAAAGATATATAGATATATAGGTAGAACATAGCCAAATATATACAGACTGGACAATGTGCAACTCGGTGTACACATTCTAGCTGTTTAGTTTGAGATCTTTAATGTCCGCTCAGTTGTATGCTAGTTAGAAGCTGTCTTTTTTTTTAATCATGTTTTCATGCACTTTCTGAAGTTTTATTTCTTCAAGATCTGCACTTATTCTCGTTCACCAAGCCCTCTTTATATCACCGTCTTGGGTAGGGGAGGGCAAACAATGTAAGTGTTATAAAGAGGTACTTTTTACAAGGATAACTCTAATGGAGATTAATGTTATTGGAAGGCAACGTACAGTAGTCTAAGATTAGAGTGTTATAAACAGAGGCACTTATAGAAAGGTTGGAGTATATAAGGAAAAAAAATCTACAGCTTCCTTTCAACATGCTTGTCTGCGCTGCAGAATTCACATCAGCATAATTGATCAGTCTAACATTTCAACGTTCAGATCAGACTGCCACAATGTTTTTTTTTTTTCCTATCAAATAGAGACAAATAAAATGCTGACTGTTATTTAAGCCTGTCCTTTATACAAAGAATTATCAGGTCAAAAGCTTACTGAGTGTAAGAAGAATTACTTCTCAACAGAAACTGATAGTTACTCAAGTTCAACTTACTGTGGATTTGTCTTGGCATTTGTCATCTTACATTATTTGTCCAAGAAAGTGTGTTTGCCATTTACAATATTTCCTTAGACTTAATGGTGGAATTTAGCCTCTTAATAAATGTTAGTATGTCAGATTGTGTCCTTGATGATATTTTACTTGTATGAACCATGGTAAAACATTGAAATCTTAATATTCTTCTGGCAAAAGTGTCAATAAAAGAGAAAGAGAAACATAGCACACAGTATATGTCAAAAACATATTTCTCTTTAGCTTTTTCATTAAAAGTAAAGATGTTTACAGTGTATACCAAGAGCTTCAGTTTCTACCTAACAGTTAGAGGTTCTAATCTTACAGAAATTGTGTTATAATGGCCTGAGCCTTGTTGCTAGGAAACACTAGATTCTGATTTTTTATTCCTGCTCTAACTCCTGTGGCTGAATAGTGACTGGATACTGTACAGGTTTATGTTCTATGGCTGCAGTTAATGGTCTGTTGCATTTTGCTCTGGTTTTCAGACCAGAAGCATGCGTTTTCTAAAACAGCATCATAACAACATGTTGTAAATAGTAAAAGTTAATATATTATGTGTCGATATTTGAAAGAGAGGAAAGAAGTACTTTGAATATTTCATTTTTAAAAAATAAAATTGCAAACTAATAGTTGGTGTGACATTTTCTTTGCTTACAGCAAGTACTCTCAAGCCATTCTAATTATTTCGTGCATGAAAACTTTTTTTTAGTAAAAAGCCGTTTAATAACAAGGGCGGTTCAAAAATATTTATGTATGAGAAAGTAAGTTCTAAATTTTGGTATTGAAACATCATTGTATTTCTGACTCAAAGAGGTGCACTGACAATTAAAACCTGCTTTTGAAATCATAACATACAGTTCCTGTACACATGCACCAGTTCTTACTCCTCATGAGTGAGAGCAAAATGCTTGTTGGTGGTACTGCCAAGAACTGAACCAGCAGGGGCAAGAGGGGAGGACGGGCCAAGTTTAGATATTCACTGATCAAAATATAGCAGCTCTTATTTGCTGGACTCCTCACAGGAATGAACCAAGAGAAGAGCAGTTGCACGCACCACATGAGGGGGGCGGGGGGCCGGGAGAGAAACTACGCTTGATGTGGTAACAAATGAGGGGGATGGAACTGGATGTGTCATCACAGAGATAGGTGGGTAAAGAGATTCCTGGAGTGATTAAGAAAAGGTGAACAGAGAGAAGGGTAGAGGTAGTACATGTCTTCCTCTGAGCATGTGCAGTGCGGCCTCACAATGAGGACAAGTTTCACAAAGAAACTGAGGCAGACAGGGTGTTGCTTACCACATCTAACTTTGAGGCACCTAGAGCAGTCACAAAGTCTATGCTCAGAGGTGCCAAATGTAGAAGGCCTTGCAGGGACCATGTACTCCCCACACACAATTTCTGCCCTTTATTTCCAGCCAGGCATCCAGCAGTGGGGGGTGGAGGCTTGCAGGGTGGAGCCATCAGGAGCCCAGGGCTCTCGATGGAGGGACTGTCCAAGTGGCCAGCACACTGGGGCCAGGCAGGGCCATTGGAGTAGGCGGATCAGGGCTTTTGCTGGTACCACGTGAACCGGCAGAGCCACACCCAGGTTCCCTCAATCAGGCATGAGTGCTGGGCTCTGCACCAGCTTCGGCAGCCATGAAGTCCAGCCAGGAGTGACTCAACAGGAGGAGCTTCTGCCTTGTGCACAAAGCCTAGGGAAAGGAGCAGCCCCATGCTCCCTGGGGCCTCAGCTATATAGGGCAGCAGAGGGGCGAAGAGGGGTCTAAGCCCATGGCTTGCGGGGGCGGCAGGAGGACTGTGGCGGAGCCTGCGTGTTCAGCGTGGAAAGCACTGTGCCTTGCCCCGTTCCACGGCTTTCTGAGGCGGCAGAGAGGCTCCCCGGGTGGGTGCTGTGCAGGGCTCCAGGCACAGACATGGCTCAGCTCCTCCTAGGCACTGCCACATGCAGGAGGGTCTTGGGCTTTCCTAGGGCACCAGCGCAGGTGCCGGGGAGTGGGGGCGGGGAGTTATGCTGACCAGTTGCAAGTACGGTGAGCGTTCCCACCAGGGGCTGGGAGTTGGAAGTACCCCTGCTGGGGGGGTGATGGTGGACCAGCAGGCCTGTGGGGGTGGGGGAGGCAGACAGGGGAGCATGAAAAGGGCTGATGGGGGGGGCACCTGACCACCCCATGTCACCTCTGCTGCCCCCCACCCCACCCCAGCTTTAAATGCTCTCTCCTCCACGCACACTATTAACACTTAGGCGTCGTCTCTGCTTCCCCTCACTATACAAGGACTGCCAGACGGCTCAGAATGGGTTTCACAGAAGCTAGCACAGCTGGCGTCTGGCCTCATGGAAGCTGCCATGCTAAGTGGTTGTGCTAAGCTGCATCCTGCTCATTGTGTGGCATTTGCAGCTGCAACACCCCGCTGGGCATTAAGAGCTGATTCTCTTTTACCCAGAGCCATTGATTGGGGAGGTGGGAGAGACACCCTCATAACTGTGGTTAGGGGCTCACCAGGGAGTCCAGGGCTACCAGGGGAGGAGGCAAATCTGAACAGTGATCATCCATCACTGAGTTAAAGGCCCTGCTCCCTGAGCTATAGGCTACCCTAATGTGGGTGCGTGCCTCCCCGAGCCCCATTTTGGGCTGGTGTGCTATTTTCGTGTGGGGGGGGGTGGGGGCAATGTGCTTGGGTGAATGCTAGAACCAGCTGGTATAGCATGCTGAACATGTGCACTCTCGGGCCTAATTGTGTAGTCACAGAGAGAGCAGCTAAACAAGCCAGGATATGTGCGCTTGCTCACCCCCCCCCCCCCCACACCCCCAGAGGCACCTGTAGGTCGGGGCAAAGGGGGAGGGCTGTGAGATTTGTGTGACAGCACGTGGAAGCGACGGGAACCTGGTTCGTGGTTTTATACGTCTGCACTTACTTAGGCCCCTAAATCCTTTAGTGACCAGCCCTAGCTATCTAGCCACACTGCACAGCATGAAGTAGGTGATGACGCTAGATATGCCACCGCTGACCCTACCTGTTAGGAGGTGGCATAACCGGACTATTGAGGGCACCAAGACAGTTGGTGTGTTTAATAATCGAAGGGAGATGAGACAAAAGCTGATGTTTAGCGAGCTGGGCCTGCGGAAGGAATGGGTAGTGAGACAGGGTGAGCTGGTGAGTGTATTACTAGAAAACAAAGACCGTAGTGATGAGGGTAGATACAAGTCCCTGGGGTTAGCCCCAGCACAAAATGCAGAAAGCAAGCGCTGCTACAGTTATTTCACAAATTCAATGTCACAGAGTATAAAACACGCCCCTGTTGCTGTTGTTCCATAGATAACCTGAAGCCTCAGGCCCTATTTCTGGCTAATGCTATTAGGGCAGGCAGGGACAACAGCAACAACTATTAATCGTTCACATCAGCACTTGAATGAGCACCTGCTGCTTGACCAAAGAGTGCTGAGTCTCTCCTATGTTATGCAGCTTTTAAAAGAAATAGACACATCTAGCATCAGCCATAGGCATGTCAGTTTTCAGTCCATTGCGCGTCACAGAAGCATGTCCCCCACTGCTCTTATGTCACAGGTTTTGCTCCGCTCCGCATGCTACCATAGCAGTCATCAGCTGTTTTGCATAGACAGCAGTAGCTCGCTGTGGCCCTTGGCCAATGTAGCTCCCTCAGTTAGCACCAAGCTTCAAGCTGCCAGGGACTCCTGCTAAGAGTATCTTTTCAAGTAAGATGCTCCTCCATTTGCGGGTCCTGCCCCCATGAGAGGACAACTGAAAATATGATATTGTATTGAGAGAGTATGAATCACATCAAATTGCCACTTTGTAACAGGGCAGCAACTCAGCAGGCATGTTGCTGAGGCAAGAATTTGACATTTTAGTATGGCATCTGTATTGTACAGGCTGGTACATGTTGGGCACTGCAGGCAGCTTTGTAGCAGAAAAGGAAAGACAGCGCTAATGAGAACGAGCCCTGAAAGCCAAAACTCAGCAGTCTACGGCCTGGAGTTAAGCAGCAAGCAGTAAAAGCTTCAAGGCACAGACATGACCAGAAAGGGTCAATCAACAGAAATAACAAAATTACAATTTCATTGATGTTCTTGTTTAATGGGCACCTCATTTGCTCTGACGAATTATGTAACAATAAAAGAGCAACTTCTTTAAATATTTTATTGAACAGTAACTCAGGCCAGATCTGCCACAGTATAAAACAACTGAGTCAGAAAAACTTTTCACTCAAGCAGTGATATAATGAGTAGCTACAGCACAATACACACACAAGCGTTGTATAAAAATAGTACATTAAAAGTAGGAATTTGTAGGTGTTTCAACTTAAATGAGAGTGGGAAATAATTTAGAGGAAAAAAATAAACAAGTAAATGTAATGGATTTGTGATACGTTCTCTAGGTCTGGGAGGTTTAGGTGGTAAATTTAGTCACTTTTTTTAAGGACACTTTTATGCTTTACAATTAATATTTTATATTAGGCTGTTAAGGACTAACTTATCAGATACTAATGGGATAGGAATGAATTTTCTTTATGCCAATTATGGCTTTTCTGATACGGCTTATCTGATGTCTATGTCCACTTCCTAGAATCTATTGTGTCTTGACTGCAAACAAATTCCTTTAGCAATGTGTGTAATTGAAGCTTTCAACAAGCTGGCAACTACGGCTCCATGGTCTAATTATCGGCCATGCCCATACAAGTGTGGTATATATATCAGTCCTCTCACAGAGTGGCATTCATTCCCATGCAAGGCCCTACCACCACGTCAGCCCTGCGCCATGACATTAGCAAAGCTCCACTTTAGAGAGCAGTGGGTCCCCGAAGGCTACGTATGGATCAGCCAGAGAGGGACTGGCAGAGAGGCCATGAATCCAGGATTGTCAGAGCTGGTGATCAGGCAGCAGTGCACTGGAGACAGAGAGAGCCGGCAGTCAATTTCCCCCAGCCCATAGGTAACGGCAGCAGTGGCAAATACGCTTAACTGCAGCATCTTCCCAAGTGACCACACCGCATGGCCAAGTGAAGCCTGATTACTCAGTCTTTTTTAGGGCATCCAGGAAGTTCATGCAGCTGCCAGTACATCATGTAGCGGTGTATAAACCATGGTAGAGCTAACAAGGCAGACCCCCTGCATTAGCTGGTGCCCACCAGTAGAGGGCAGCGCTGGTGGCCAAGAATCCCTGCATAGCATGAGTGCAGCCTTCTATTTACATGTGCATAGACTAATGGGCCCAATAAAGAGAAGGGGACAAATTATAGTGGAAGAAGGGAGGTGCGAGGCCTTCCCTCCTCCAGTCACGTCACTCCTCCCCAGGGCCTAAACTGTGACTGTAGGAAGAAGCTCAAACTCCCTTAAGTGCTATACTTAGGCTCAGCTAGCACATCAGAGGTTTTGCCATGGCTCAGAGGGCAGCAATGCGCCAGTTGGATTCGGCTGGCCTTCCCACCTTCACTTGGAGCCAAATGTTTTCTCACAATGTTGTTTTTGTCCAAACGAGTAGCTGAGAACCCTACTCATTCAACAGCTAGTGAAAGCTCCCTAGTTAGCCAGTGCTGCCAACTTTGGGGATTTTTATCAAAAGGCTTACAATCTGCATTACCCCAGCTTTCATTTAAAAAAAAAGTAAGTTTCTAGCACTCAAGGGTGTGTATTAAAAACTGTGACCCCTAAAGGTTCAAACACAACAAGGCAAAAAAGAGACCCAAACATACAATTATTTTAAAAAACACGCATGATTTTTAAGTCAGTCTCATGATGTTTTTGGGGGGAAGGACACAGAATCATGGGAGTTTTTTGACCGGTTGGCATTGGCAATACTGCAAAACAAAAATTATTGTTTTCTGAAATGCCCAGACTGAGAAAAGTTTAAATCTATTCAAAATGGTTTCCCATTTGATGTTATAGATGGGCAGTGCCCTCCCTATAGTTAAGGTTGAGATGAGCTTGCTATTTAACCAAGATTTTTTCTAATTGTTCTAAAATCCACACGCACATTCAGATTTCCTTGAAAATTACTGTGTGACATCAGAGGCTGGAGTAAGGTTAGTTGCTCAGATTTGGAGTCACAACAATGAAGGACAGTTTGGCATCTAGATGCCACTACCATAGGCACCCAGAAATAAAAGGAAAAGAGTGCAAATCCTAGGGAAAGGATTTAAAATAAAAGGAAAAGAGTGCAAATCCTAGGGAAAGGATTTATTTTTTTTACAAAGTTAGCCACCTTTCTTCAGCTCACAGAATATCTGTAAATAATTTCCTCAAATTCATTTGTTGCTCAACAAGATTCAACACATTTTTTTAAACTTTGGCTGGCTCACAGACTGAATTTATTACATTGCTGGTCAGTTCGAATTGTTTGGATTGGGCAGATAGTACAGGTTACTTTCTCTGATTGAACAAGCATGCCAGCACACCCAGCAAAAAGTGGCTGATGCATATGAAATCATTCTAAAATTCGATTCCTGGAAATACACATGTCTGCACCTTTGAAATTTGCTTCTAGGGTGAAATTCATCCTTGAGCAGAGAGCCAGCACAAGGTATCTGCAATATAAAAGCCACTATTCTGTGGCCATAAAGGAGTCTTATGTGATACACAGGACTTGTGCTGGGCTGAATTTAAATCAGAAATCAAACACTAAAGTAACTTCATGTAAAAAAGACTAATTAATATTCAAATAGAAAGCTCCCAAGCACCAACAGAAAATGAAAGTATTAAGTCATTCAATTGCTGGGTATTTTTCTCCCATATCTTTATAAAAAAGGAAGAGATTCACGCCAATCTTTTAAATGGCAGACTAGAAGTTGCATTAAACATACATTTCTGAAAATATTACAGGAAAACTCACAGAGTTGTAATGTCTATAATCTACAGCATTTTGTGCTGGTGTATATCCAGAAAAAGACATATGGAAGCCTCTTTAAATTACTTCAAACTCTGGAACATGTCTTCATGAAGGATGCAAATAAAAGTCATGATCTTCTTTTTTTCCTACAAAAAAAAAAAAAACCCAACAACAAACATATAAAAATATGAACGCTGCAAGAAGGCAAAAGCTCATAGTCTTTATATTTACTAGGAGGAATGGGAGTTAACTACATTTCATTGATCATTGGTGCAACCGACTTGCTGTAAAAGAAATATATTCACATACAGCACTGTAGTTGGATATAAATTCCCTAGCAAGCACCACAAGGCATCCAGACCTCACAATCTAGACTAGGTGCTAGGAAGATACCAATTTTTCAGACTTTAGGAGGTGTACACTGTTGTTATGAATGTCAGGGGTAAATAGAAGCAAAGAAGCCTGAATTCTCTCTACCCAAAGGCCTGGGGTGTTCAGGATGGAGGGAACAGAAGCTCCCCTCCAAGCTTTCAAGGGAAGCAGGTCAACAGAGCCTCACCCTTGCCCCACACTTTTCTGCTGTCATGGATGCATGCATGTGGTGCAAACTATCTGTCCCTTGATGCTTAGTGGCACTGGACTAGTTCCACAGCCTTTTAGACCAGCCATGCCTGTGGGTTGGGGATAGCCAGAGACTTAGCACTTTTGATGGCAGATGTCACAGGCCCATGCCATTCTGATCACGAGTGCTTTCCGCAGTACCTTGTGAGTGCTTGGCTTTCCCAGCCTTCACTACTGGATGCTGCAGAGGTGTTATAATGCCTTGCTCTGGCTTCTGGAATGCTGTAATTAGGTTGTGTACTTTCCGGAACAATCTTCTGTGGACCCCAGGTGCAGTCTGTAAAGTGTGAGATCAACAAATTACCCAAATAACAAGCTACAGAGAACACCTCAACCCAGCTACCTGGGAAGTGTTATATAACAGCACTGTTTCCACACATGTAAAAATATCAGCAGGCAGAGACGTCCATTCCCAGAGCCAACTTAGATTCGTTGGAGCTGTCCTCTCTCCTCTCCCTTTCTCAAAAGCATAGCCAGCCATTTGAAATGTGTATTTTGGTACTAGCTAAGCTTGTTCTCTGCACTGCACGCCCACTGGCTCTACAACTGCCACAATCTCACAGGGCAGCCATGCAGATCAGATGAACCCCTAACGTACCTCCAGTCACTTCAGTGGGGTACAACAGTGAGGGCGTTGACCCATTACATTAACTAAAATGGCCACTGCGTTTAGACACAGCTATCTGTTAATAACCATCCTGAAGAATAAAGCCTTGGCTGTCAATACAGATGAGATCCTGCAGGGCTTATTGGGCAAAGTTCCCATGGATGTCAATTCAAATTTTGCTGAAATAAAAACTGCAGGAGCAGACTAAATAATGTTGATTTTTAAAAAAATCCTAGTAGTATTAGAGTGATTCCTGATACATCTGTGAAGAGTTTGATTGTACAGGAGGGACAAAAGGAAATGGCTAGATATGATAACACTAGCCAAGGACAGCAAGTAAACATAGCTCTCAGCCTGGCAAGGTCATTGTGATCTTGGTTTCACACTGTGAAAGTGAAGGGACTTCAGCACCATCAAGCTCTCTTCAGATGGTTCCTGATACTGGCAGTGTGGTGGTAGAGGAAGGGCAAGAGTCTGAGGGGGGGATTTTTTCTTCACTCAAGATAAGTATATGACTGCCATTGAAGTATTGCTACAGTCAGGACAATGACGCTAAAAAGACAGTGTGTGGGGAATTCCATATTTATCCTCTGTCAAGGACTTCCTTGTCAGATTTGCTCACTTTACAAAGCAAAAGGCCATGAAGAAAATTTTGACCTCCTGCTTTAATGGGAGCTCCACCTGGGGTCAAGAAAATGAACAGGAGGAGGTAAATTCTGCCTTGACCTAGATCCCATACACACCCACACACACACACACACTTCTGAGGTCAGTGGATTTGTACATGAGGTAAGCCAGGCCAGAATATGGCTTACTGAATTTTCTCTTACAGCCTCAGAGCTTAGCAAGCCTCCCTGTTTTGGAACAAATAACTATTTGCTGATGTTCTGTATTTCAGGTCCAATACTAGGGCCTTCTCCTTTGCCCCACCACAGGCAAAACACCCACTGAAGCCAGTGCAAGAATGTAGCATCAAGTTCCTGTATTTAAAGACAGATAGAAAATAGATATCAACTAATGTCTGGAGTCCATCGTTTTTAGCTCTTTGCACAGTGGTGAGAAAGTAATTTTTTAAAAAAAGCAGGAATGGGTGTGAAGCACATTCAGCTCCAGGTTTGATCCAAACTGACATCAGAATCTGGTCCAGGTGTTTCCAGTGCAGAACAACATACTCTGCTCTAATTTTGCCAGCAGAATTAAGCCTGCTAAATTATATTTTAATGTTTGTAAATCAGTGTTTGTTAATGTGCAAACTGAAAGCTAATTATGAATTAACATGCTGCCTACAGCTAAAGAACAAGAAGTTCCAAAAATAAATAAGGATTAGTATTCACATAAACCTAAGTTATGCCCTGAACTTAAATCACTGTTATTATTGCACCTACTGCTACACCAGTCCTAAGTTTCCTCACAATGCAAGTGAAGATAAATATCATAACAAATCTCAGCTATCTTGTATGTGCCTTGTGCTATTCATAAATACAATCTGTCAAGAAATTACCTTAAAAACATTGTAAATCAAAGGGAATTGCTTTGAATAGTCTGATATTAATGGCATGTTTGGCAGAGGAGAAATTAATATTGACTGTGCCTGTCAAAATATGAAAACACAATATTTTCTGCTATTTAAAATGCTGCAAAATAGTGCATTGGTGCATTCTGTAACCACTGAACTGTAACGGAATGAATTTGTGCATTCAAAATTGTCCAGTCTGGCACCAGTGATGGGCTCACTTGAGACTGATTAAATTACATGAGACTAAGATATTGCAGAAAGGTGAATAACCCGGATATATTTCTTGAAATCAATACCTACACTCAGTTATGGGAACTTTTAGAAGAAAAGGGGCAATACATACCTCAGCACTCCAGGAACCTGTATCTGTCTTGGACACTCTGTAGGTATAAACATAACCCTTATATCTGTGAAAGAATCAACATGTATTTATTAGTCATGTCTATTGGCAGATTTAGTATTTGCTCTGTAATGCTGGAATTAGTTCATTTGAGAAGCTCCTTTCCTTAGCAATAAATGAAATGAATTAGCCTATATTTAGAAATTCAAAATTTGGACCCAGATCGGTGAGCTAGGTTTGAATCCCCACAATTGCTGTCTATTAGGACTTGGAGGAGGGGGTATTGTTTGAGCCATTTCTGCCTGTGCGATGTGGGGAGAGAGAGCTCAGTGGTTTGAGCTTTAGCTTGGTAAACCCAGGGTTGTGAGTTCAATCCTTAAGAGGGCCATTTAGGGATATGCAGAGAAAAATCTGTCAGGGGACAATACTTGCTCTTGCTAGTGTAGGCAGGGGATTGGACTTGATGACCTTTCAAGATCTTTCCAGCTCTATGAAATAGGTATATCTCAATATATTATCTACAGTTGTTCCATATTAGACAATGAAAGTTGCGTCAATGTTTTAATTTTCCATCAGTGGCCTTTTACATGCTTATTTATGTATCGGACACACTTCCTGTGGAATAAGAACAGAACAGGTATCATTAGTAGATGACGGTGCTGCTAAGTTTTTTTAAAAACTGCAAATGTTCCCAGGTGCTACGCAATGGATATATTTTATTTAGAAATCTAAAAGCCACAATATCAAGGCAAATTACAGTTTGTCTAGCTAATGCATTCCGAACCCTCAAACCTCTACCTTTGCAGTTCCATCCTGCACTGCTCAAAGGTCATTAATAGTCTCCTGGAAACACTGATCACTTTATGAGATCTTGAAATCTTCCAGCTATTTTAAGCACAGTTTCCATTCAAGGACCTCTGAAAATAGATATCAACTAATGTCTGGAGTCCATCGTGCTACAAGGAGCCCAGTACTTTACATGATCTTATATGTATAAACCAAGGTTCAAAAATGTGACTTAAAAGCAGAGTGACAGATGTTAGTGACATGCTATTGACTGTGCAAAGTTAAAGTAAGTGGTAATAGATCAGACCAGCAGTGTTTTACATCCATTTTGCAAAGGTGGACGTGACTACACAAGATGCAGGGCAATGGTGAATCAGGCCCAATGCATTCAGAAAATGAAATAAGTTTACAATAATCTGGGATTTCCACCAAAACATTATGCTTATTAATTATTTCAGCATTAGCCATTTTTCAGAGAGCAGGTACATAGTCCATCTCTTTCCAATGATACACAATATCACAGTAGTTAGTACAAAATAATAGAAGTCCTAAATGACACAGATATATGAACACATTTGCATATGCACCATGTGATGTGTCACTGCAACTCAATCACTCACTACTGAAAAGCCATTTCGATAACCTCAATCAGGATTCTAGCTAGCAGACGTAATTTCAAATTCCAAAATAGGAAGTCATTAATAGTTGTCATAATGTTTTTAATTCACAAAGTGGGTGCAAAATGCTACTGTTTTGATTTGTCCACATTAATAACCCTTGGGTTGTCACGTTGCACAGCTGTGAATGCATACACACGGTGCAAATCAGGTCCCCAGGGCCAGATCATTTGCTGGTGCATCTACGCTAATGTCAGTGGCATTGAAGATGAGGATCTGGCCCATTGTTTCTATGCTGAACTGTATGTTGTACAGAACCTTTCTCTAGATTGTCCCAGAAAACAATTCTTTGTCTCAGCCAAATGAATTACAGCACTTTTGATATCTGTTTTCTTAACGAATATGATCTTATCGTAAAACTTTCTGTTAAACAGCAGGAACTGCATTACCACTTTAAAGCATATTATACCTTCAGTTTGCCCACAACCTGATTTTGATGCGCTGAGTTCCCCTTCACCATTGCATGGCAGCAGCCCCCAGATAGTCTAAACAAAGGTTCATGATTTAACCCGTCTCACATTAATGTTTAAGGTCAGGCAGATGGGCTGCTTGTTTTTCAAGCTGAGAGTGTGTAGCGCAGCTCCCATCATTTGCTCCTTTCCCCTCCCACACAGCTAGGTGCCCTATGCCAGTAAAACCGGATATAATCTACACCTAGGCAATCTTTCAACCCACTGAATGAGGTGTTTCCCCATTCGCTGTCAGCTCAATTCTCTCTCTCAAGCAGCTCAGACTGGAACTACTCTTAGTTTGAGAGGACAGGCTCAGGCACATATTATATTTTACACAGTGCATCCGTGTAGGCCAATGAACTACATGCCATCAGATCAAAGCCTGTACTCTTTGCTCAGGGCGAGGGCAAGTCCCTGATATAGAAAAACTGCTGGAGGGAGGACAAGGGTAAGGGGGAGAGCTGGCTCCCAGGGTTCTCTCATGGAGCTTCCTCCCAAGTCTTCCCTTTGGGGAGGTGTTTGACCTCATGTTCCATGGAAGAATCAGAGCACTCCGCATGGGGTCCCTATGCTCAGGCCTTGCTCTGGGGACCTCTGCAACACTTGATGGGCCAATGCCAACAGACCTGAGCTGTCAGAGATGCTTCAACCAGCAGAGATCCCCCCTGTACAAAAAGCATTCTCTGCAGGATTGGCCTGGGAGACCATGTGAACCCTCTGAACCATGTCCTCAGCCTGCCCCTCTCCTGTCTCTAAAATGGCCCAGATGAAAAGCCCAGCTCCAAACATCCCTGAAGTTTCAGGATGTGAAATCTGGATCCACATTAAAAGACGCTCAACAAAATGCTAAACGGAGCATTGACTGTTGCACTCATTGGGCCTGCTTCACCCCTGCAATTCCCCAGTTTTCTGCTGGCAAAACTCCATGGAATGAAGCATGGAGCAGCACCATGGTGAACCAAGGCCTACATGAAGTACGTCATGTGCCCAGCTTCTTGATCAGAGACAAAAGACATTATAACTCCTAATTGCTCATGAGCTGGCTTAGAAAATAACTCTGGCTAAAAGTACCATGCTGGATATTGCTTGTAGAAGAGGAGATAGCTAGTTAACGTCCCATCTCATATTAGAGAGATCGATATATTTAAAAGCTACTGAACAAAAGGTTGCTTTGAGTCCTACAGAAAACAGTTTCTACTTTGATACCTTAACTAGGAAAACTCTGTCAAGGGGAAAGCGTATTAAATTTTCTACTACAGGAACTATATTTTGCTTTATATGATAGGTTTTTTTCCTTTATAACGTAGTCCCCCAAAGAGCTGTAAATGCCTTTCACACAGATGATACATTGAGACAGCATCTGCCTACCTAGCTGCCCACCTCCTTCCTTTTCAGCTGTGTTCAAACGCGTTTCAGCCACATTCACTTTAACAGGTGAATAATTACAATCTTCTGCACTGTTGAAATAGCTGGAGGATATTAGCCATTTGCTGCAATTTATAATTTAACCATGACATTTTTAACAGCATGGTATGTTTTGAAATAATTGCCAGATGTTATGTACCTTGGCTGGGAAATTTTATTGAACTAATATTTATTCATTTTTAGGCCCAAAACTGAACTGAAAAGAGCAAAGTCAGCAATAAATTGCATTCAATGCTATCTCCTTCAATATAGCTCTTTACAGAATAATTTGAGTTTGCAGTATCAGTTCCTATGAACTGACAGTCTATTTAGACATTAACACATCACCTTGGAATTTAATCCATAGCCTAGGATTTAGGTCAAGCTGGTGGTGCTGCATATAGCTAAGCTTGCCCACGCCACTCACAGTAAAGCCGTTTTCAGTCGCTTATGACTTCCCCAGCTTTAACCATTCAAACTGATTTTTTTCTTCCATTTTGGGTATCTGCCTCAAGCTAAATTTTTTGGTGGACGTTTTGGCAAAAAAAATAAGGTTCAGCTCTTTCTGAGAATGCTATCAGGGAAAACTCCATTGTTTGGGCCAGGTTAAAAAAAAGTCTTATATCCAGTTTGTTCAGCAACTCAAGTGCCTCCATATATTGTCTTTGTTTCAAGAATGCCTTTTGCTGTACTCAGGAGACACTACCTAAATTTAGCCAAGTTAGAAGCCTTTGAAAAATTGCAATTCACATGTGCTCAACAGAGACTTGTTAGTTTGGCTGCTAAATTTGCACAATTCCCTATACATTGAGCATGCTCTATCTTGGGGATATGGGGCAGAGCAGGCGTTTTCCTGCATTTGCTGCTCCCAGCTGCTGTGGTCCGTATGATGCTGGACATGAAAACTAAGAAACGTGAGACTATCTCTCCTGCAACCTCAGTGCTGCCCTTGCTAGGACCCAGGCAGCAGGGATGAGCACACTGTAATGAAGAGCGAACAAGAACCAGATGGGCAAGATGGTGGAGGAGTAGACAAACAAGGAGCCTGTGGGAGGGGAGACTAAGACTGGGAGATGGTGGGGGTAGCCTGGACCTGAGGGTAGAAGGGCTTGTGGGGAACTGGGCATAGAAGCAGATGTAGGTGTTGGGGGGAGATGGATTGGCCAGGTAAGGAAACTGGGAGCTGAGGTCAGAGGAAACAGGGGTAGGAGAAGACTGGGACTGGGACAAGGTGACTGGGGAGAGACATGACTGGGCTAGGAACAGAAGGGGTCAGACTTGTGGAGAACCAGGCAGAAGGAGCTGTGACCTCTAGGCCATACTCCCTCCAGACCATAGACTGGAACCAAAGCGTATGTCTTCACTACCCGCTGGAGCGGATCGGCGGGTAGTGACCCATCTATTGGCGATAGATTTATTGTGTCTCATCAAGACACGACAAATCGATCCCCAGAGGCTACTCTCGTCGACTCCGGAACTCCAGCTCGCCATAAGGCACAAGGCAGAGTCGACGGGGGAGTCCGCCGCTGACCACTGCCACCATGAGGACGGCAGGTAAGTCGGCCTAAGATGTGCCGACTTCAGCTATGTTATTCATGTAGCTGAAGTTGCGTATCTTGGGTCGATCCCTCCCCCCGCCTCCCAAGTGTAGCCCAAGCCCAAGTTTTCTGAGATTTCCCTGCTCTTGGCAAATATCTGTGAAGCTCATTGGTACAGAGTGTGGCAATAGAGCTGGTCCATATAGACAGTGACAACCTATTATGGCTACTGCTACTCCATTAGCTCAGATGCCAGAAGTCTGTGTCATAGAGCTAAGGATTCCTTCCTGCTGATGACTTAGGTGAGAGTCATATGGTGCCATATGATGGAATTTTTTTTGTTTGCTTTTTTTAAAAAAACCTAGAAAATTTCACACACAAAAACCCCTATGTTAAACCCACACTGAAGTTGCAAAGTCAAGCACTCAAAAGTTAGGCAAGGCCAGAATTAAGGCCGTTTGTGTGATTTTAATTCAGCCCTTCTGTGCGTATTATGACTACGTCTATGATTATGGCACAGAGGTCAAGGTGTTCACAATAATTGTGAATTTTAATCAAATCTGCAGCCATCGCAGTGGATCCTGTGGGCCCAGTGCTTCACTCCAGGTGTTGCAATCTGGCCCAAATGGTTGCAATGCTGCTTAGGTTTAGAGATGGAGGAGACAGACACGCTGAGCGCACTCAGCTGCAAATGAAGTCAATGGAAGCTGTTCTATAAACACAAAGTCCAACATAATGCTAAATATCCTGAAAAATCTGAGCTGAGGTACCTCAAATTGGGCATCAAAAGCTAGTGGATACTTTGTGTAAAACAGGGATAATACCATTCCCCTCATTTCACTTGTGTGTGCTGAAGTTGAATTAATTAATACATGTGATGGACTCCAATAATAGAATGGTGAGTGCTATGGCAAAGCCCATGTTCAAATTAATAAGTCTGTCTTCAGAGGAGAGTTTGAATAGCATGCAATAAATAAGGCCTGGGGCCACACCCTGAACCGTAAAGAGAAAATACGATATTGAACAGCTGCTGATTCAGTGAGCATGGCCTGCCCTGTGCAATGAATTAGGCATGGGTACTGTGGAAAAATATCATGTGAGCATGTAATTAAAGACTGTCATAATGCATATGCACAAGGACAAACTTATGAGTTCTTGACTTTGCATCGTTAGATTGCTTAAGAATGTAATAAGTTGTATGTCTGTAAGCAGGTTAACAGGGAGTAATATATTTTTGGAGAGGCCAGAAGGAGGTGTAAGTTAAATTAGGGGGAAGGCCTACATTAGCTTAGGCTTTCAGCCTCCTTCCAGGACCTGTGACCAGCAGCACCTGCAGATGTGGGGGCAGCGCATGGAGCCTCCTTTAGGGACCTGGCATCCACTTCCTGGGAGCTGCGGTAAGCGCCGCTGGAACCCTACAACCCGCACCAACACCCCAATCTCCAGCCCAGAGCCCCCTCCTGCACCCTGAACCCTTCAACCCCAGCTGCACCCCAGATCCCACACACCCCAGCCAGAGCCCACACCCGCTCCTGCACTCCAAACCCCTCATCCCTGACCCCAACCCCCTGCCCCATCCCAGTGAAAGTGAGTGAGGGTGCGGGAGAGCGAGTGATAGAGGGTGAGGGCAATGGAGCGAGTGGGAGCGTGGCTGCAGAGAAGGGGTGGGATAGGGACCAGGGCTGGGGCAAGGGTGTTTGGTTTTGTGAGATTAGAAAGTTGGCAACCCTAGTAACAAGCCATAACATGGGATCATAATAGGGCTGTCAATTAATCGCAATTGAATTAATTGCGTTCAAAAAAATTCAAAAAAAATTGCACTTTTAAAAAAAAATTAATTGTAATTAATTTCTCTATTAAACTATAGAATTCCATGCTGATCGTGCTTATTTAAACAAAATGCATTAATTAAATTTGTGACTGAACTCCTTGGGGGCAGATTGTATGTTTCCTGCTCTGTTTTACCTGTATTCTACCATATACACCTCTACCTTGATATAACATGGTCCTCAGGACCCAAAAAAAATCATACTGAGGTATAGGTGAAACCATGTTATATCGAGGCAGAGGAGCACGCAGCCACGCCCACCATATTTACCATGTTACATCAGAATTTGCCTTAAATTGGACCGTATATCGGGGTAGAAATGTATTTCATGTCATAGCTGTCTTGAATGATAACCCAGCACATTGTTCATTTTAAGAACATTTTCACTGCAGATGCAAAGAAGATTCCAGTGTGAAATTTCTAAAGGTAGCTACAGCACTTAAACCAAGATTTAAGAATCTGAAGTGCCTTCCAAAGTCTGAGAGGGACGAGGTGTGAGAATGCTTTCTGAAGTCTTAAAAGAGCAACACTCTGATGGAGAAACTACAGAACCCGACCACCAAAAAAGAAAATCAACCTTCTGCTGGTGGCATCTGACTCAGATGATGAAAATGAACACGCATCAGTCTGCTCTTCTTTGGATCGTTATCGAGCAGAACCCGTCATCAGCATGGACACATCCCTGAAATGGTGGTTGAAACATGAAGGGACATATGAATCTTTAGCGCATCTGGCACATAAATAGCTTGTGATGCCAGCTACAACAGCCATGCACACACCCCTTCTCACTTTCAGGTGACATTGTAAACAAGAAGCAGGCAGCATTATCTTCTGAAAATGTAACCAAACTTGTTTGTCTGAGCAATTGGCTGAACAAGAAGTAGGACTAATTAGAGTTGTCATTTTAGATTGTTTTATTTTTGAATGCAGTTATTTTTGGATATAATTCTATATTTCTAAGTTCAATTTTCATGATAAAGAGATTGCACTAAAGTACTTGTATTAGGTGAATTGGAAAATACTATTTCTTTTATTTTTTACAATGCAAATATTTTTAATAAAACTAAATATAAAGTGGGCACTGTACACTTTGTATTCTGTGTTGTAATTGAAATCAATTTATTTTAAAATGTAGAAAACATCCAAAAATATTTAAATAAATGGTATTCTATTATTTTGAACAATGCGATTAACCGCAAAATTAATATTTTTAATCATGCACTTGATATGTTATTCATTTGACAGCTCTAGATCATAACTTAATTGTGTGTTCTCCTTTTCTGGTCTATGACCAGGTTAGGTCTGAGCATGTCACATCTAGACAAAAAAAATCGGAGATCTTCTGATTTTTACAGTGTTCTCTGTGGTATCTTGAGCCCCTCATGCTATCTGAACACTCTAAAACTGAAGGCAGCATCCCTGTGACCATTGGTTTGTCATACATTTTTCTGACTCCAGAACATGCATCCTAAACCTATCTGGCCCAGCCTCTGCTGTGCCATTAACTAGAAAGTAGAGACTGGCCCAAACCAAAACCATGAATATGAACTTCTTCAAAGTTGGGAAATAGAATCACATACAAATCTATGGATTTGCTTCAGAGTCAGACTGAAAAACTAAAAGGGACCCAAATTTCTTATTCTGGCTCAAGAGCAGCCAAAATCTCACAAAACAGCATTTATTTTGAGATTTTATCTCAAGAAGGCAGAAATCTTGCAACAATGGATGATTCAGTGGAATTATTTTATGTGGGCCAGACTTATGAGAAAGGAAATGGGCACATTTGTGGTAGTGTCATTGCTATTATAACAGCATCTTCACATTTTTAGGTGTCTGTTGTTCTGCTTGATGCAGTTGCATTTTTAATGTTCTGTTCAGATACAGAATGTTACAGAGGAGAGATTACCCATGTTTTCTCAAGTACTCTTCACTTTTGAAGAAAATAGAAAATTCTTACTAATTAATCCCAAACCCTACCATTGATTCTGCCCCAATGGTGAACCTCCAAAATCTGGACTAGACCTAATCTGGATTTTAACTTCACTTTATCAGCTTGTTTCTCTTCTGTTGTCTTGTATTGCATGGTGATTGTTAGAGTAGAGCAGGAACCGGAATTTCCATTTCCCGTGAATTTCTGCAGTTCTGCAATTTGTTTTTGTTACAACTGAGAAAAGTGTTTAATTTTTCTGCAAAATGAAATTTTCAAAAAAAAAGTCATTTTGGGTCAATTGAAATATTTTGTGTCAATGAAATTGTTTTTTCTATTTTAAATATTAAAATAAAATACATATCTCAATGGAAGTGTGTTCTGCAATTAAAAATTTAAACATTCCATACCAAAAGTGAGAGAATGGAATGTTTGGACAATATCAAATTGTTTCATTTCAATTTTTGTAATGAAATTTCACTAAGTTCAACAGATTCCCAAGAAAAATTTCAACTTCAGTGAAACATTTTCTAAGAGAAGTGCTTTCGGAAAATTTTCTACCAGCTCTCATTAGCTATCATAATTATCCAGGGCGCAGAATGACTGTGTCTTATTGGAATGGTCACAAAAATATTTTAATTATATAAAATCCATCAAAAAATTATTCTTGACGATGATATTCATTCCAATGGTTTGGGAAGGTTGAAATATTCACTTCAGTAGAATTTACCAATGTACTGTGAAGAATTTTCTTACACAAGAAAATGGTGAATCCTATTTACATTGCTAACCTTGAAAGGATGAAGCTTCATTGCCAAGAAATTTTTGTTCTGTTACATTTTAAAATATGATGATTATGTGCATTGCTATAATAAATGCAATTACTATGCAATTTCCTTCAAGAATATTAAATGGAAAATAAAGGAAATGCAACGGTAAGTCTGACTCATGATCCTGAATCCACCCTCACCATGCATAGCTGATGTGCTTATTGTACTGAAAAGTTTTGGCACAGTGACTGAACTTAAATACTCCAAGAAACTCAGATACTATGGTTATGATGATGGAACAAATATAGACAATTAAAACTGCTGAGACAGGAGTCTGTCCTGTCACCATTATCAGTGCTTCAAGCACTCCAAACAGTTTTATACTCAAGTTGCTAATTATTCTCTAAAGGTTTAATGCAGTATAGTACATGAATGGTTGACTTCAAAAAAAAACATTTGAAAGCACAGTATAAAAGTGATGTTGTATTTAGCTTAAACTGCTATTCTAATAGATATTCAGAGGACTGAAATAACTACAGTAGACTCTCGATTATCCAGGATGATAGGGAAAAAATTAATCCTGGTTAATAAAATCCCAGATAATCACCATCCATAGGAAATATGGGGGGTGGGGGTTGGTTCACCAGCCACCCTGCATTGGGGGGAGGGGGTGATGGTTCACTGGCTGCCCTGCATCCTGGTGCGGGGGTGGGGGTGTTGTTTTGAGGTTTTTTGGGGTTTGGGGGCGGCAACAAAGCCAGAGACGGCACTGCAAGTTACATGTATTTTTTTTTTTTGACATCCTGGTTAATCCACAACCTGGTTAACCCAGTCCTGGATAATTGAGAGTCTACTGTACTCACATTCATTTTGAGTCATTCCCCCTAAAATTTTTGAGCCCCCAAATACAAATACGGTAAGAGTATAATCAGCATTGGCTTTACCAATTTGCACATGCAGCTACTTGTCTTTGCACAGGCATACACGCATCTGTAAGGGTGAAGGGAGCATCTGCACCCACAGGTACAGTCACAAATTTTGCAGGCCCAGTTTAAAAAATAAGCCCATTCTTGTGTCCTGCATTCCCCATTGACTTGATTAGGGGCAAGGTGTGCAGACAGTCTCTATGGCTGTTAAAAAATGTCAAACAGGATATTTAGACAGGAATCCAGGATGTCTGTGAACAGAACATATTGCTAGCAAAGAAAGACCTTTGTAAGAAAAAAATAATAAATCTTGTAGCATGGTATGCAGTATCCAACTGGTTTACCCAGTGGAACCATTTCTTTAAACAATTCATACACAAACATCCTAATTTTGAAGAACGGCAAGAAATGTTTCAGTTTTCAAAATGATCAAAAGATCGTTAATTGAAACCTTTGCGCTCCTGCGCTAGCATATTTGACACTTGCAGCCATACACCCACTCTGCAGTAATCAACATTATTTGCTTAATAACATTATTAAAGAAGTCACACTGTAGGCAGGCCCAGGAGGAGTACTTCATTTTAAAATGTTGCAGAACATTGGAGGGAGCATCTGTATTTACAAGAGCTATGGGAGACCCCAATGCAAACGAAAACCTACTTATTGCTGTATGAACTACTTCCCTTCATCATTGTGGTCTTAAAATATCGATGAAAGAAAGTGGGTCTTTGTGATTTGCCACAGTCACACAAAAATAGTTTTCTCTTTGAAGGCTTGTGGGCTCTCCTTTGCATGCAGTGACTTAGGGCACTTCAGTCTGGGCTTGAACTGAAGGGGAACTGGAAGAAAGCAGCTCTCTGTCAAAACAAACCAATAGTACTTTTGGGGAACAGAGCAGTGGGGAAGAAAAGCTTGTTGGTAAATGTTTATCAAACAGGGTCTCGATTATCAAAGCCACTTCAGTTATCGAAGGGTTTTAGCCTGCCACCACTAACCATAGTGTCTGGGTACCTTCCATGTAAATTCAACGGCAAGAGCAAAATCCTTTATGAAATGTGTGGAGTCTGATTCTTCTCCCTTTCAAAGGGCATTACTCTGCTTAGGGTCAGGTTTTTATTTTAATGAGGAGGCAATCGAGACCCACCACAGCTGTTGCTGTCTTTCTTATATTCAAAGTCAGCCAAAGTGTTTAGGGAAGGAAAGGGGCATAAAGAACGTTTTCAACTTTTTAGAAAGACTCTAACGTCTTTGGGGTCCTGCTGCTGTCATTGCACACCCGAAACTGACTTCACATGGGCAGTGGTGTGCGCAGGATTGGCCAGCCATGTTTATTAGCAGTGGCTACAATATTTTCATCCAAACATTTTTCAGTGACAAATGACTTTATGGGAAATTTTTTTGTTTGGATCAAAATTTTCTATTTCTTTAAAAAAAAAAACTCCCCCCCCCAAAAAACTGATTTTTTTCCTTCTCCACACTGTAATCAGTGAAAGGGGGGAAGAGAGAGAAAGGGTAAGACTGAAAATTTTGCAAATCAATTTTGTAGTTTTCATTTCATCAAAAAAAATTATCACGACAAAAACTTTTCAGTTCATTTGAAATTTCTCACAAAGTATATATACTTTTGGGGGGTTGGCTCCAATATGTATGATGACAGCTCTTCATTCACTTACAGGCATTGCTTCACCATTTCAGAAATCATTTCATAGTGACTGAATCTCCAGTAAGCGGTAAACATTCTACCTAAATGCTCTCTAGGTATTCCTAGAGCAACCATTATGAGAGTTTCTGAGTGCCGATTAAACGTTTTTTTTGTTAAAACCCATCGTTATTAATTGCATAGTGCCAATGCTGTTCTATGCACTTTACGAGCAGGTATGAAGACTCAATCACAGCCCCAAAATTTAACACAGAAATACATTCTATAGTTTACTAATGGTTCGGGAGTGTTTTTTTGTAGTGATGAACCCCAAAGTCTCCACACACCCCTTTTTGGCTTTGCCAAGGCTTCATAGCATGTACTGTTGTCCCTCTGGTCCTACATGCGCTATCTCCCTATCTACTTGCCAGTCTAGAATTTGTTCTTTTTCTGCTGCAGCAAACATCTATATCCCACAATGAGTTAGTGTCTGGTTCATTATCTGCTTTCTCTTCCCTTCTGTGCAGAGCTGCTCCACTATTTCATGTGTTTTGTCTGCTATAGCGGTCTATTGCATACGCTAATCTAAATCATCATCACATTGCTAAATCATTCTGTAATTTCTTTGTATTATCCACTCTGAGGGCAGTGTTTCCTAGTTTATCCTCTGAGGCACTAATTACTGTACGATCTACTTCTTGCACCGCATTCATTACTGAAGTACCATATTAAAGAGTCTTGAATCCAGTGCTCATCTCTGTGATTCTGCCACCAGATTTCCATCCATGTCAGATCATAGTTATCTAAACAATATGGTTCTAGCTTCTCAGCTAGATAGCTCCACTAGCCAGTATCAAAAGTTTTCCAAAGTACTTGTATTATGGATTACAAAAACTTTACTTATCTATAGTTTACAAGTAAGTAATATATTTCAACCTTTGCTCATGCAAATGTATTCCTAAATGCAAACATGTATTTGTGGTTTGCAAATTTTGTAGTCACAATTAGGAGGCTCCTTTATTGTTTATTGCATTCCCATTTGTCTTCAGAACCTATGAGCATCATATTTAATTTTCTAATCTATTCTTTAAAAACCTGGCCTTCCTATCATTCTTATAAACAAACTGCCTTTAATATCGCCAGAAACTCCTACTGATTATTTGCAGATCCATGTCCTTGTTAAAGGCTCAAGGATTGAATGTAGGCTAACTAAACTGATTTCCTTGGTTCTCGCTTTATTTTTCATAAAGCTGGATAATATTGTACATGGCTCTCCAACTACCTGCCACCCCTCACCTGTTCTGGATGACCCCACAAATGATAAGTAGCTGTTTCACCATTTCCTCTGATAGTTCTCTAAGAATGCTTTCATTATTTATGAGCTGGCTCCTTTCAGTAGAATCTTATCATCACTTTTCATATATACCCCAAATCTGCATTAGCTTTTAACTCAATACACTTCTTAATCTGCTAATTTTTGTTGTTTTGTTAAAGACTGGGATAAAGTAAATATTAGGTGTGTCATCCCACTTGGAATTCTTTAATCTTTGTTTTTCCTTCTAATTTAGTAGGACAAGGCAGGACGATTACTTGTGATTAAGGCACAATAGGAGATATAGAATGGGAATTGGGTTGTATTTACAGTTCTGCTATAGCCTTCTTATATGGTCTAGGGCACTGCTTATGTGGCTCTAAGCCTCAGTTTGCCCCTCTGTAAAACGATACTACTACTCACATTCTTCACAGGTAAAAAGAGCCAAGGCTAAATCAAGTGATGCTGACAAGCACATTCAGAACTTTGGTGGAAAGTGTGATATAAATATTATTTTAGACATAGTAATACCCTCATTATCTTATCCTTTCTATATGGACAAAATCCTCTGCTTATTTCTTTTAGCTAATAATCATTTGCTTTGTCTCAGTAATTTCTGATAGTAACATATCTTGTTGCTACCCTTTCTTCCCCTTCAGTTCTTTAAAGTAGCCCTCGGCACGGGCTGTTGCTTTGTTCTTTTAGTGGCATAGCACTTCATTGTGCATACACAATGCTAATGCTTAGGATTCTTTGTCCTCTCTCTCCTCCTTTGCTAAAAGAGCTCGCACTTCTGTCATTCAAATACCCCAGAAATATTAAGCCCTTTGTCAGCTCATACCCATTTCAGAAGCAACTCATCAGTGCCTTCTCTTTGAGTTGGTGACCTATGACAGACACCTCATAGGAATTCCTCCCTTTGCCCCAACTCTATTATCCTAACTGATAAATTGTCACCATCTATTTGTATTTGTAGCTTACTCAGAAATCAGCAGCAATACTCCCAGTATGCAGGGCTATATTCAGCTGTAGTAAGGCTGGCAGAATCAGGCCCTGAAACATTGGCAGCTGCTCACTTTCCATATATGAATGAAAAGCATCAACATTCCTCCATACCAGCCCCCAGGGGAAAGGAGGTTTTGGGCCATACTGCTATAGGGTGTATTAAAAAGGAAGATAGACAACAGGGAAAACCAAAGAAATTATTCTGTGTGAAAAGCAGCATGTGCAATTTACAATCCAAACTACATGGCTCAAGCTGTTATAACCTCCTTCCTGCTCTCCACCCATCATCACAATCTGTTCGTCTTTGCTCACTGGTTTGAGTCCCATTTAAGAGTAAGTGCCCCACAGCAGGAACCTGTCCTCTCCTATTTCAGCAAAGAACCCCTTACACCTTCCCTTGCCTGAAGTCAGTGTTAAAAAGCTACGTCCCCATGGTGCTTTGGACACCGAAGCATTTGCACATTCTGCCAGAAGATGACCATTCTAACTGGCAAATGTAACAGGAGGCAGAACACATGCTGTGAACCCAGAAGCTAGAGGTCAACATCCCTGTGGAAAGCCACAGGATCACCGAATTGGCTGCCCACTAGAAGGTCCCCATGCTGCTGACCCTTCACCAACTGGAATGGAGACCCATAAGAACACTTGCAGCTGCATTCTAAGTGGCAGCTGGTTTCCCCAAGACTTAGACATACACCGGGTAAAGGGTGTTGCTGCAAAGCCTAGACTCCCTCCTTTGGTTCTCTGTACTCACAGCACACACAGGCAATACACTCCTGGAACGCTCTCACTGTCTCGCAGTAAATAGCTGCCATCCATCCCTGTAGCCAGCAGCAGCTTCTCCCCAGTCTCCCGGCTGATGTTCCCATGATAAACGTCCATAGAATCCATTTTCTGAAGATGAACTGAGTGGAGCCCAATCGACCCCTGCTAGACAGAGGTGACTGGTGTTAGTGACTGTTGCACAGCTCAGTGCTGTCACCGGCTCCGCCTGCTATCCAGCTACTCATTGACTCAATGGTTGATGTAAACAGGATGTGTTCCCACCTAGAGCTTCTCTAAAGACTTTTCATACTGACAGCCAGAGCTGATATCCCCTATAAGGCAAATGTGACATTTGATAGCACTCATATGACTCACAGCTTTCAAGACAAATGTTAATAACAGGTATATGAAGCCCACAACCTCCTCAACAAAAAGCAATGCTCCTCTCCTTACAACCCAGGATGTACAAGTTATGGTTAGGCTGAGAGCCACATTTGTAGCACTGTGTCAGATCACGGCCTGTTAGTATTTTCAGTAGAATGTTTGTCTTTTAAGGGTTTAAAATGTTGGCAAGTTGGAAAAAGTAAGGGTCATACCTGTCCTCCATTGTCTAAAAAATCAGGGCTCCATGGTGCAAGTGTAGAGGTGTTATCAAATGAGCAGAAACCTGAAGTTATGGCAAGGTAATCTAGCAACAAAGGACATTGTCTGTTTTGCATGTGGTAGCAAAGACTTTAAGGGTAAAGAAGTTAAAACAAAGTATATGAATCACAAAGTGAAGGGACTGAACCGCTAAATACATGTATTTCCATAGGGTTCAGCAGACATGCTGAGTGATTTGCAAGTCACTGTAAGAACTAAAGCATATCACCTGACTCTTAAATCCACTCAGAATCTATCAGTCACCAAGTTCTCTCGGGCAAGTAACTTCAGTTCTCTATGAGCCCTTTACTCCAGCTCAGCCTCCATTAAGTGACCCCATGTGGAATATTCCCAGCATAGAGTAGTTCCTTGGGCATTATAGTATTAACAGAATGGCTCTGCATGTCCAGGGGAGGAAGGAATTTGGTAGGACCAGAGTGATCTGCACTCCAGCTCTCTGGAACCAGAAAGCAGCCCACAGGAGGCCACTCAAAGCTCTGCCGCCAAGCATATCCCTAGCCCGGCCCGGAAGTCGGGATGTGCTAAGGTGACTTAAAGCTACTTTGGGCCCTCCTACGGCTGTACCTTCTGCAAGAAACAGCTCAGAAGCAGGGCTGCAGTCTCACTTTGTACGGCTCTTACTGAAAGGGCTGTGAACCTCTTCAACTGGAGCCCATCTATGATCAGCATATATTAGCTGGGAGCAAGACTGTATTGTGATGGAAGCTCTAGAAATGATAGGAAAAGGGGCTAACCCATTTTTCATCCTTATTCATTGTGAATAATTCTGGGGGTGCAAAATCAGGAGCACCAAATGGTCAGAAATGTCTGTGAACATTTTTGTCATCAGTGGCACTTGCCTCTAGCTCATTACAGCAAAAGTGTGCAGCTTTTCATCTGCTTTTCTTTCTTGCAGAACTAATGTTGAAACCATAATTCACCAAATGTCATGTTTAAAGAGACTTCCTATGAAGAGCTGAGTGCTCCTCCCTTAACGGCCATGCCAGCTGTTGGTAGATTGATGGCACTCAGCACCTTGCAGGATCAAACCTGAAAAGAGTATTATAGCTCACTTTAAACCCATGGGAATCATGCATTTGAGTGCTGTGGCCAAAAATGTGCCATTTCAAGCCATTGGGCTTGGGTACTGCAGGTGATTATTTTCATGTAGTTGTATAGTATGTGAATGCTCTTAATGTCAGAGGTGCTAATTATTTCCACTTCAAGGCAGATGATACATTATTGCTAATGCTTCGGTGGATTAAGCTGGCAGAGCTCAAAGTAGTATATTTTAGAAACTGTATTTGACATTTGGAAACATTTTTTCTTTCAGCTGTTCAAAAACCAGGTTGTCCTTCTTGCAGCTGTGAATATCAATGCAGTGCTGATGTAACATGGTCACATGTAACGAGATCCCACACATCCTTCCTAACACTATTAGCAAAGCAGACATTTCAGTGTTGTCGAGAAGCGGATAGAACAAAAGGTAGAACAAGCTCAGAGACACATGCCCGGCGTGTATGAAAAAATCAATTTCCTTCAGCTCCTGTGGGCTGACACGGCTTTTCTAGGTGTGTTTGCTGTTTGAAATCACTAGTACATCATCTGGTCAAAAGGTCTACCTGCCTGTTTGGTAATAAGCTAAAAATTTACTTCCCCGCCTCCCTTCCACACTTACACTTCAGACATTTCCATGTATGGACAAATATTAGAGTGACCGGACAAGCACACACGAAAAATATGGACAGGGTGCGGAGGGGTAATAGGAGCCTATATAAGAAAAAGACCCCAAAATCAGGACTGTCTCTAAAATTGGGACATCTGGTCACCCTAACAAATATCCACCTATGGAAAAATTGTATTTTTGTTTCCTGAAGCTGAAAGACACCACATGGCAGTACATGGGATTGCCTCATGTTCCTTCATCAGCATTACTCAGCACAAGCAGCTTCTGCCTGTGGCCCATGTATGCATTCAGAGCTAAATTCATCCCAACTATAGCTGTTCAATGCTACCTGGCTAATCGCCCTCTGGACCCTACAGCCTGAGCTACACTGGTGGGGGTTGACCTAAGATATGGAACTTCAGCTACGCAAATAGCGTAGCTGAAGTCAGCGTACCTAAGTGAGACTTACCTTGCGTCCACACACTGGTGAGTTGACCACTGCTGCTCCCCTGTCAACTCCGCTTCTACCTCTTGCGGCGCTGGAGTTCCAGAATCGACAGGGAGCGTGCTTGGGGAACAATTTATCACGTCCACAGTAGATGCAATAAATCGAGCCCCGATAGCTCGATCACTGTCCACTGATCTGGCGGGTAGTGAGGACGTACCCTGAGGTAGTTCTTCACATGAGCATAAGCAATATACCTTGCATAGGGGGGTGGAGTGTTCTGCTTTGGTCACTTATTAGACTTATTGGGTCAGTACCTGGAGGCCTGATTCATCACTGCCCTGCTCCTGGTGCAGTCAGTCAGTCAAAGAACTTCACAATGTTTGGGACTAGAGCGGGGGGGGGATAATCTGTGGCTCCAGAGCCACATGCGGCTCTTCAGAAGTTAACATGCAGCTCCCTGTATAGGCACCGATTCCGGGGCTGGTGTTACAGGCACCAACTTTCCAATGTGCTGGGGGGTGCTCACTGCTCAACCCTGGCTCTACCACGGACCCTGCCCCCACTCCATCCCTCCCCAGCTTCTCTCCTGAGACTGCAGCACCCTTGCACCCCTCCCGAGCCTCCTGCACACCACGAAACAGCTGATAGGGAGGTGCAGTCAGGGACAGGGGGACGGTGCTGATCAGCAGAGCTGCTCGTGGGTGGGAGGCACTGGGAGCTGGGGAGGGGGCAGGAGAGAGCTGCTGATGTATTACTGGGGCTCTTTGGCAAAGTACATTGGCAAATTCTGGCTCCTTCTCGGGCTCAGGCTGGCCACCCCTAGACTAGAGATATGTCCAAGCTGCAACATCTGCATCTGGATCCCAACGTCCCCAACCGTGTTGAGAGACTCTAGTGAGGGGAGGGAACTGGGACTTTCTGAGAACCCATACTCCATATCTAATGCCCTAGGTATTCAGCTGTGGCATAGCCACAGCCTCTGTCAAGACACAAATAGACAGGAACGCATTAAGTGGTTTTCACAGCTACTACCAAGGCAGAGGGAGCTCTGCAGCTGTTTACTCTCAGAGGCTTAGCAGTTTCCGAGGCAAATTTGGGCTTGCTAGAGCCTGAAAATTCCAACAGCAGTATTTACAACTGGTCTATAATCTAGTTACAGAGATGTCAAGGTGTTTACTGCCTCACTTAAGTGTTGGGATTCAGCTTCCCTGTTTACTTTTCTTATAAATCAGTTGTGAAAATATTTGCACAAAAAAGAACATGTATTGAAAAGACAGTTCTATATGTGGTGAGAAGCATTCGGCTAAGCACCTTTCCCACATAAAACTCATGTAGATTTTTTTTCATACTACCATCACACTAAAGTTGTTTTGGGGATTTCATCTAACTTTCCTCTTTCTTGACCCATTTTCACTTTTAATAGGTGATTTCAAAAGAAGTACGTGTGGTAAGTGGGAAGGGAAAAAAAGAAAATCAGAATGAGCCAGCATTGCAAATGTCATTTGACCACTTTTAGGATTTCACGGAAGAAGCGTTTGCAGGAAATCTTTACACTTTAAGAGCATGAAGCAGATCCATAGGTTTGCAGGCTGTCTGATCTGCTTTGATGTTTGAGCTTGCAATATTTATTACCGAAAAAGGAAAAACAATTGTTGCAAACTTTTTTCTTTCAGTTATAAAAATGCAAACAAACCTCAATGACTTCTACATAAATTCTTTCTGCAAAGGGGATGGACTGGGGAGAGACAAAGGTGAATTGTAAGCAACTGTTGCTATCCTGATCCAGGAAGGTTTAGTACCAGGTAAGCCCAAAGACCCATCTTAGAGTAAGAGCTGTTCCAAGTTGAATGGGCTGCCCACAGTCCCTAGGGACACCCTGGCCATGCTCAGTGGGATCCAGGAGGGAAACTGTGTAGAAGGCACTATGGTGGCTCTTACACCACTCAGGCTGAAGAAATCTTCCGCAGCATCTCAGCTAAGCTTTCATTTGTGCACCACCAGAACGGCTCCCAACTGCTTCGACCCAAAGCAGGATCAGAGTCACTCTCTCTAATTCTGATCCAGCTCAGGGGTCAGAGCTGAAATGTTGTCCCGTGAGACAGAGCCTTACCTTGAGCAGTACATTTTAGGATGCCTCAGTAGTTCATTATGCTGTGCTATTCTCCATGGTTGTGCCAACAAGGAATGGTAAGCTACAAGCTACAGCTTTTCCACCATTTGAGCGAGTGGGGAATGGCCTAGTAACACAGCACTGACCTGTGGGAGCAGGACTGGTCCCAAACTTCTAACGCCCTGAGCCTGATTCTACAAGGTGCGGAGCTCCTTTCTGTCCCCCGGACATCGCTTGGAGAGCACTCCACACCTTGCTGGGTAGACTCAGCAACTGCAGTATCAGGCCCAGCTCAAAATAGTTCAGTGAACAGCCTTGTAAACTTGCCCACAAGCCACGATGAAAGATTTCTCTAAAACCCATAGAGGAATGGCAGCACCTGCTGTGCTCTGAAGTATTTGGCCATGAAAGACAGTCTTGTGCTTTTCCGTTTTTATTGTTTACTTTTCAGTTTTATTTCTAAAAGCCAAAGGTTTGTGTGGATATATAGAACCTCACCTTAATGCAGAGTGAGGAAGGCATCTTATCACCTCAGGGTGCCCAGCAATAAAGAGACCAAATGCCCTATTAACAGATGGGCAGTAAAAGCCCTTTTCACAGTGCTTCAGGCAGGAGATTACAGCTCAGGAGACCTGGGTTCATGTGCCAGCTGGGACAAAGACTTTGTGTGAACTTGGGAAAATCACTTAATCTCTCTGGACCTAAATTACCTGTGTCTAGAATAGTATCAGTGGGTAGCCGTGTCAGTCTGTATCCACAAAAACAACAAGGAGTCCAGTGGCACCATAAAGACTAATAGATTTATTTGAGCATAAGCGTCCGTGGGTAAAACACTCACCTCTTCAGATGCATGGAGTGAAAATTACAGTGTTATACTGACACATGAAGAGAAGGGCGTGACCTCACAAGTGGAGAAACACTGGTCCTCCACATGAAGAAAGGGGAGTTACCTCACACGTGGAGAAACACTAGAAACTCCGCTTGTGAGGTAACGCCCTTCTCTTCATGTGTCAGTATAACAATGCCTGCATCTGTAATTTTCACTCCATGCATCTTGTCACACACAAAAGCCTATCCCCAAATAAATCTGTTAGTCTTTAAGGTGCCACTGGACTCCTTGTCTCTAGAATGGGAATAATAATGCTTCCTTTGGCTGTTTTGCCTGTCTGGCCTATGAGCTCTTTAGGACAGAGGCAGTCTCTTGCTTTGTGTATTAGAGTACTGATCGCCATGGGAACCTGATTTTGGCTAGAATGCTACTGTAATACATACAATATAACTCATAAAGATAAATCAATCACAGCAGCCCTACGAGGCTGGTGTGACGCTGACAGACCAAGTGCCAGCTCATGCCAAGGCCCTGGGCCTTACGGAACAGACAAACATAGAGCCGGAAATCAGTCTGGTTCATGTGTGTTTTAGTACTGCTGAAATAGAGATTAGCATTATAAGAATGTGTTTTGACTTTATGGACTGCATGTAAGATGCTGCATGTACTAATCCTACTTAAATTATATGCATCCCATATTATAAGGTATTGTTTAAATATTTGCTCTCTAACTATAAAAATGTTTGCTAAGACTGTAAACCTCCCCTCTCTACCCCTCAATCAGAGGAAGCGCTACTGAGCTCTAAATGCTAGTTTACCACAAGTAAACTATCTTCTCCTCAACAGGTCTACCGATATCAGCTATATCATTGTGGATGAAAAACTGAGTTGACTGCAAACCCTCCCACCCACACATGCCCAGGAAGAGGGTACATAACAAACCCTCCTCCCGCCACAGTTCGAATGCTATGGGCAGCGGTGCTGGAACAATTTGTACAGGGGGGAGTGCGGAGAGCCACTGAACCAAACTATAAACCCTGTTGATGATGGAAGCCACTTCAAGCTGTGAGGAGGTGGCAGCCCCTTAGTTCCAGTGCCTGTGGAAGGGAGAGAAAGGAATAAAAATGGCTGTTACGGAGAAATTGTTATCTTTATGCTGTCTGGACTCTCGGGGGCAGAAATTCCTAAACACAAGCAAGAGGTCCCCATGCTGCTTGGCTAGCCAGAAAGGTTAGCCAGAAAGGACACAAAGGCTTGCTTATTATAAATTTATATTTTTGATTATTACCATTTGAACTTCAGATTGTATCTAAGTGGTGTGTGTATGTTTACTTGCTTTAACCTTGTAAGTATCTCCCATTTCTTTTTCCCAGTTAAGAAACTTTTAGTTAGCTTGTTACAGGATCTGCTGCAAGCATTGTCTTTGGTTTGAGATCTGAGGTACAATTGGCCTGGGGTAAGTGATGGTCCATTGGGACTGGAAGTAACCTGAATATTGTACTCTCGCTCTCCCCAGCTCCACTTGAACCACAGAGACAGGGTTTCTTTCACCAGTTGTTCTCTGAAATGGGCACTGTGAAACACACTGAGGGGAGAGTGGGGGGACTGCACAACAGGTAATACAACCTGGAGTTCTATTACCGTACAGTGGAGTTCCTCCTCGGTCCCACACTGTGCTGTGAAAATAGATTGCTAATTAGCGATTGATGATCCATGTCCAGTTCAATTCAAATATTCAGCAGACACTTAGCTAAACCTCTCTAGCCTAAAGAATTTCAAGGGCCCCAGCACACCCTGGTTTTCTTTAAAATTATGTAATAATTGTATTGTAGAAGTCCCCAGTCAGGATCATAGCCCATTGTTCTAGGCACTGTACATACAAATAAAGGACAGTTTCTGCCCTCAAGAGCTTAATATTACAGCAGCTCCAATGTGCTCCAAACAAGTTTGGGACCCCCATTGTGCTTCTAATGAAAAGACAGCCCCTGTTCCAGAGAGTTTAGCGTTCCATTAGCACCTACAAACTCGAATCAGGATCAGGGCCACATTGTGCTAGTTGCTGTGTAAACAAATAGCTCTGGGGGCTAGGACTCTGTCTAGGAGAGCTGAAACTATGGCAAGAACGGCATTTCTCATAATATTTCAGAAGCCAATACTTCTAGAAGTGCATGAGAATGAGGTGGAGGAACTTTTTGCAAATCTCTGCAAAGCTTTGGTTCTTATTTTACCCAAGCCACTTCAATCATCTCTAGTGATGATCCTGACATACATTGTTGAATTTTATAACAATTGTGGCTATTACAAAAAAATGATGCAAGTGCGTCATTAAAATGCCCAGATGATTTTATTTGGCTGAAAATAGCTATGACCTTCAAGACCTTTCTAAAATTAATGCCATCGCTGAACTGTTATGGGAAGACATTGTATAAAGGGCAATGAAGCAAGATTAAAAAGTAACCTGCTTGAATTTCTATTTTTGATGATGCAGGTATATTATCACATATGCCATCTCTGTTTTGGTACTGTGTGCGCAACTGCAAAATAGCCGACTGTTGCAATGTTTCTGACATAAAAGGTAGGAAAACAATTAAGTGATATAAGAAACCGCATTAAAACATGGCTAACTTTTTATATGATTGTCGGTATAGTAGGTAACTTTCAATTTTAGTGTAACCTCTCACACAAAACAACTGTGCAAGATATTAATTGGAGATAAAGTCAGCAAGGCTACATGAGGAAAATAATATTGTTAAAGTTCGGTAAAGCATCAGCGTCATATATGGGATCTGTGCACGCATTGCATTAACCGGAGCTCAGAAGACAAATATGATAAAGAGACAGTAAGCAATTACAGGCTGCACTTCACAGAAGGTCACTGAAAAAAAAAAAAACAGAACAAAACCGTTTCCAGATTACTGAAGACTTTCACAATTTAAAGTTCTATGAACCCAGTCCTGGCATCCTTACTCAGGAAAGTTTCCCATTTCAGATGTTAATATATTGAAGTCAATAGGATTGTTGCCCTGAATGACAACTGTTCCCTATATACATATTTAATTAGGAGCCCACAGCTTGTATCTGAGCTGTCCTCAGAAATTTGGAAAGTTCAGAACACATCTTAGTTATAATATATGTAGGGGAGTAAGTGACTTGGAGACCCAGATTCTCAGAGGTCCTATAGGCACCTAAATACCTTTGGTTACCAGTCTAGACTGAGTGGGATGATTCCCAGCTCATGTTGATACACTCACACTAGCTCTCATCAACTGTAGTATAGCTGTATAACAGTAGCAATGCCATGGGTTAGCTTCCCTAAATACAAACCTACCTGGATCCCGTTGGTACGTTGGGGGGGATTTTTTTTTTATTCCATAAATCATTCAAAATGTGCTCTAGTGGAGCTACATCAAAAGCTAACCCTAATGCAGAGATATAGAGAGGGAGATTGTCCATTGTAAAGATTTTGTTGGCAGAGAATATAGGGGATGGTTTCGTTGCATATCCCCATCACAAGCTATGCGGATAGCAAAGCAGGCACAAACCTTAATAGAGAAGAAATAAAATATCTGAGTGGTACCGACTGTTCTTTTGAAATTTTATCTAAGCACATAGGAGCCAGCAAAGCAATCTGTGCCCAATCACATCCGCAAGAAAATCATTTATGTCCTGAAAAAAGTGAAGCCAAGGGAACAGAAGAAACATTTTTTAAAGAAAAAAAATTATGGTTTTCTTTTGACAGTGCTTGCTCAATGCACTGGGAAGGGCTCTTCTTTCACTACCAAATCAAAGACAGAACCACCGGCCATGGAGTTGACTCATTTTAACCATAGAGAGAAAATGTTATATTAGACTCAGCAAATGATGTTTCACTCTCGTATCATAAACTGCACTGATAGAAAAAAATAATAGTGAGCCTAATCCTGCTCCCTTTGAAGTGAGTGGCAGAATCCCTACTGATTTCAATGGAGCAGGGGCAGACTGAAACTTTTCAACATTGAACAAGCAGCATGTGTTTGCAAGAGGATAGACCTAGAAAACATATCTTAAACCCTTCAGCATTTAAAGTTTACAGGGGAAAATCATAAAAAACATTTAAGCTGTGGACTCTTTGGATTCATTTCGTTCATGCCTTTTGCTTGTTCTCTTATAACACACACTTTAGCTGGGCTAAATACTTTGCATTCAGGCTTCCCATCCTGGAGTTTAGAATGTAAGCACTAAAACATTAAGATTTAATTGATTTTTACATTCACTGTGGGAGCATTTTTTATGAACTATTCATAAGAGTGCTCAGTGCTGTCCAAAACATGAAATAGGGACACCTTTTCAGTGAAATTTCTTCACATAGAGAAACTGTACAGAAGCCGCTTTATGTTAATAGATACCCCAAAGAGACCATGATCATCTTGATCAGCTCTGGTAGCTAAGACATATTTAAACCATGGACCCCTCCCTCAGCAGGCAGACTCCAGTGAGGGGGGGGGGGATTTCCTTTTTAGAACACAACCACTGTAGGGACAGCAGCAGGCCAATAGGCGGTGACTCCAGCATCCAGAAATAGACACAGCGAGAGACAGGAGCAGCCACAGCAGGACAGAGAGATACCCTGCTTGGGCTCCCTGTTTCCCTCTCTCAGGGACCTTCACACCCCGAGCTCAGCTCACTGTTTTTCACCTTTGAACGTTAGATATTATTTCTTGTCTGCTGATTGGTCGTTTACCTAACTTCTCCCCCCTACACCTCACCCTCCATTTAGGATTTAATTGAAAACGTTTTTCACACACAAAAAACATGTTTTTGACCACACCACAAAAAAATGGTTACAGGAAATTTTGAAATGGAACAAACATTTTGACAATGTTGATTTTGGATTTTTCTAACGTTTTCTCCTCCCTGTCTTTTCCCGCCACTAAAAGTTAGAGTGGAAAAAGGAAACAAAAAAAAAATTAATGGAAAGACTCTCCTTGGCTTCGGCTCAGATATTTTCCTTGGATGTTGTATCCCTTTCCCACTCTTTTAGTTATTTATTTGCCTTCTTAACTTGCAAGTTCTTCAGAGTATGGATTGCGTCATCATATATTTGTAGCACACTTAGAACTCTGCTTCCCTAGGCCACTGGACACGGGACACTGGACATTAGGACAGTGTAATAATTAGGACAGTGTAATAATCCTGTAAACAGTGTAATAGGACATTAGGACAGTGTAATAATAATGCCACCTTATTAATACATTTATGCTTTTGACAATAAAAACACTGAAACTGTCCCGGTCTGGCACAAACCCATGTATCTTACTTCTGAATGAGAACGGTGTGTTTGGTGTGTTCTCACTGTTCTCATTGTGTGTTCGGTGTGTTCTCATTGTGTGTTCGGTCTGGCACATGTATCTTACTTCTG